>JAFIRS010001312.1:0-388612 GCA_018342105.1 Gonioctena quinquepunctata
CCTTTCCTTCCTCTTTCCTTCCTTTCCTTTCCTCTTTCCTTTCCCCTTTCCTTCCTTTCCTTTCACCCTTTCACTTTCCTTTCACCTTTCCTTTCCCCTTTCCTTTCCTCTTTCCTTTCCTCTTTCCTTTCACTCTTTCCTTTCCTCTTTCCTTTCCTTTCCACCTTTTCCTTTCCCCTTTCCTTTCCCCTTTCCTTTCCTTTCCTTTCCTTTCCTTTCCTTTCCTTTCACCCTTTTCCCACTTTCCCCTTTCCTTTTCCTCTTTTCCTTTCCTTTTTCCCTTTTTCCTCTTTCACTTTCCTCTTTCCTTTCCCTTTCCTTTCACTCTTCACTTTCCTCTTTCCTCCTTTCCTCTTTCCCTTTCCTTTTCCCTTCCTTTTCCTTTCCCCTTTCCTTTCACCCTTTCCTTTCCCTTTCCTTTCCCCTTTCCTTTCCCCTTTCCTTTTTCCTTTCCCTTTCACCCTTTCACTTTCACCCTTTCACTTTCACCCTTTCACTTTCACCCTTTCACTTTCACACGTGAGATTTGACAACTTGTACAATGGTAGTTTCTTCTCAGATAGAGAATCCTTGTGCCATATCACATAAGAATTTAAGAATTGCGGTAGATTTAAAAGTATGAATATGAATAATATAAGAATGTGCAAAATATAATATGTATGTAAAATTATGAAAATGTAGGAAAGCAAAATGTAAAGAGTTTGAGAGGAAAAAAGATAAACAAGAAAAGTTTTGAATGAGGGAAACTTCAACCGAGGGGAACAGATTCAATTATTTTGTGAATTTCTTTTCGATCGGATTGTTGTATGTACGATTAAATATATTTTTTGAACATTTTGAGACTATTTATATTCAGAAGATAATTTTCATAAGTTTCGTGGAGTTAGTTGAAGATTACCGAAGAAAAGTATGTATAACATTTTTTCGCAATTGTTTTATTAATAGTCTCAACGGTAATATAACTACCTGTGTTTTGCCTTGTGTTGTAGTGGTGTTCTGGATTTTTCAGTAGGTGTCTATTTTTGTAAGTATAGATTAATATGTTGTAATAATATAGCTGTCTCAGATCTAACTTTCAAGAAAATCTGAATCGGATGAATACAATAGAGGCTTTCTACAAATTATTTTCAAGATTTTTTTCTGAAGGACATCTAGCTTTCGCAAGTGTGTGTATGAACATGCACCCCAGGTCAGAATACAATATTGCAAGCGTGATTCGAACAGAGCATGATATAAAATTTTTAATTGTTTGTGAGCTAATATCTTAACCAGACATTTGAATTTATATAGAATTCTTAATGTTTTGGTTACCTATTCAGTATGATAATTCAATAAGTCAATAGTTATACCAAGGTATTTTATCTTATCAGTTGCATTTATTTTAACATCGATTTGATTTACTTTTAGATTAGAGTTTTGAAATCTGGCAAGTGATTTTCAAAAGGGACGTAATGAGTTTTCTCAAAATTCGTTGTTAGTAGTTTGTGGCTAAACCAGTTGAAGATAGTTTCCAAATCTTGTTCAATTTCTCTTTTCAGGTTCTTCCAAGGATCAGAAGTGTAAAAAATGACTGTATCGTCGGCGAAGCTGTAAATTTTCCCCGCAGACTTCTGGGTAAGTAGGTTATTAACACGTTCTCTCACTATTTCAACAGTATCTTTCTTCCCAGAAAATGTTCTTCAGGGACATACAATAGGAAGCTATGGCTAAATGATGAAATTCGTGAATCCAGTCGGAATCTTAAAGAATTTTTTAGGCTAACAAAATATTTTTCTGAACTTCAAGAATAATACCGTGATAAAAGGAAAATACATAACAACTTGATTGAAGCATCTAAGAAAACATTTTACCAAAATAAAATATCCGAATCAGATAATCCTATTGGAATGGCCTGGAGGGTTATTTCCGAACTATCACTAAGGATGACTGTGAAATTAACGATCCACAAGTTATTGTCTCATTGTTCAATGACTTTTTTATAGAAGCTCCTCTTGACATTGTGAATAAAATTCAGAACAAAAATTATAAGATTCCTAAGGAAAAACTACTGAGAAATCCAATGTTTTTGTATTGAAATGTATGAGTTGTTACAGGCTAAACTCAAAAATAAAAAATCTTTTGGATCTGATGATATCCCTGACTTTTCAATGAAAGCAGTACTTGAAGTGATTGTTGAACCGCTAACATACATTGTCAACCTTTCCTTTAAAGGAGGTGTTTTTCCCGAAATCTTAAAATTGGGTAAAATTATCCCAGTTTATAAAAAAGGTGACCGATATCTCTAATGTAATTATAGGCCTATTACTATACCTATCTCTTTCTAGGTATTTGAATACAGTTTTTTAGATCGCCTCCACATTTTTTCCGAAAATCAACATGGTTTTAGATCCACTAAGTCCACAAGCAGTGCAAGTCATCAATTTTATGAACAGTTATTGAAATATCTAGATGCAGGCGAGTGTCCAATTGGGATCTTCTGTGATCTCAGTCGGGCATTCTTGTAAGAAAATTGTCTGGATATGGAATTAGAGTTAACCCTCTGCATTGGATAGAAAGCTTTCTCAGTAATTGGAAACAGTATGTAACCCCTAAATTCACTGACAAAGGCATGACAAAAGAAGCTACATCAGAATATTCTGATATAATAATGGGTGTTCCACAGTGCTCAATATTGGGCCCTGTGCTCTTCATTTTATATGTCAACGAAATAGATAAGGTTTTCGAAAGAGGACATTTTGTTACCTATGCTGATGATACATCATTACTAAGAACTGTGAAGATGACCTGCGAAATTAATGTAATTTAGCTTAGAGTAATTTATTTGATTGGTATAGTTCCAATTCATTATATTTCAATACTGGGAAAACCAATATTGTGAGGTTCAAAACTCATCATAGTAAATGCGAAGATCTCAACAACATCAAAATCAACAATGAATCAGTAAATAGCACGGTGTCAGTTAAATTTCTAGGTATCACGCTAGATCAACATCTGACTTGGAAGGGACACTGTGAAGACCTCGTATCTAAGATGTCCTCTCTTTCATTCTTATTTTTCAATCTTAGATCGATTTTGAGTATAAAACAACTGACTGCCCTATATTACTATCAGGTAGAGTCACGACTGCGTTACGGAGTCTGCCTCTGGGGAAGTTCGACAACATCAGATGATGTATTTCTCTCATAGAAACGAATTATTCGTAGAATGACTGGAAAATCAAATTACTATTCCTTTTCATATTAACAGTACCCAGCCTTCACATATTTGAGTTGGCTCTATATATTTACAAAAATCAAAACAATTTCCTTAACAATATGAACTTTCATGGCGTAACTACACGTCAAAAAGATGATTTCCATGTTCCGTATGCAAGGCTGAAGCTTACAAGTAATTCACCATACTACATGGGTCTGGAAATTTTCAATGCACTCCCCATTTCCATAAAAAGTTGTGACAATGAAAAATTGTTCAAATTTACAATAAAAAAAAAATTGGTGCATTCTACTCAATACATGAGTTTTTCAGTAGCATATCTTGATGATGATGTCATTTGTTTTAGGTTAGGTTTTAATGTGTTCTCTTGTAGATGTCATTAGTTTAAGTTTTAGTTTAGATCTGAATGTTTCTGACCATTCCTATATAGATGTACTCTATATCAAAAAGGAAAATAAAAGTATTAAAATATAGATTGAAGAAAGCGTTGGCACTAGAACAGTTCCTTGTGGGACTCCATATGTTAATATATTTTCATGGCTTATAGTTTCCCCAATTTTTACCGATTGTTTGCGGTCTTTGAGGTAACTTTTGAAGAGGTCAAGTGCTATTCCTCTTATTACTTGGTATTACGTGACGATTTCTACCAGTCGACACCTAGCGCAAGCCTCGTAAAGGAACTCCGTTCCACACGTTTTTTTATTCTTCTTTACCGAGGTACTTTGATTTTGTATTGTAAATGTTATCTCAGCTTCAGTACAATATCAAATTGTTAGTAGGGTAATATCAGTGTATAATTCAGAATGACATTTAGATCTGAAACTAATTCCTGCTGGAAAAAAAAACAGTGTCTATTTCATTTTATTTCCAGGACGAAAATTTAGATTATATCACAAAAAAAGTATCTTCATAAAATAGTACACGGAAATTTCGAATAAAATGGAACATTAGTATCTGAACAATCATCCTCGCTTTCGTTCTTCCTCTCTTTCGACGGGGATTTTCTTCTATCAGCTCTCCCTCTCCTTTCTCTACGTGTGGTTTTTCTGGTGTTCCTTTTCTTGGGAATTAGGACGTTGGTTGCGCTATCATCGCTATCATCGATATCCTCGTCACACGCTGTGTTGCTTTTTCTACTGATGCTGCATACGACAAGTTGTATTAGTTTCTTGAGAAATTTCTTGAGTCGGAAATATATGTCGCCGAAGAAAGGACCGGGGCCTTCGCTGAAAGTAAAATAGGTGAAATGTCAAAAACATTTTCTCAATAAATTGAAGGAGTGAATAGCTAGAATTATTAACAAAAAAATAACAAAGCCACCCTTTCCACTTCATTGAAAAGAATTGACAATCTTGAACACTTGAATGACCTGAGAGAATACGAAAACTCCGACCATAGCAACATCGCTTATAAGATAGCTGAGAATGGTGTTGAAAAAGAAAATCGTCAGGAAGAAATAAATCATTCTATGAAAGAAGTGCAGGATTCTAAAAATGAAACCAAAACTCTCTGGAATATTATTGTTATGATCCGAGAATATACATGTTTAAATCCACCAACCAACAGTAGGAACATATGAAACCGTATAGTCCCATGAATTACGGTTAGAAACATATAGGAACTGTATGGTGAGTACTCTTAAAAACTCCAGATATTACTGAGAAATTCCCGTTAGATACCAATAACATGTGTAACTGTGAATCATAATGACTTCTGGTGAACATCACCAATGGTTTAATATGGATTTACGGTTTCACTATCCAACTTCAATCTCATATACCTACTCCAATCCATTGATCGCTTGTTTAAACATATACGAACATATAGCAATTATTCTGGGAATCACCATCAGAAACATATAGGTTTGAAAACCATAGATCCTACTATGAAATCTCATACATTCTCATTTATTTTCAAACTGCATGACTTCATAGAAACATATAGCATTCATCCTAGGAATCGCTGATAGAAACGGATATGAGTTATGTGTAAGAACACATTGAAATATCATAGATTCACGTTAGGGAATACCATTAGAAATCAAATAAATATGGTATAAGGTCTATTAAATTTCATGAATATCGTAAATGGTTCTATACGGGTTTGCGGTTTCACTATCCCACTTGGATCTCATAAGTTCTCTTATATATATTTTTTATCAGTTTCTATGAGACATTTTTGGCAGGGTACTCCTAGTTGTAATTCTATTTACTAAACAAACTATTTTATGCTGGATAATTTTTGTTTTTACTCATGTAAAATTGAAACTTTACTGAAACAAAGAATTATTCAGCAAAAACTGGATTAAGTTTTGTGTTATCTGTTTCTATATATACATCGAAAATTCTTCTTGTGGGAAAGTATGTCACATATTTTTTTCATGAGATGCCATTAGGATAGATAATGTTATATTCTATATAAAGAGCTTGGAAAAGAATAGTGAACTGAAAAAGATATTCATTTAGAAAGATCACTTTCAAACTATGGAAAAATCCAGTATTGATATATAAATTCATATTACGTTAAAGTTATTTTATTCGAATGAGTATTGAAATCAATGAACCCAAAAATTATAAAAACAACACCATGTATCTGTGCTGGGGACGAAAATATAATTATATACTACACGTGGAAAGCAATGAATTTTAAAACAGGGGTTCCTAAAATAAACGAACACAGAAAATCGTGAATAAATATAAACTCCAGTGAACTAAGAGATTACCTATTTATAATCAACCCTAAAAAGCGACACAGCTGCCTCATAGCAGGAGAGACATTGTAATTATATTTGAAAATTAAACAAAGACAACTTGGTATATGACATTATAATCGGTTATAGAATTACCTTCCAGCGGGGAACCCGAAAATACATAAACCCTTTTGTAACAATGAGATTCATTCCATTCGAGCATTCGTTTTAATTCAGTATGTAACTTATGATGCGTATCGGGATCTTCCATTAAAATTGATTTTTGAAGATTAAATGAAAATATTGCCAGATAAAATACCGGAAATGATTTTAGTGAAGTGATCTTCGGACCAAGAGTTTTTCAGTAGCATATCTTGATGATGATGTCATTTGTTTTAGGTTAGGTTTTAATGTGTTCTCTTGTAGATGTCATTAGTTTAAGTTTTAGTTTAGATCTGAATGTTTCTGACCATTCCTATATAGATGTACTCTATATCAAAAAGGAAAATAAAAGTATTAAAATATAGATTGAAGAAAGCGTTGGCACTAGAACAGTTCCTTGTGGGACTCCATATGTTAATATATTTTCATGGCTTATAGTTTCCCCAATTTTTACCGATTGTTTGCGGTCTTTGAGGTAACTTTTGAAGAGGTCAAGTGCTATTCCTCTTATTACTTGGTATTACGTGACGATTTCTACCAGTCGACACCTAGCGCAAGCCTCGTAAAGGAACTCCGTTCCACACGTTTTTTTATTCTTCTTTACCGAGGTACTTTGATTTTGTATTGTAAATGTTATCTCAGCTTCAGTACAATATCAAATTGTTAGTAGGGTAATATCAGTGTATAATTCAGAATGACATTTAGATCTGAAACTAATTCCTGCTGGAAAAAAAAAACAGTGTCTATATCATTCTTATTTCCAGGACGAAAATTTAGATTATATCACAAAAAAAGTATCTTCATAAAATAGTACACGGAAATTTCGAATAAAATGGAACATTAGTATCTGAACAATCATCCTCGCTTTCGTTCTTCCTCTCTTTCGACGGGGATTTTCTTCTATCAGCTCTCCCTCTCCTTTCTCTACGTGTGGTTTTTCTGGTGTTCCTTTCCTTGGGAATTAGGACGTTGGTTGCGCTATCATCGCTATCATCGATATCCTCGTCACACGCTGTGTTGCTTTTTCTACTGATGCTGCATACGACAAGTTGTATTAGTTTCTTGAGAAATTTCTTGAGTCGGAAATATATGTCGCCGAAGAAACGACCGGGGCCTTCGCTGAAAGTAAAATAGGTGAAATGTCAAAAACATTTTCTCAATAAATTGAAGGAGTGAATAGCTGGAATTATTAACAAAAAAATAACAAAGCCACCCTTTCCACTTCATTGAAAAGAATTGACAATCTTGAACACTTGAATGACCTGAGAGAATACGAAAACTCCGACCATAGCAACATCGCTTATAAGATAGCTGAGAATGGTGTTGAAAAAGAAAATCGTCAGGAAGAAATAAATCATTCTATGAAAGAAGTGCAGGATTCTAAAAATGAAACCAAAACTCTCTGGAATATTATAAAACAACCACAAAAAGATTATGACAACAAATAAATAATACAAGTCATAATGATAAGACAATCAGTATCGAAGCAGAAGTCGTGGAAATATTCCTCAACAATAATTGATGAACAAATCAAGACGCATTTCCCTGGGAATGATGTTATGATCCGAGAACATACATGTTTAAATCCACCAACCAACAGTAGGAACATATGAAACCGTATAGTCCCATGAATTACGGTTAGAAACATATAGGAACTGTATGGTGAGTACTCTTAAAAACACCAGATATTACTGAGAAATTCCCGTTAGATACCAATAACATGTGTAACTGTGAATCATAATGACTTCTGGTGAACATCACCAATGGTTTAATATGGATTTACGGTTTCACTATCCAACTTCAATCTCATATACCTACTCCAATCCATTGATCGCTTGTTTAAACATATACGAACATATAGCAATTATTCTGGGAATCACCATCAGAAACATATAGGTTTGAAAACCATAGATCCTACTATGAAATCTCATACATTCTCATTTATTTTCAAACTGCATGACTTCATAGAAACATATAGCATTCATCCTAGGAATCGCTGATAGAAACGGATATGAGTTATGTGTAAGAACACATTGAAATATCATAGATTCACGTTAGGGAATACCATTAGAAATCAAATAAATATGGTATAAGGTCTATTAAATTTCATGAATATCGTAAATGGTTCTATACGGGTTTGCGGTTTCACTATCCCACTTGGATCTCATAAGTTCTCTTATATATATTTTTTATCAGTTTCTATGAGACATTTTTGGCAGGGTACTCCTAGTTGTAATTCTATTTACTAAACAAACTATTTTATGCTGGATAATTTTTGTTTTTACTCATGTAAAATTGAAACTTTACTGAAACAAAGAATTATTCAGCAAAAACTGGATTAAGTTTTGTGTTATCTGTTTCTATATATACATCGAAAATTCTTCTTGTGGGAAAGTATGTCACATATTTTTTTCATGAGATGCCATTAGGATAGATAATGTTATATTCTATATAAAGAGCTTGGAAAAGAATAGTGAACTGAAAAAGATATTCATTTAGAAAGATCACTTTCAAACTATGGAAAAATCCAGTATTAATATATAAATTCATATTACGTTAAAGTTATTTTATTCGAATGAGTATTGAAATCAATGAACCCAAAAATTATAAAAACAACACCATGTATCTGTGCTGGGGACGAAAATATAATTATATACTACACGTGGAAAGCAATGAATTTTAAAACAGGGGTTCCTAAAATAAACGAACACAGAAAATCGTGAATAAATATAAACTCCAGTGAACTAAGAGATTACCTATTTATAATCAACCCTAAAAAGCGACACAGCTGCCTCATAGCAGGAGAGACATTGTAATTATATTTGAAAATTAAACAAAGACAACTTGGTATATGACATTATAATCGGTTATAGAATTACCTTCCAGCGGGGAACCCGAAAATACATAAACCCTTTTGTAACAATGAGATTCATTCCATTCGAGCATTCGTTTTAATTCAGTATGTAACTTATGATGCGTATCGGGATCTTCCATTAAAATTTATTTTTGAAGATTAAATGAAAATATTGCCAGATAAAATACCGGAAATGATTTTAGTGAAGTGATCTTCGGACCAAGAGTGAGACTACATATTTTTTCTCTTTGATTGTATTGTGTACTAAGTTTTTATAACGAACATTTTTCCACATTCATACTCTACATTCCTTAAAGTTTAATTCAACTACTCTGATGAATATTTCTTCATTTCATTAGATTATCGATAGTTTGCTTGTTTTAAAAAGATAATTTGCTATTATGTTTTCAAGTCCAGTAAAATATTGAAGTTTGTTGTTTAAGAAGAAAAACAATTACAATGATAATTGTTTTGACCAAGATAATTGACCTTGGTGTTTTAGATTTGTGTCCCTTGATAAATACAGAATCTTAGATTATATTGATAAAGCACAAAAGAGGTTATTAAAATATATTGCTACATTTGACTATGCTACAATGGGTTTGAAATACATTGTTGATTGCCTTAAAATTATAGAACATTGTTACTGATATGATATATTGAGTTCGGCTATGGTTTTATTGCTATTTTTACACTCATATTTTCTGGTGACATTATATGAAATGGTTTGATAAGAATTTATTGATTTATGGATTTGTGTAAATTTTTGAGAATTGATTTTAATTATATCTTTTGAATTTGCAACTATGTTGTTATTTTTTTTTATAGCTTGATATATGACCGAGTACATGGGTTAAAACAAACTCAATCATATACCGAGTGAATTACTTGAATAGGCAAGTAATTCTAGTTGTCACTTTTTTTTAGTTTCACAACACTCAGTATAGAACCTCTAACAACTTTTTAAGACACGCTTTTGAACTGTCAAAGGGTGTAAAAAAGATTCAGTATTGAGTAGAGTGAACCCAAAATAATAGTATAGTTATACATCATTTAGCGGTATTTGTAAAATACTTATATTGGGTTTTCTAAAGGGTTTCTTTTGTAAAAGTAAATGTGAAGTTCGAAAACCAATTTGCTAGGCAGGTGTGTGGTTTTTTTAAATGAATAACGCCCTGTACAAGTCATAGCAATGGTTTTACAGGTCTGGTGTGTGAATTCATAACATATTGTATATAGCCAGGGTTTAACAATGGCTAGGTGGATGTGTGGTTTTTGAATAAATAACACCCTGTAAGGTTTAACAATAAAAACAATCGAATGTAAATATTTCATTTATCTTACCTTAGCTCTCTGAGGTCTATCACTCTCGTAGCATGGAGTACTGCTAGAAGGAAAAATAAGCTGATGCAATAGCTGACTACGTATCCCAAGCCTTGAGATCTCAACGTTCCACAGAGATTTTCGCATTTCCATTCCCCAGTGGAAAGCATGTCGTCAATTGAATCCGCAGTTTTAGGAAACACTCCCATGGTCACCTTCTCCAGTGGGAACCAGAAATCGATCATGATGGATTCGGTCAAAAATGCAGCAATAAAGAACTGAAAAAAATTTAAATAAAAAATTGGTGAGAATAAAAAAAAATTAAAGTAACAAAAAACTTGACAGCAAGATAGTCATTTGCAACTATGGTGGTAGAGAATATTCCAACAAACGAGATTCGTGGGTCTACTGAGATGAGGGTCTGAGTGAGGTAATTTTATCAACATATCCATATTCAATATAGTTCTTAGATTCTTCAACAGATATCTATGGATTTCAGTTGTGGATGAGATATTCACAATGAGGTTTTCATGTTGAGAAGGGAAACATTCTCAATTAAATTGATTATATTTCGTTATTTCTCGTGAGATATTACAATGTGCTTCTTAATAATGAAACAATGTTAAAATAGGTATACAGTGCGTTCATAAAGGGAGGAAACGCTCGATTATCTCACGATTTAATTATTTTCGGAGGTGAACTTCGGACAGGTCGATTTTCAATTTTAGTTGTCTACTTTTTTTAACGAAAAATTTATTTTTACCCCCCCTACCTTATCGATGATTTTTTTAAATGGAAAGGGTATATTTTTATATCAAAAATTGAAATACCATATTTTTCTGAGTTGAACCATACCACATACTTCATATGTAACATTTCAAGTTACAGTATACTGAGTATAAAGGAGACAGGTGCTCATATTTCTTAATATTTATTTCATCATTCATTTTGCAATGAATACCTGAAAATACTCGGTAGTTAGTTCGAGCATATTTCCAAAGCTCGAGTAGGTTATGGAATCATCTGAAAGCCGTTAGCAACCAGACAATAAGTTCTTAGTTACCATTGCATATGTCATTATTAAATTGATTTGTTGTGTAGCATATCGATTTATAAGTCGTCGATATCTTTCTCAATAATATCACCCTGATAGAAATCATTTGAAATTAAGATATAGGTACTGTCAGAAAAACAGCGAATAGAAGTTTTGATGATCTTAGATTACGGCGATAAAAAAAGAAGTATGAGACATCTTTAATGAAAAAAATATCCTGATCGAGAACCAATGAGCAAATCGACATTAAGCAAAATATGGAACAAATAGGCTTTTCCATTTAGGTGACAAATAACTTTGTTTACCTGTCAGACCCAACGTCATTGACGGCGATTTTTTTTTTTAAAGAAAATAAAATTATTCCGAGTTTTTCTATGGATAGTTGACTTGAATTCACATAGAGAAGAAAACTCACCATTAGAAAATATTCGTGTACATTATTTTATCTACGGATGAAAGGTAATATGAAGGCCTCCTGGGAAGTAGTGGCTGATTTGACAAACAAACATAAAGGAATAAATAATATTACGTTGAATTTGAATGGCTATTTGGAAGTTGATCCTAATAAAGTTGCTGAGGAATTTAATAACTCTTTCATAGATGCACCCAAACAAATAATGGAAAATATATGTAATGATGAGTTTACTATGCCCAAGAATAATTTCAATTGCTATAGTCTGTTTCTGAAACCTTTTTCTGAGGATGAATTGTACACTCTATTGAATTCACGATTGAAAAACAAAAAATCTGCGGGATTGGATGAAGTTCCAGGATTTGTATTGTTGAGAGTATTGAGGGTGATTATTGAGCCATTGACAATTTTAGTTAATATGTCCTTAAAATCTGGAGCATTTCCACAAAGCATCAAAACTGGAAAGGTTGTACCTCTCTTCAAGAAGAATGATCGTACTCTATCAGAGAATTATCGCCCGGTAACTGTACCATATAGTCTCGCGAAAGTTTTTGAATATGCATTCTTGGATAGACTTTCATCATTCTTGGAAAAACACGAAGTCATAAGCAACAGTCAGCACGGTTTCCGTCATAAAATGTCTACATCTACGGCAATGTATTCGTTCCATAAACGCATTGCCCAGTTTATCGATAAGGATGAATGCCCTGTAGCAATATTTTGCGACTTGAGCAGAGCTTTCGATTGTGTGAACCATCAGAAGCTGCTAGATATATTGGAGAGTTTAGGCATAAGAGGTATACCATTAAACTGGATTTCATCTTTTTTAAAAGACAGGAAACAAATTGTCACGATGCAGTTCAAAAACGAAAGCCAAATCAAAACCATACGTTCGAGTAGTAGGGAAGTCGAAATGGGTGTTCCCCAAGGCTCCATCTTGGGCCCAATTTTATTCATTTTGTATGTAAATCACCTAGATGCTATAATTGGTACCGCAGATTATACTGCGTATGCAGATTACTTTTCATTGGTTTTGTCCTCCAC
This sequence comes from Gonioctena quinquepunctata, assembly GCA_018342105.1. Classification (NCBI taxonomy): domain Eukaryota; kingdom Metazoa; phylum Arthropoda; class Insecta; order Coleoptera; family Chrysomelidae; genus Gonioctena; species Gonioctena quinquepunctata. The sequence continues at coordinate 12,752 of JAFIRS010001312.1, forward strand.
AGATAATGAACACCTAATATCGAAATGTATTGAAACACTTAATACAGTATCATCTTTTTTCAATGGCAGAAACTTATTTTTCAATATTAAAAAAACACAGATGTTAAGAATTCACTCCCGTCAAAAAACTATTGATGACCTTGAAGTTGAAATCGAAGGAAACACTTTGTGCAATACACATGATGTGGTTAGGTTTTTGGGGGTGACTCTGGATGAAAACCTCTCTTGGAAATCCCATTGCCAACAATTATGTTCCAAACTAAATTCTTTAAGATATCTATTCATCAATTTACGAACTGTACTAGAAGTGAAACAGATGTTGAATGTTTACTACGCTGAAGTTGAATCAAGACTCAGATATGGCATTTGCCTGTGGGGCAATGCACCAGGTACGAAAGATATCTTTATTGGACAAAAACGAATCTTGAGATGTATCGCAAGAATCTCTGACAGAGAATCGTGTAGAACATTTTTCAAAACATTTTGTATCTTGACACTTCCATGCCTCTTCATTTTCGAAACCTGTGTCCATGTTTTCAAAAATAAGGGAACTTTTATGCGAAATTCTGATATTCATGGTTATGAAACAAGGAACAAGCACCATTTTCATGTTAACTTAGCTCGAAAAAAAATAAATTCATGTGCTCCTGATCATATTGGACTCAAAATATTTAACAATCTTCCGGAAGAACTGAAGGGTATTAACATACTTTCTTCATTCAAACATGAGTTGAAGAATTTTTTATTGAAAGAATGTTTTTATAGTATAGGTGATTTTATACAAAACTAGACTTTGTGATAATTAGACTTTGTGATAATTATGTTTGACGAAAGTGTTTCTTTTTTGATATTTTTATTAGTCTATTGTTGGTTTCTATATATACTATGCATGTCTTTTTTTATATATATACATTCTTGTTTTTAAGTGTAATTTTTTATTTAGATATACTAATGTAATTGTACTAACTGAATGACAATTCCAATACATGTAAACTATGTCGAAAAAATGGAAATAAATATTGATTGATTGATTGATTGATTTTGGCGGTATAAAATAGGTAATAAGTACTCAACCTACAAAGAAAGTTCCGAACGCCAATGTATCCAGGTGCATTTGTCATGAAGTTGTCTGTTGACATAATGTGAAAATACCGCCAATTTTGAACTGAGCCAATCTCAAATCGTTATTTCAAAACTAACCAATGGCTATTCACTTTCCCACTTTCCCACTTTCCCAATAGCCAATCAGACTTTGAGTCTCAAAACGAGCGCATGCGCCTTAAAAATCATCTAAATGAAAAGGCTTATTGAATGAAATTGGCAATGTTGAGAATAAGCCTAAGAGTGGCAGACCTATCGTTACCGATGACACTCAATTAAATGTATTACTTGAATTGAAAAAAACCTTATCGTTCAATTACAACTTTATCTGGCAACAATAAGATGTGTCGTGATGGTGAGCAGAAAATTCTACGAGAAGCCAAATTACATCTATATAAAATTAAACTTAATCATCAACTCGATGGAGACGACTACAATAGACGCTTGGAGTTTTGTAAAAATATGCAAGAAGTGTGTAATCACAATAATGGTTTTGAATTTTATGTCTTACAAGCTAGTACCCGCGACTTCGTCCTCGTAGAATTTGTATTTTTTCCTGTTTTTTTTTGTGTTGTTCCATCTAGCTTATGCCTGTGGCTTCCCTTTTCCAATTTGGGTGCCATAATTGATTTTACAGCTAAAGTAACGTTCTGTGACGACTATTTCAAATTCACTAACCCCTTTTCAACCCTTCAGGGGTAGAATTGTCAAGTTGGGTTGAACACGAATGTTCATGACTGTAACTCAAAAACTAACCGAAACCCCATACAAATTTTTACCCCCTATTTCACCCCTTTAGGGGAAGAATTTCTAAATTCACTGAAACACGTATTCCTTTATTTGTTTCAATGACCTCAAATACAATTTTTTATGACCCTAACTTAAAATCATATAACCCCCCATTTCACACCGTCGGGGATTTAATTTTCAAAAACAGAGAAACACATATTTTTTCATTTGTAACAAAGACCTCAAATACCGATTTTCATGAGCCTAACCTAAAACTAACGGAACCCTCATACTAACTGCCGATATAATACATACATCTTTATTAACTACTTCGGCAGCTATTTCGTTTGTGGTCGGGGCATTGAATCGTCGTTCGTGTTCACCACGTGGTACACGATCTGGGTGTATCACAGCCTTGTAATTATCGCTAGTCACTCTATCTTTAGCCATTTTGAATTCATGCACTGAAACGTTGTGATCATGTAGAACTTTTTGTATTTTTTGAACTGTGTTTCTTTCCACACCTGGTACGTACTCAGAACGCCTATCAACTTGTGCTTCCTCATCACCCATGAAATAAACTTGCAAAAAATTTGGTTGCGTATTAGTAGCAGGAAGCAAAGAGCCAATTGTGTGGTATATTTGCCCTTGGATTGTAAAAGTCGCGCAAAATCCTGGCATCGACACAATGTTATCAGCTCCAAAAGATGTCATATGGCAGCATGTATTGTATTTCCTTATGGTCTTTAGAAAACGGCGAGACTCATTTGTTTCATTTGAAAAAAGTTCCTTAAGAGGCTCAACAGGCTCGTCTATTGAAGAAACACATACCTGCAGCTTCCTCTTGCCATTTAAGAGCACCGCAAAATCTGCATTCTTTATTCATCGTTTCTATTTTTATAAGCTTGTGGCTTTCGTAATCAAGAGTCTCGTCGTACTCAAATGCAGCTTTATCGAATACCCCCCAAGCGTTTCTTGTAAATATTAGTCGTCGCTGTTGTGCCCTTTCAGCAACAGTGCGTCTGCGAGCTTCAGCAGCTTCAACGGTTTCTGTAGCTCTTTGGGACGCCATGTAAGTCGCCTGCTGAAGACGCCGAGCTTGAGACTGTTCGGGTGTCTCAGAAGCCCGTTGAGATGCCAGATATTCAGCATTCTGTTGACGTCGAGCTTGAGACTGTTCGGGTGTCTCCGCAGCCCGTTGAGATGCTAGATACTCAGCATGCTGTCGACGTCGACCTGGGACTGTTCTGGTGTTCATCAGCCCGTTGAGATGCTAGATACTCAGCATGCTGTCGACGCCGAACTTGGGACTGTTCTGGTGTCTCATCAGTCGTTGAGATGCCAAATACTCAGCATGCTGTCGACGCCGAGCTTGGGACTGTTCTGGTATCTCAACAGCTCGTTGAGATGCCAAATATTCAACATGCTGTCGACGCCGAGCTTGCGACTGCTCTGGTGTCTCGGCAGCTCTGTGAGCTGTCTCACGCTCTGCCTGTTAAGCCTTCGCAGTTCGGCTTGTGGAAAGGTCTCGTTAAGTCTAGCTACTTTCATAGTTCGAGTTTCATTAGAGCTTTGAGAAAGATTAGACTCACGCTTTCGCGGCATAATTCTTAGTACGTGCTTTTTCTACACTCCCAAAAAATAAAGTACGGTAGTTATTGTTATGTTAATTATACTTCACAAAAATGCAATACTTGCCTAACCTTGGGCCTATATTACTTTGAATACAATGCGTTTTTAACAAATCGCTAGTGCCTTGAAAATTCGCAAAGCGGACACAACCGTCAATGACGTCTGCCCTCACGCGTCTGCCCGCGTTCGGGTCGAGCACTCAGCGATGAGCGACTTCTTCCCCCACCTCACCCGCCGTGCGCCAGACCGAAGATAAACATTTCCATCATACATTACATATGTGTAACTCTATCGGTTTTGGCATCGCACGCCAGAATAGCTCGCAGATGGTAGATTTTTTCCTACTTACTTGACATTTATCGTCATATTTTGGACAACTCACACAGTATCTTTATAAGTTGAAGCCTATGTGTTATTCTGATGTATAAGCTATATTATTGTAAAGTTTCATTAAAATCCAAGCAGTGGTTTTTACGTGAAATAGTAACAAACATCCATCCATCCATCCATACTCACAAACTTTCGCGTTTATAATAGTAGTAGGATTTCCAGACATATTGAATCATATGTGTTAGGCAAAGAGAACCTATTATTTTCCCATATCCTCAATGTAACGGTGTGGGTATATTCTGAATACCTATTAATGACTGGTTTCGGATACTGGAGAGTCATTTAGAATGTCCATCACTGGTAGTTCTGATCTATGATTTTGATCTGGGGTTACTAAGGAAATGATATTATCTGATCCCATTACCGTGGATATTTTGAAAATCCTCAATTGATGGACATTCGAAGGCCTGAATGTCCAATTTCTCAATGGTATGTTGGATCAAGTAGTTTAAACGACCACAATTTATCTAGGAATTACTGAAATTTAACGAATTGTCAATTCGATGTTGTCAAATCAGTCCACTTTTATTTTATATCCAACGGACTCAATTCCATTGTTGTGAATATGTTATTTGTTTAATTTTATTATGTAGACTCTTTTATATTCCTTGCAATAATTATGAATATGGACCTGCTTATCTATACTGTAACTTATAGTGTTACATATGACGTATGTGGTATGGTTGAACTCAGAAAAATATGGGCTTTTGATTTTTGACATAAAAAAATTATCGATGACGGCATATCTTGTAAGGTAGTGGAGTAAAAAATGGAATGATCGAAAAAGTACTGGAATGCTCGACTCATATTAGTAATCGGAAACAACTCGACCCATGTTTCCTCTTCAAAATCAGCCATGAAACTTTTAGGGAGTCAAATAGAGTAAACGTTATCTGAATGGGAGGTACTAATAAGCTCTAGCCAATCAGAATCTTGAAGCATCAACGTGTCATAGTGACGTACATGGAGAACAGGTGGCCCGCGTAACATACAGAGTGGTCCAATATACAATCAAGAGCCTGTATAACTCTCAGATACCAGAGTGCGGACTTGGCTCTTGAAAGTTTTTAGATAGGCCAGAAGGGGGGCCCGCAATCGTCAGACGACTGATGAGATGACCATTCTCCAATATCGACATTTGTCAGAAAATAAAAGTTTATTGTTGACACATGTCATCGAAAAATTAATGATAGAAATTATACTATGGACTCAACGTCGAAGATAGAATGTTTTGTTATTCGAGTTGACGCTGAAATTCCTAGAAATAGTCTTCTACAAGGTGAAATATAAGCTGCTTTTCACGAACCGATACTTATTTCCATCCATCAGTTGCAAAATGTTTTTCACGAACTGATACTTATTTCCATTTCCTATCACCATTTGAGGAAGTGGGAAGTACATGTTCTACTTGATTATCATCGAACTGGAGTATTTGTTATACCTACTCGGTCCCCTTTGTGCTAATAAATGAACAAAATTATTGAAGGTTTGTTTTTATTTTGGTTGAATTCATGATAAGACTGAAGAATGTTTAAAATTTTGTTGTTTTTCAGAGTTTTATTATTGTTTTGTCTGTAGTTGTACCTTGTCCTAGATAAAATAAAATGTGTTTTTATAGTGTTTTACTCATCATTCTTGTTTATAAGAACTTTAATTTTGTTCTTGATATCATGAAACAACGATTTATTTTGAAACTTTATTTTATTCTCGAACAAACTAACAGATTCTACGAATCGATTAATGTATATATTTTATTAGTGATCGATTTGCCATTCCTGTATTTCATATAATACAACCATTCATATGAAATACAGGAATGGCAAATCGATCACTTATAAAATATATCCATCAACCATATGAAAGTAACACATTTAAAAAAACCGCCTTATCTCAATCGGTAACTGAGGATGAATCTGTTTTACCAACTGTACTAACTTAGTTCGGCCAGTTGCGAAATATGTCGCCACTGTCTAAACGTGGTACCAACTTTTACTGCAGGTTTGACAACTCTCTTTATTTTTAGTTTCTCTATGGGTGGCCATTACGTCACTATGACTCACAAATGATTTTTCATCTCTTCTATTAGTGTCACCATTGTCTGATGGGGATAGACTCTCCTTATACAATCAGAGCCTGTAACTCTCAGATACCAGAGTGCGGAGTCCGCTAGTCGCCACTGTCCAGAGAGAATGGTGGCCATGACATGTCCTTTTTTATTAGTGTCACCATTGTCTTGTGATATTTTTTAATTTTGGGGTTAGAGTGAATTCAGCATTGAGACAATGGTAGGTAGAGAGGAGGAAAACACGAGTAGACACGATTGTCATCGTATACAGCAGTGTCATGACATGGAGCGGTTGGAAGGTTACGTTTATCAGGTTTATAAGGGGATATCTAGTGTAGTTTATTCAATTCTGTTTACTGTCACCTTGCAAAAATGTCCTGGAGTCTGGGGTGAGTACTTTTCCATAGCGGAAGAAGAAATAATGTCGAATGGTATGAAATTCATGATACGTCTGTGTATCGCTCTTACTTAATCATTTGGTACGCCTATGGAATTTATCGTAATAGCTTTGCTGCGGACATCTTCGTGAGAAACTGTTCATTAAATGGGGGAATGATAAACATGCTGTCTCAATAGTGAATACCTAAGTGAATGCACCCCAGCTTGTCGTCTAGCCAGCATGGATTCCAGTGCAGCTTTTGTGGAAAAAACTGTATCAAATGAATTTGTAGCGTCGTTGGTTGTTCGAATTCTTAGTGTAAAAATCCTGAGCTCAGTTTTCATCGTTTTCCGGGGCAATGGTGGTTGAAAGAACGGAGATAAAAGTGGATAGCCGCTGTTTGCAGGCAAGAGTAAGTATTATGTTCCAACAAACATTAGATTAAAAAAATATTCTAATTTTGAAATAACGGAAACTAGAAATATGATAATTCGTATTCGTTTTTAACTTTGAGCTCCTGGAGTTTTCCGCAAAACTCTTCCACAAATGATCACAAAATTGCCGTCAGCTCGTTTGTAGACGTTGTCTATGTGGCAACTTTCAATAAAACTGCCCCTTTTGAAAGGATTTCTTTTCGAAAAACATCCGCATTCACTTCTTGGAATTGCTGCGGATAGCGCATAGGTGATAGGTGAGCTACCTCAAGAAAAAAAACCGCTAGGAGCGCTGTGTGTTTCCCGGTCGAGTTACTTCGACTCCCTATTGCATCGCTATTGAAGGATCTTCCTCAGTCAATCACGGAGAATCATCTGAATTGTATGTCGATGATTCTCCCATGATTGGCTACAACAGATCCTTCAATGCGATGGATTCATAATGTTGATCCCAAAGGACATAAAAATAACTGAAGGGCATCGATGAATGAACTTTTGGTGATAAGTATGTTAAGTTAAAAAAAATACCCCAACTGCTCTTCATTCTACAAATGACCTTATGTCATTTATGGTCTGCGGTACTCACCTCAATGAGCAATTGACTCAGAAATCCAAGCTTCCGCAGCGACTCAGGATACAGCGTCAGGTCCCATAGCAGCATCACGAAGGAGAATAAGAAAATGTACGTGGACATCAACGGTCCAGGTGCTGCATCCTGGGTGTCTCTGAAAATATGTACGTTGGTAGAAGCGGCGACGAAGGCGAAGTACACAGACAAAAACTTTCCCATGGCTATAAGCGATTTTGCGTACGGAAAATTTGTCGAACCATGATTTGTGAATTGCGGGATTGACACTTCATCGATGTCACTCACTCCGTGACATTAGTTGAATGTCTATAAAAAGTATCCTTTGATTACATCCGAACAGATACAGGGTGATAGTGAGGAAGTTTCTTCTTCGATCTAGCACCTTATCCGTCACGGTTTTGCTACCTTTCGGGAGTAACCTTATCCAATGATAACATACAGGGTGTTACCAAATAAGTGCGGAAGTTTTTAGGGGGTGATTCCTTGTGGAAAATTAAAGGGGGTCTTTCATGTAAACAACACCTCTCAGGTCTTTTCTTGAAAATATACACGCTTCCAAAAATGAGAAAAAAATTGATTTTTCCTTTTTGAAAGTGCCGGAGAGTTGAAGAAATTACATTTTGTGGGCATGTTCTACCAATAAAAAGGCTACCTATGAATATTTTTTCAATTTTGTTCCGAACTTTTGAAGGAGTGAAACATGCAACCCCTATTCCATTTCATACCAGAACTTTTTACCGAAACAAATTTTCTCTATTGAAAAAATATATGTTGAGAAGAACGATTCATTGCAAAACTTTTTAAACTCTTGTGTTGTGCGAGTAAAAGCAATAGTTTCCTGATAAAAACATTAAATACAACATTGTGCATGACCGGATCTTTTGCAAATGGAATTGAAAAAAATTTGTAGGTGGCTGTCACGTTTTGTTTGCACAACTTGTGACTTCAATCGTAGTATTTCAAAATCGAAAAAATCTAGTAGGTGGCTGTCAAGTCGCTTTAATTCCTATGTGGTAGTTGAAAGTTCAATTGTGTTTTTCGAATCTTCAATAGGAATAATTACACTAACCCTGAAGTGGCCGATATGCATTTTATGTTTGGTCGGGCCAATGGAAATTCTTGGGAAGCTAGACGGCTCTATGCAGAGATGTATCCTTAGCGCGTGATACCTCATCACACAATTTTTGCACATCTTCACCAACGTCTCCGTGAAAGAGGGTCTTTCCAACAACAAACAACTAATTGTGGTCGTCCAAGAGTAATAAGAACGGTGGCACTGGAAGAAGAGGTCCTCAATATGATTGAAGATCGTCCGGAATTAAATACAAGACAAATTGCTAACACACTTAATGTTAGCAATAAACTAATCTGAAAACTTTTAAAGGATCACCAATTTTATCATTACCCTATTCAACGAGTCCAGGCACTTTTGCCGCGAGATTTTTCCCATCGAGTAGACTTTTGTCATTGGAGTCTTCAAATGATTACCCAAAATGCTCAATTTTTAGAAAACGTAATATTCACTGACGAATCCAACTTTTCTAAGCAAGGGATTACAAATGTCCATAACAATCATCTATGGGCCGAAGATAACCCACATGCAATCCAAGAAGGTCGGTATCAATATGAATTTTCACTTAACGTGTGTTTCGAAATTATTGGGGAAAATATTGGATCGTATTTTCTACCGTTAAAGATAACTGATGCAACCTATACAAATTTTCTCCAGGAGCAGCTTCCCATTTCACTTGAAAATGTTCCACTAGCTATTCAACCACAAATGTGGTTTATGCACGATGGTGTTGCATAGGCAGAGCAGGACGTCAACCTTGGCCTCCCAGATCTCCAGACTCAAACCCCTTGAACTTTTGCATCTGGGAGTCCTTGGTTTATACGTCCCACATTGAATGTGTGAATGATTTAAGGAATCGTATCATTGCAGCCTGCGAGACAATCCAAAACATACCAGGAATATTTCAACGTTTGCGCCAGCCTATGAGAATAATACTTGATTCCTGTCTAATGGTTGGAGGTGGTCATTTCGAGCAGTTTTCATAACTCCATTCCGTTTGATATTGTTGCCTTTTTTTTTGTTGTAATACACATAATTTTGTTTTGTTTGTATTTTTAATTTGATAATCTAACTGGTACTGGTACATGACTACATTAAAAGTTGAAACAAGCGGAATAATTTTAAAATACTCGATTGAATTCAAGTTGTGCAAACGAAACGTGACAGCCACGTACTAGATTTTTTCGATTTCATTTACAGAAGATCCGTTCATTCGTATTGTATACTCGATTAGATCGATGCTTATAAGTCGAAAAATTGACAAAATGCTCAAATAACATTTTTCATATTTTATATCGATATTTTATCCATGTATTGACATTTATTTTATTAAATAATATGTATGTGTTTGTATATATGTATATGTATATATACTAAATGTTCAAAGAACAATTTTTATAGGTAACATTTATTTTATTTTATTTATTTTACATGCTTGTGTATTATTATTTTGTGCTGTTTACCTTTTACTTTGTCAACAAAACTAGATTTTATCGACAATAAAGCATATTTTGATTTGATTTGATTTGATTCACAATGTTGTATTTATTTTTTTTATCAGGAAACTATTGCTTTTACGGACACAACACAAGATTTAAAAAAGGTTTTGCAATGAATCGTTCTTTTCGAAACATACTTTGAAATTGAGAAATTTTGTTTCCTTAAAAAGTTCTGGTAAAGAATGGAATAGGGGTTGCATGTTTCACCCCTTTGAACAAAATTGAAAAAATATTCATAGGTTGCCTTTTTATTGGTAGAACATGCCATTTCTTCAGCAATCTCAAGAATAAAATACTATTTTTTTTTTCTAATATTTGGAAGCGTGTAACTTTTCAAGGAAAGACAAGGAATCGCCCCCTAAAAACGTTCGCACTTATTTGGCCAAAAAGTCGATTTGAATTTATTGAGAAGGGGCATTAGATAAAGGTGGATTCAGAATAAGAGTCGATACACTTCAAATATTTAGCTAAGTCGGTTTTAATGAAAAATTGCACAAATAACCCCCTCATGATTGAATGCGTACTTCGATAACTAAGTTATCATCTCCAGTATGTGAACTACACTGAATGGTTTCTTGACATGTTTTTTGGGTAACCTTTCCACGGTCTGAAAATGAAAGTATAATCAGGAAAATATATACAAGTGTAGAAAGGGCAAACTGATTAGTTCACCCCGATAAGTTATTGCGTTCACCAAATTATATTTCCTATAGAAAAATGATTCAATTTGTCAATAACTTGTCGTTTTCTGAATTTGCCTATCAAAAAATTTTTTTAAAAATTTTAAAAGATACTTCTCTATATAGTTTTTGCTTGACGTTTCGGGAACTATATCTGCCCCCGTTCTCAAAATCTTCTAAATCTCCTTTAATTGTTTTATGCACGACCGGGCGTGAAGTAGCACTTTAGCGCCCGGATTTGCGGGAGTAAAGTAGCACTTTAGCGCCCGCGGACTACTTTATCGCGGCGGGCGATGAAATTGTTGAACAGGCGCTAAAGTGAATTTCAATCTCATATCGATAGAAATATATATTCCGATGGATCATATAATCAAACCTAAAACATTATTAACAATAATATAACGAAAACAATGAACATAAATTAATTTGAAAAATGAATTATAACTTAATATTGACAATACAATTAGAACAGTTATTTATGGAAATATTTGGATTTGTTGTTTTCTGTTGTTGCAGATAGTTACTGATTTCAACTGATTCCTCATTACTAGAAGTCTGAAGAGAATGCATGTTATTATCTGGTGTTTCAGATTAGTGAGCAATATTTTCAGATTGTCTGCAATGGCTAGTAGAAGGCTCATCATTTTCTACAATTTTCTTAGCAATATTCAGCTTATTTGCAACTGAATTTTCAATATAACCTTCCGCAACAGTCGTCGACTTCCACCCAGCATGTCTTTTAATGTTATTTATATCCTCGCCTGCATCTGCTAACATAGTTGCTGATGAACGTCTGAAGCAGTGATCAGTATATTCTTTCGCATTAGAAATACCTAGGTAAGTGGCTATTCTGAATGGTATTTGACCGAATGTATTTTTTCCGATAACCTGTCTGTGCCATTTTTATAATATAAAAAACCGCTTTTGATCATTCTGATCTCGCAAGGAAGAACATTTTCTGTAGATAACTTGGCGATTTCTGTTCTTTATCGATTACAGTAAATACTCGATCTATCTTCGTTTTGGTTTCTCGTATAGTTATGAGTAAGAATGTCTTGAAATCTTGAATGTCGTCCACTGTGATATTTGCCAATTCTTCGCGGCGACATGCTCCACAAATACCAAAAATCAGTGCTACCTACAATAAATTCTCAGATTAACATACTGAACATTGATAAAACATGAAATTAGAACTTACTTTCATCATAAGATACAAATCGTCTGGTGCTTTCCTAAAAAATAACTCGATTTCTTCTCTGCTTAGAATCTTCGATTTCTTTGGTTTATAACCATCAAATTTTCGTTTCAAAAAACCTATCAATCTACTGATATCTATTTTCTACTGTCGTTGACCGGTTCGATACATTTCGACCAATGATTATTGCGCGACAAGAATGAGTATTGGGTAGCAAATTATCAAATTTCAATACACAATAAAGTTTCATCATGGTAGTGTTCTCCAAATAAAAGTGCTTTGCTCGTGAAAAATTATAGATATTTCTGTCATTATGGAAAATTGTTATTAAAATAGGCGGAAAATATAACAAAAATGCCTGGGGTATAAGATATTTTTTCATATTTAACTTCATGTTATCCTTTTATTATAGAAATGGCCAAAGCTTTAGAACTACCCGAATAGTATGGGATTGTTTGAAATCCCCCAATATCTAATCTGTAATCCGAATAATATTCGAGATATCGACTGATCAATCTCTCGTGGGTCACCTTGTATGAACCCTGAAAGCAATATACTCTCTCTGTATACAGTAAATGATTCTAACAGAGTAGTCTTTCATGTCTAGTAGAACAAGTGGCCTATATTTCAAGCCTTGAGATATTCTCTTATGCATGCAGCGAAAAGGGGATAATGCGCTGAAGATTCGGCAAAGAATTGCCCGCCAGGGACGTAGCGAGGAGTTTTTGATTCGGGGAGAAGGATAGTAGACGAACGTGTGCTACTCATAATTTTTTCCCCAAGCCAAAAGTGTTAGTATAAATATATCAATTATCGAAAAAAATAATAATTCATCTAATAGCAACTTTTGATTCAAGTGAAAATTCGAAATAAAAATCAAATTATAATTCAATTTAATTTGATAAATCCATTTAGTTTTTCTCGAAAATATATGACATATCCACTTGCACAGCTACAGGAAAAACCAGAGTAACTCCATGCAAACAGTTCTGTTCGTAAAAAATCTTAATCTTCCATCGAAAGGGAAAGTTCATCTGCAATTTACAAAAAGAGACAGAAAACTAGTTAATGATTTCCTCCTACACTCTTCAATTTTCATCTCAATGATCTACTGAAATTAGAATTAGAAGGAGATGTTGTGAGTTTTGCTGACGATACAGCAATTATATATGTAGACGAAGATTGGGCAATATTTGGAAAAAAACGCTGAAAAAGATTTGAAAATAATTAAGGAGTGGTTTAGAAACCGGCTTTTAACAATGAACATCGGCAAAACTCACTTCGTACCTTTCACTTCATACGCGAAGAACCTACCAGAATATGACATTCTTCATATAGATGACAACCAAACGATATCGATGGTCCGACATATTGAAAATTTGGGAGTATTCATTGATTGTAATTGGGGCGAGTAGTTTGCGTCAACACATGTTCACCTCCTACGAGAGATGAAGATGGGTTGCGGAAACTTAGGTGGCTACCTCCAAGTGGTATCGCTGGATAACGGGGTTGACAAGGAAAATCCAGTGGGAATGACCAGAAATGGTCAAAACCTGCGGATCTCTAAGTTAATCTCAAACCAAATGCCACCACAACATGGCTTAATCCAAGGCGTTAAGCGACCCGTGCCGAGGGATGGATGATACCTGAGCCAGTCAGGTATCACAACGGAGCCTCTGGGATACATGGCGACCTCCCAGAGTAATCTGCCTTACACCTGCGCAGGGGGCACCGCAGGTGTGGACGACCCTTTTTCCTACACTCGTGGGAACGAAATGGAAACCACACAGAAAAACAACCCTGGGGAACTTCCAGTTGAAGAAGACCCAACACCGATAGCGGGTATGGAAGTCGAGGAGATTCCAGTTGAATCACACTTGGCACCAGAAACCGTAAACCCAACCGAGGAATGATCAGCAGATGGTCGAACACCTACTGAGAAACTCCCGGAAACAGAGTGGATTCCAAAGCCATTTGGTAAAATGGAAACCAAAAAGATTCTTCAGCTCATCAAAACCCAGGACATGGGGATAGATACTGAAGAATGGCCTGTCATCAAGAGACAAGAGGAGGCCTCGGGTCTAACTCTTGTCTTTCAATCTTCGACTGTGACGCCCTAAGTAGTAGGCGACACAGAACCTTTGGAGAGATCAGCCCGGAAACAGGCATGAATCCGAAGAACCTTATCAACAGGCTTCTAAACCTAATTGAAGGCACAAACCTGTTTGAATGAGGAACCACTGACGACAGAGTGATACAATAGACCCCAGCTGGTCGCAGTGTCAAGGGAAGCTAAGTGCCAACCCTGTCTCTGGCTCGTCAGCTTCCAACCAACCAACCAACCAACCGATTGTAATTGGAAATGGGACATCCATATCGCCTTTGTCTCAAAAAAACTACGGAGTACAGTATCAAAATTCAAATGTTTATCGAATATTCTGAAAATTGATCAGCTTCGAATATTATATTACGCCCTAGTTGAACCCCACTTGAATTATGGAATTTTAGCGTGGGGATACAAAAGTGGATCATCAAGATAATATACAAGAAACCATATTACCTGCTCCACTAACGAATTATATCGAGAAACGAAATTAATTGACGTTCGACAATTATAGGCAGCATGCTCACAGAAATACATTGATAGCCATAAATCATAACTACAACACACGTCACAGAAACAATTCCTCTGTTATATCAAGACCCGAAAAAAACACCCCACAAAAAAGTTATGCCTACTTGAGACCAAAATTATATAGTTTGATCCCTCAAGAATAGAAACAATACAATTTCCATCATTTATTCGAATCGAAAATAATGGAGTCGATAAGTTACCAATCACGCATTACCATCCACCAATATATTGATATGAAAAACTTATATCACAGTTTGTTATAACAACAAAGAAAAAAGAAAAATTAAAAACATTAAAAAAATAATTTCCAAAAGATTGTTCATTGTGTATTGTACATATAAATTACTACTCCATGGATTACTACTACTTTTCTATAATCTTACTATTGAATTTTATATTAACAACAACGCTATTTTCTATACTTTTATATTTTATATTGTATTGTATATATTGTTTTACCCATATTATTTTATATTTATTCAATTACCCAATCTGATATCGAGAATCTGGATCTACGTAGACAATTTCCACTGTTCACAAGGTCCGCCTTTTGATATTTTGTCTACTTCGACCAGATCTCTCATTATTTAAAATACAACTATTCGCATTGTGTAACATTTGCTTATCATCACATCGCTTTCACTCTTGGTTTAATATCTGTCCTAATATGAAAATAATTCTATATGTAATTACATATCACTTAAGTATACTTGCTTATAGATATTAGTCTTCACTCCCACTACCAAGGCTTGCCTTGTTGGGTGGTATGTATTCATTTACCATTGTGCGTTTTATTTTTATTGTATTCTTTTAATGTACCTTTGAGGTAAAATAAATATTATTACTTATTATTATGTTCATCAGAAACTGACCAAACGAATAGGTCCATATCAAAATTCAAGTAAAAGCATTTAGGTTACTATTGTCGAAATGTTTTTTGGACGCAGATACATTTCCCTATATATTTTGGATTTTCCCTTCCCTAGAAGTGAAAATATTGAAAAGTAAATTGGGAAATTTGCCACGATAACTTACTGCGTTTTAGTTTTTTTGTTTTATATTAAGTGATAAATCCACTCAACCAGAGCAAAAGTTGTGTCTGTTGTGTACACGTCAGACCTGAATTCAAACTTGGATGAGATTTTGGGTTACCGGCTTTGGGAAAGAACCCCGCCCCAACTACATGCGAAAATGGCTCAGCCAATTTTGAAAATTTTGATACTTGGATATTGTGGTACGAGTCATTAGAAGTTACACGTGCAAGTTTGAATTCGTTTCTATGTCTAGTTTCGGAGATATTAATTATTGAAAATCATAAAAATGTCTTTTTTACTAAAACAGTAAGGTTCACTTATCCAAAAGTATTACTTTTTAGATTATTAGTAACGAAATAATGGCATTGCTGGTTTGGAGGAAGTCAAATGATATGTCAGTCAGTCGGTCGTTGAGACACAAATAGCCGCCTATGATACAGGGTGGGTCAAAAATAGGGACAATTTAGCATATTTCGCCAAACTTTATCATTGGTCCCATTAGTGGGACTGAGCATTTTTCTTTGAATATATCTTTATTGGAAGTCTTTTCTTATGAAATGAATATTTCTTCCAAAACACTGATTGTTTAAAAAATGTTTGTTTTTTATACTTCATGTTTTTAACATTAGCCACTTGAAACAGCCTTTTTGAGACAATAAATCCGCTTTAGTGCCAAAACTACTTCAGGAAGACTTATAGTAATCGCTTAATATGATTAACTACATTCTCATTTTATATGGGGGGTGTTTACAAATTAAGTTCAAATAGGTTTTGCATCTAATATAAATATATATATGTTTGTTGATTACTCTTGAATTTACCTGTCAATTTGAATCATATTTTCCAGTTATACTCTAAAGTAAATTACCCTACACTCGTGTGAGTTTTATTAATTTCCTATGTCCGGTTTTTGGAATATAAATTTTAAGAATTTATATTCTATAGAAAATATTATCCAATCTTATTTCATGATGAAATTAATATGATCTTGCGGCGCAAAACAATTGCCGTAAACCGTATTACTATTAACGGCGTGGCTATTGACACGTTGGCGAGGGTTCATAATTACTATTTAGGGATATTCGTGGAATCGTCACGAAGCGTAGAGTACGACTTAAATGGATCTGGTACCGAATTTTCGTATGGCAGGTGGAAAACCGCATACCAACATGTTAATAGCCACTCAATAGTCACATGGTTTATAGTCAACGGCACAATTGTTTTGCGCCGCAAGATCATATTTATTTCATCAATATATATGATTGGATAATATGTTCTATAGAATATACATTTCAAAAACAAGACATGAAAAATTAATGAAACTCACACGGGTGTAGGGTAATTTACTTTCAATTATAACTACAGAATATGATTCAAATTTGCAGGTCCATTCAAGAGTAATTGACAAACATATATATTAGGTGCAAAACCTATTTCAACATATATTTGTAAAATGTGACTGTAGCTTTTTGTAGCTAATCATATATATCATATAATATGAGGTATCATCGAGCGTCCAGTTAGGTATTATTATTCATTATTTAGTTATTAACCGCGCAGAACAATTTGTTTTCGTAAGGGGCCCTGCAAAATTAACTTAAAACCCATTAACGCTGTACTTTCTGTGCCATTTTTAGTTACTTGAAAATAACAGTAGTTCATCTTGAGTTGACGTTATTCTTGTGTTGACAAAACCAGTGTATTATAAAAATGAAATGAAAATAACTTAATTTGACAATATAATATTTATACAGAGTGGGCCATTGAAAAAGAAACAGCGGCTCTGTAGGTCGGCAGAACCAAATTATATAGAAACGCTCGGACACGTCAACTACATTTTTGAGGGGGACATCGTTCGCGATGAAATTCACCCGAATTACATCCCATCCCTCGGAGCTGTTACCACCACCCCTAAATTTTTAAATGGCAACATATGGCAAGTGATACCTCATTTGAAAGGTATTTTCCTTCTTAATATCAATCAATAAAAGTAAATTAATTCTATCGATTCGTTTTCGAGATATAGGAACTTGACGTTGGGAAATCACTTTTTATTCACTCAATCAATAAAAATAACATCTAACAATGCAACTGTTTAAAGATAATTATCATTGTCAGGGAATTAAATGATCTAACTGTTTACCATCAATTACATGAAATTCCGTTTAAATTTTTTATTTCATCCTCATTTACTTGATCGAAAAAATGTTAAGTTCTTAAGAATCGATAAAAAGACGTTTTCTCGAATTCGACTCAAATGCGAGTACAACAAAAACATGTATGAGATAATTTTTTTCGCCAAATCGCAATTGTGGACGTCTACCAGTGTCAAACTGATCTTTGATTGAACGACATTATAGTGAATTACTTGATTAAAGCTGCTGACTATCTTTCCGCAATAATGGTGTATAGGATCGCGGAAAGAGTTGAAATAATAACAATTTTTAAAGTGAAACTTTTATTATATCGTCTCGAACTTTTCCGTCCATCTATTGCATGTCGCGTGACGGTAGGCCGCGGAGTAGGGGTAAAGTGAAAGGCGCTCGACTCGACAGAGATGGTTCGCATCAGCTGACCGTGTTGTGTATAGACTATTACTCATTTGTGTCAGTGCTCCACGCTATTTCTTTGTTTTTATCAGTGTTTAATGTGAATGTTGCTTTTTGTTTGCTTTTGATGAACAACGACACAGCTAGTGAGTCCGAGAAACTGATCAACGAGGAAAAAGCCAAGAATAGTGCAAAATGAATGACGATGAATTAATTTTACGCCGTAAAAGACAGAACGCCGACCGAGCTCGTGCTTATAGGAAAAGGAAAAAAGATCTTGGTGAGTAAACATAGTTTTTATATCGAATTTATTAGAATTATTAGAACTTTTTGCTGGTGCTTATTGTTGTTTATGTATGTATTTCAATTTTGAGTGCTTGAATTTATTATTTAACTTATTTCGTATGAATATAGTTGGAGACCTAGTTATCATTTCCCATAATCATTCCCATTTTCCAAGTATAAAATTAAGATTGATGATGCGATTTTAATACCCTAAATCGAATATTTTTCCAAACATTTTTAGTTAAATGTCTACAATGCGAAAAAAAGTTTCACTTATACCGTTATAAAACCACACAATGATTTTTTTTTAAGTATGATGAGTGCGGTAACCGTACAGCTAATTTGTTCAATGAAACGCATCCACATAAGCTTGTTGCTAGAAAATACGTTCTAGAATTAGCGCAAAAATTTCGTCAAACTGGATCAGTAGCCAACAAGAAACGAGACCCAGAACGTGAATTTCCGTTGAGAAATGAAGCTGCTGAAGTTGCACTTTTAGGACAAGTTTATGGAGACCCAACATTGAGCACAGGGAAATCGGCCAGTGTTACCAATATCAGTAGAACCAGTATCCGCCGAATCCTGAAACATCATAAATTCCACCCCTACAAATACATTTGGTACACCAATTGAATGAAGATGATTTTGATAGGCGACAGGAATTTTGTGAAATTATGACTACGAGAATAGATGCTGATGAGAATTTCCTTTTCAACATCTGCTTTTCTGATGAGTCTACATTCTTTTTGAATTCGATTGTGAATCGTCATAATTGTCGTTATTGGTTAGATGCCAATCCACATGTTTTCCACGAAGTCCATACTCAAACTCCCCAAAAACTCAATGTCTGGGCCGGTATTTTTGGGGACCGTTTGATTGGACCAGTATTTCTCCACGGTAACCTGACAGGAGAAACTTATTTGGAATTGTTGAATGAATTATTTCATACACAATTAGTAGACATCATTGAAAATGACGATCGTTACCATGAATATCTGAAGAAATGTACAAATAAACATAAAGTAACACAATGAGTGAATGCCAGCTTCATGATCCTTTGGTTTATTAATATAAAACAAATACTGTATTTTAATAAATAACACTGCCGCGTGAAGGTAAAGAGCAGTAAGTGCAAGAATAAAGATTATGAGTTTGCCAATTTATTTTTATTTTACCCGACTGCGGCGAAGCCCAAAAAGACATTATGTGTTTGACCTGTATGTATGTACACAGGTCAAACACATAACCGTCCTTTTGGCTTTGCCGCAGTCGGGTAAAAAATATATAAATTGGCAAACTCAAAATCATTTTTCTTGCACTTACTGCTCTTTACCCTCACGCGGAAGAAGAGTTGAATGCCGAAAAAATAAAATTAAAAACAGGTACGGAGTAATAAAATAACACCAAAATGTTTGCCTAAATTCACAATGCAAGTCACTATTCCAAAATAATTTCATATTTCGGCACAATACAATGAAAGTTCTGTTTATATGGCAAACTCAAATCATATGCAACCAGATGCTTCAAATTTTTAAGACTTGTAATGAAATCTTTCTGATTCTTCTACTATGTGAGATTGAGATTTGTCATCAAAGCATTTTGTAAACCAATACTCACACAAAAATATTGGGTTATTGGTGGCATGAGCACAAATTGCAAATATTTTACAAGATATAGGGCACATGTATTGACTCATTTCAGTAGTCACAAAACTGTTGAGCCTGAAAGCACTCCCGAAATCTTTTACACTTTTAGTAAACTTCAAGTTCAGTAATTTGGTATCCAATAAAATTTGCAACTCTTCTTGATAAAGTTCATTATTGATATTTTTCAAAAAGCTTTTGCCATATATTGGTTCCAATGACAGGTTTTCATTCTTCCAGATATTCCACATATACGTTTGGTGTCTTGTCGAGAGGGTTTTGCAAACAGTTTTGAAGTTTTTCAAACTATGAATCAAATGTTTGAAATAAGCATGTTTAGATTCAAATCTCATACTCCATAAACCAACAAGCGGACCCACTTTCCTAATTATATCTGGATACTGTATCATCAAATGATGTTTGGGAATAAGATGGTGATTCATACGAGATAAAAATAATTCATGATGATTTTCAATCAATACTTGCAACTTTGATGCCAAGCCAGAACTACTCACAGGGCAGAATACAATATTTGTGATTTCTATTAGAATCAATATAACTTCATACTTCTCAGACTGTTCAACTGAAAATATGTCGATTATATCATATATCAATAATGGGATTTTTTTTATAAGACACCAAGTCTGAGCTGCACGCTGTCCAATCAAATTTCCAGACTTATCCAAAGACACAGGACTCGGCTGATTTGAACTATTTTCTATTCCAAAATCAAACAGTCAAACTTCACATTACGGGGACACCTATTGAACCTGAACAAACAAATCACACTACAAATACCACATTAACAATACGTCTCACAGGAGACAGACGACTGACTGAGACGATGTGCTCTGGGAGCGAATTTTTGGCGCTAATTCGATACTCGCATATGCACGAGAATGCCGGAAGGTGATCAATTCCCTTTTCACAACGAAATAGGATAAATTCCACGAGTTCATTGGACAATACCACCAACAGTTTTCATAATCCAACAATTTGCATTTTGACTATATCAGTTGTTTAACAAACAAAATTGTCGATTCCGCAAACTGTTCATAGCTATGAATACCTATTTGATGTTGTTAATAAATGCACATCAATATTCTCAATTTGCAAGAGCATTTGATATTTTGTTCTAAGTCACGAACATATTTGCAAATAAAGTTGTTACAGCAGCAACTTTCTATTTGAAGATTTCGACAACAAAGAGGTAGACATACTGACAAAAAAAGAGGGAAAATTGACAATGGATGAATTTAACTACAGACGGAGTAATTTGTGTAGTGGATTCCTGATTAATTGTTGTTGATTTAAGCAACATTTTTTCAACAAAACTAGATATTGTTGAAATTAACAACTCTTTCCTAACTGTGTATATTAATTCATCCACTTTCCTCAGTCCCATAATCCAGGGGTCATCTTCTATTCGAACCACCTGCGAAGAAATCTAAACGATCGATTATAATAATCTTATCAAACTAAAAGAACGGCTCCTGCTCCTTTTCTGGAAAGAAATACATTGTGAAAGCTCTCGACCTAAAAATGCAAGCGTTTCTCGCTGAATTGTCGGAATGTTACACTGGAGAACGTTTGATTTAATTCGAGCCTGACCCACGTTTCAGTTACTTGTTGCATCTGGAAAGCACTCTGTCGTCTTGGCAACGGGGATTTCAGAGAGTGGAGCTTTAAATGACCCAGTCGAGTCGCCTGTTTCCAACATCAATTTTTGGTATAAATGAGTTAGAAGTTGATCGCTTTCAGACTTGATGACGTTGTTACATTTTGATGGGGGGCGATAGGTCGATTATTTTCCGATGTAGTTTTTATTGCTTCTCTCGTAAAATGACGTTGGCTGATTGTTACTGCCTTGATAATCAATTTCTGGACAATAATAAACATGGTGCTGTAACGAAACTCCGATGTTTCAAATCTTCTGAAGAGTTTAACATTTTTTTTTGTTCTTTTGGGGCTGTTCATAAAAGACGTAACCCTAAATTTTGGACCCCCTCCTTTGTCACGCTGCATCACACTTTCTGTGACCCGCCTATGAATATCACGTTACGAAACCTAAAACCCCTTCCTCTCCCTCTCTACATGATTCATTGCGATTAATAGAACACTAATATTGATATTTAATTTTTTTTATTTTTTCAATCATAAAATTTAAATAAATTAATAAATATCAAAATAACCAACGAATAAATATTTTTTGTATTTATCATAAGTCCAAGGATTTTTGAAATGCTCAGCGATATCTATGATTAAGTGAAAAGTATGATATAATCGATGAAAGAAAATTGTATTTCGTGCATAAAATAATTTATTAAAATCGTAGCAAAGCGCTTTCGACCCTTAGGTCATAATCAGTCTGTACCTGAAGGTAAGTAATAAACACTTTTTAACAAAAAATTAAACCGACGAATAAATCAACTGAAAAGCAAAAAATAAAATAAACCTTCTTAGTCTAAATGATAATTGAGCTCCTAAACTAATGTAAGTAACTGATTTTGAGTCGGCGCAAAACAAACAATTATCGAAGATCATTATCTGTGAAAGAAGTCATCAAAACGCAGCCGTACATCTCGCTGCCATCATTTTACGCTTTACCTAATTCAATTGCTAGTTTGTTTGGCGCCGACTCAAAATTAGTTACTTACATTAGTTTAGGAGCTCAATTATCATTAAGACTAAGAAGGTTTATTTTATCTTTTGCTTTTCAGTTGATTTTTTCGTCGGTTTAATTTTTTGTTAAAAAGTTTTTATTTTTTACTTTTCAGTTCCGTATTTCGTCGGTTTAATTTTATGTTAAAAAGTTTTTATTTTTAAATTTTTTGTGGCTAGAATCTACCAATTACTACATACTTGTTTTTTGATTACTTCCAAAATACTTACTTACTCACCTTACTTCAACTATTATCAGTTAAATAATATGACTATTTGTTGTAATATAAATTATTTTCGTTGTTCTGGTTAGTTTTTTTCATTACTTTGTATATAATTCCATCCTCTCATAATATATACTGATTTTGACGGATGTGGAACAAGAATAATGTCAGTAGCGATCTGTCATTGTCAACTACGTGTGTGCCAATGTTCACTAGTGAAAAATCAATTATCCCCTATTTTTCTACCCGTAAAGGTGGCTAATTCCTTTCGAAATCCAAATATAAGGTATACCCTATCTATTAAAGAAAGAATCATCCAAATCGAAGAACATAGTACAAAGTTATGCCTGATAGAATCGGTTATCGGACCGGAATTCAGAGGGTGAGTGATCAATATCCTTCATTTCGCTACCCTTAGGGGTGGATTTCATCTTTAAAATTCAAATGGGACCAAATTCGAAGTACACCCTATCCACTGAGAAAAGAATGATCGGAATCGGACGTATCAGTAAAAAGTTATGCGTGATAATACATAAAAAAAAAATATGGAAAAAAAAATACGGGTCGACTAGAAACCTCCTCCTTTTTGGTTTCGTCGGTTAATTAATAGATAACAAGTTACTGAAAAATTTTTTTTTGAGAGAGAAAATTGAAATATTTTAGATGTGAGGTTACTTACTCGTCAGGTGTACAAGAAGCCAAAAAGACCATAAAATATCTCATGATCAATGAGTGTTGCATAAGTTTACGTGACAAACATGTTAAAAAACATATCCTAGGCCAGGATGAAAATTGAGATTACATTTCGATATCTTTTATAAGCCATTGTTTAGGTGTGATAGTGACAGATTGAAAGTGACGATGAAGTAGATTGACATGGAACACAGAACCATGGAGATATCAGAATCATGAAAGGAATATCCCTGTCATACGAAAAACACATTAGAAGATGATCAATCTAATGGGGACTGTCATTTGTCAATATATGTTCCAGTATTCCAAGGAAGACAAGACAAGACTCCTAAATTCTCACATTTAAGTCATCGTAATTGAATATAAGTTTAAGGGAGGTCTAATTAGACTTCTGACCTAGGATATGTTTTTTAACATGTTTGTCACGTAAACTTATGCAACACCATTGAACATGAGATATTTTATGGTCTTTTTGGCTTCTTGTACACCTGACGAGTAAGTAACCTCACATTTAAAATATTTCAATTTTTTTCTAAAAAAAAAATTTTCGGTATATTGTTCTCTACCAATATTACTTACTTTCAGGTACGCACTGATGATGACCTTAGGGTCGAAAGCGCTTTGCTACGATTTTAATAAATTATTTTATGCGCGAAATACAATTTTCTTTCATCGATTATATCTATGATTGGCATTGAATTATCTTTTTCTTTATCCTCGAAACTACCATTTACTTCATCTAACCACTTTGCATTTTATACATTTTATATACCAGGGCTTCCATCTCCTAATATGCATAGTAGCTCTCGAGCTCAATGAGTTGCCATACGACTTGGCTGTATACGACGAAGCACCTCATCTTTATCTTTTCGTTTTGGGGGGAATTTTTTCAAATGTTGCCGTAAAGTTTTTTTAGACGTATGATATAGACCACATTCTTTACATGTTCTATTTGCCAATTCATCGTGGACCGACAGAACATAACCATAAAAAAATTGCCTTTTGAGTTACCGTTTTTCAAACGCTACGTAGATGACATCATCACCTGCGTACCCATAGACGGAGTAGATATCGTTCAGCATGTTTTCAATAGCTACCACCCACGCCTTCAATTCACAGTCGAGAAAGAACAAAATAACGGATTACCATTTTTAGACATCTCAATCATAAGAACAGATGAGAATAAAATCATCACAGATTGGTATCACAAACCGACCTTCTCTGAGAGATTTTTGAACTTCAATTCTCAACACTCCTTCACTCAAAAGGCCAATATTATTTTGAATCTCAAATATAGAGCTCTGCAACTATCACATCCGTCTCTTCATCAAAAAAATCTCGAAGCAATTAAAATATACCTATTGAAAAACAATTATCCAACAAAATTAATAAACAAGCTCCTTTTCAAAGAGCAAACCAATAATATTAAACTACCAAATGGAAATAATTTCTTCTACAAAATCCCATACATTTCGGGTCTTTCAGAGAAGATAAAGAAAGTATTTACTGATGCGCCTTTCAATATTGCATTCAAAATGGAAACATGACGATATCTAAAAAAACCAAAAGAAAGTGACATAATCTACAAAATTCCTTTGCAGAATGTAAAATATCTCAAAACTAGAATATCTGAACATGAACGGAGCATAAGACCTGAAAACCTCATAAGAACAACAAATAAAACAGGTCTTGCCGAACACTCAGAAAAAAATCTTCACAAATTCGATTTTGTAAATACAGAAATTGTTGGAAAGCAAAAAAACTATAGAAAGAGAGGTATACAAGAAATGATAAAAATAAAAAATACAAAAACAATGCTAATAAGAAAACAGATACTCAATTTCTACCCAACTCCTATTCATACCTAATAAGTAAATTGAAAACACCACAATAATCACACACCATTGCACGCCTATGGTTCCTACACGTACCTTATCAATAAATAACGAAAGAAATCAAGAGGAAAAAACAAAAACTTTTCCAATCTCCACTGAATGACTTCATTCAGAAGCAAACTCTCCGTTGATTTCGACATATGTTGACAATTTCTATTTATATTATAACAAGAGGAATCCAAATATATGTAAATGTCCTTTTTAATACACATTTTATCACGACAAGGAACCTATTTTTCTTGTAAGTATCCTGTTGTTTTACTACATGCTTTGTTTTACAATTTTGCAATAATTTTTATCCATGTCAATTTTATATATACATATTTTCAAAAGATTTGACCTATTTACAGCTTAAGTTGTTTGTACCTCTATTGAGGTTTTTATCATGTAATTTATCATGTACTAAGCTACTCTACTATTCACCCTCGTAATATTCACAATCCCTATTGTAGTGCCCTGAGGATGACTTTATAAAAGTTGAAACGTCGGCAACAGATCCATAGTGGTTTCAGTTAATTGACCTTTTCCCAACCAAACTCCAAGCTATAATCGTAAGGAATTTGAAGAGAATCTGGAGTTTTAGGCTGAAGATTTACAGCGAGACGAGCAAGTAGGTCAATCTGCAGTGCGGCTTTTTATAGTACCGCATCAAATTCAAAATTTTGAATAGCGTGGGGGGCCATGTGACACAACGTTGAAAAGATAATTCAATTAATTATCTTTCCAAACATCTATTTTCTTTTATTTCGTTGATATGTGACTTTTTATGGTTCCCCCCTTATAACTTTTGACCGGTACGACGTAGAACAGTGAAAAATGAAGGTATTGTATGATATCACCGATACTACTTTTTGAAATAAAAGACATTGTGATTGCCCAATAGATGGCGCGGGGGGCACGTCAACTTCAAAAAAATTTAAACAGCATGGTGGGTCATGTGGCACATTGTTGAAAAGATAGTTGGATTCTCTTTTCGAAAATCTAATTGTTTTTATCATTTCGTTGATATGTTTTTTCACAATGTGCATTTGAAATGTCAAGCATAAGTGCGGATCTGAATGGTACCCTTATCTCGATAACTTTTGAACGGTTTCATATGAAACAATGGGACAACAAATATTTTGAATGGTTATTACCGATCCTACTTTTTGAGAGAAGAAACGTAACAATTACTCGACAGGGGGCGCTGGGGGCATAACAACTTCAACATTTAGAAAGGCATAGAGGTCGAGTTGCACACCGTTGGAAAGGTAATTCAATTCTAGATTCAACCATGGTTGTTCTACGGAATCACAATCGCGATGAGTAACACTGAATACGGTCAATAGAGGAAGATTCATTACTCAAATGATTTTTCATTTTCGAATTCGTTTCAAAGCTTAATTAGGTAGAAACAAGTACTCAAAATATACGATGACCGACAGAACAACGGTAAGCATATAAAATAAACCGAAGATTCTGTTGATAATGTTACATTGTAAATAATTGAAATATCATGAATTTGTGACAACGCATACATATGAGAAGCACACTCAACATAAATAATGGAATCAATATAGAGAATTCTTTGAAATTACGCGCGTTTCTTAAACGTCAATCAGAGAAACATGTAGCTAAAAAGGCAAAAACTTTCAGGCCAGAACAACTTAATCATTTCATAAATGAACCTCCTGATGAGAAATATCTGACGACAAAGGTAGTAGATCTCACAATATTCAATCGTTTTTATCATCTAGTCAATCAATTACATAATTTATTTTAGGTTGCTTTAATAATGGGCATTATGGGTGCTTGTCGTGCAGCAGAATTGCACTCTATACAAATTACAGATTTGGAAGATCATGGATCTATTTTTATGGTCAGTGTACCAAATACAAAAACAAAAATTGCCAGAAAATTCACTGTTACGGGAAATTTGTATAGAGTTCGTCCAGTATTGAAACGACCTCTTTGGCCTTCCCCCACCTAACAACCAATTTTTCTCGAAGATACCCGAGCCATTGTCTAACTGTAGCTATTAATAGAAATTCCATAGGCGTACCAAATTGTTTGGTATAGGCCAAACACGAGACGTAGTTTTTGGCGGACGAGTTCTGTGATTATGGTCCGATTTTCATTCAAAATTGGTATGCGCGGGTTTTCGGGGTCGGAGATTATGAATTTTTTGTCAAAGTTGAATAAATAACTGCACTACCTATTTATTAATCAAACAAACCTAACCTTTCAAACGCTGCATGACAAGCCACTGGTGAAGATTCGCCGTAGCATAAGCAGCCACATCAAATCGTGTCCACTCGTGTTTTCCCCCTCTCTACCTACCAACAGGTCGTTTCAATACTGGATGAGCTCTACCATAGTTAAGATTTATTTAAATCTCCGTCTTACTGATATATCGCAAACGATATTATTCTTTAAATTTCAAAATGGAAAACATCACTCACAAAGAATTGGCATTAATTAATTTGGAGCAATGGGGAAAGACATTGCTACATTTTTGAAATTACCACGCTGTTATTTATATACAGGGCATTGTTTTCGCCGCTCGTCGGCAACTTTATTAGTAGATGCTGAAGGGGATATAACGGCACTGAAACGCCATGGCGGTTGGCGATGAACTACTGTGGCTGAGGGGTACGTTGAAGATTTCGAAAAGAATAAGACAGATACTGCAAATAAAATATACAGTTCTATAACACCTCAACCAGTTAGTACATCAACAGCATATATGCAACAAACCCAAAATGAAACAATGAACTTGCATAATTCAGTCCCACATATTCACTTTACTGGTTGTTCAAACTTTACAGTTAATTTTATTAATAAAAAAATTTAGTAAATACAATTAACATTTTTATAGCATTGTTATAGGTAACTATTAAGATTTGTGAATAAAATTCTTTCTCTGTACTTGTATCTTAGTATTAATTGTTATAGTCGTAGATA
This sequence comes from Gonioctena quinquepunctata, assembly GCA_018342105.1. Classification (NCBI taxonomy): domain Eukaryota; kingdom Metazoa; phylum Arthropoda; class Insecta; order Coleoptera; family Chrysomelidae; genus Gonioctena; species Gonioctena quinquepunctata. Next base: position 41,079 of record JAFIRS010001312.1, read on the forward strand.
AAGTATAGTATTCAACTTGCGGTAATGGTCATAACTCACTTGTTGAATTACAACACTCGCCTGCGGCTCGTGCTGCAAACTTCATCTGCGTGAGTTATGACCTACATTACTGCTCGTTAAGTAATATACTATTATCCACTGGGAGGCTAGTATACCTGTTTATAAAGATACATTTATCAAATGTTTCAGAGGGACAATGATACTAGAATGTACTGATTTCATTAGTGTTGTGGATAATCCATCTTCTCCAGCGGCACATTTATTTTTCAATGTTGAAATGGTTTCAATCAGTTCATTTTCTGACACAGGCTCTAGAAATATGGATTCATGCAGTGTTTTATCCGAAATCGTGAAATTTCTATGTGGATCTTTACTATTTTTTTGTCTTATCTTTTCTGCTTAGTTATTTCCTATATTTGTGAAAAATTTATTGAAAATATTTGATTTTTCTGTGTTACCAGTAAATTCAACGCATGCAAAAATATGTCATATCAAATATGCTTTGGATGAATCAATAGAAACACATTACCATACACGTGTCGTCTCTAATTGGAAGGTTTTGCAATTAAACGTCAATCAACCAGTAGACTTGGAGATGACACGAATGAATCGAGTGTTCGTTAAATGTTGAAACCAGTTATAGGTGTCGAAACCATCCTCAGAATTGGAATTATTCGCGTTTCAATAATGTGGGAATATTTATAACTGATTTGCGGTTTTGAAGTGGCAATTCATCGATTTTCTCTGAACACTGTGATGCACAAAGAGTTCCATAATTTCGGTGAATCAGTCACATTGGGATATTTGGAGTACAGCAACAGTTTTTTTAATGATATTAAATATAACAATACCAGAAATCATATTAATAAACTTTAAATGATTTGAAAACACGTACGGTTGATTCCTTTCATTAAAAGTCATGTAGGGCTTTAAGTAGACATTTTTCAACATGCTCTCTTTCTGTTTTCAGGCATTGAATCAATATACCATAATAATGATTTCATATTTCCGGCAAATTGTGAGAAACATATTAGAAAAAATCTTTTCAATCAGTAATCCATTAAGTTTCTGTAGGTTTCTTCGAACAATTCCTCATGCAGCATAATAAACTCCACATTTTTGTCAATTAAAACTGGGTTTCTTTATTGATAAAATGAGAAAAATTAAAAATAATAGGGACATTGAATAGGTGTCAACAGAAGATTCTATCGTTCCTTTCTTTCCATAAAATTGTTAGGAAGAGATATTAAGAACGATATCAATGGAGGTGGAACCAAAATAAGTGATTTCTTCTTGTAGTTATTAATTTTTTTTTTGTTAAGGTGTCACTTTCTAGATGTTACCATAAAAAAACAAACGAAATTATCACAGAATGTATCAAACTTGTTCTAGGAGATTCCTGAATTTCCTTTCACCCAAAAACAAAAAACTTTTTACCAAAAAAATTTAAGCGACGAATAAATCAACTGAAAAGCAAAAAATAAAATAAACCTACTTAGTCTCAATGATAATTGAGGTCCTAAACTAATGTGAGTAACTAATTTTGAGTCGGCGCCAAACAAATAATTATCGAAGATCATTATATTACTTTGAAGAAGTTATCAAAACGCCGGTGTGCATTTCGCTGCCATCTTTTTACGCTTTACCTAATTCAATAGCTAGTTTGTTTGGCGCCGACTCAAAATTAGTAATATTGGTTTAGGAGCACAATTATCATGAAGACTAAGGAGGTTTATTTTTTGCTTTTCCGTTAATTTTTTTGTCGGTTTAATTTTTTGTTAAACAGTTTTTATTTTTTAATTATTTGTGGCTGAAATCCACTTAATTTTTATTACTTTTAAAATACTTACTTACCTAGCTTACTTTCACTATCAACTGTTAAATAATATGATTATCTACTTGAACTATTAATTGTTATATAATATACATTATTTTTGAAAGTTCTGGTTAGTTGATTTTATCACTTTGTATATAATTCCATCCTCTCATAGAATGCAATTATTGTGACGGATGTAGTGCCAATGTTCACGAGTGGAAGATCAATCAAATTGGAATATGATCAACTATGAGGTACAGACTATCTAATAAAAAAAGAATCATCCAAATCGGAAAACCCACTACAAAGTTATGTATGTTTTTTGTTCAAATTCAAATGGGACCAACAAGAAGTTCACCCTATTCAATGAAAGAAGAATCATCGGAATCGAACTGCACTGTAAAAAGTTATGCGTGATCATACATACAAAAAAAATATACGCGTCGACTAGATAACGTCCTCCTTCTTGATTTCGTCGTTTAATAACGAAAAATTAAACCGACGAAATACGGAACTGAAAAGTAAAAAATAAAATAAACCTTCTTAGTCTCAACAACTAAGCTCCTAAACTAAGTAACTAATTTTGAGTCGGCGCCAAACAAACAAGCAAATGAATTAGGTAAGGCGTAAAATGATGGCATCGAGTTGCGCGGTGACATTCTGATAATGTTTTTAAAGTTTTTTAATGATCTTTGTTGATTGTTCGTTTGGCGCCGACTCAAAATTAGTTACTTACATTAGTTTAGGAGCTTACTTCCATGTACCTTACTATTATTAATATTGTTAACAATAAATGAATTTATTATTATTATTAGTTATTGAGACTAAGAAGGTTTATTTTATTTTTTACTTTTCAGTTTCGTATTTCGTCGGTTTAATTTTTTGTTGAAAAGTTTTTATTATTCAATTTCTTGTGGCTGAAATCTACTGATTACTACCTACTTGTTTTTTGATTACTTCCAAAATACTTACTTACCCACCTTACTTCAACTATTACCAGTTAAATAATATGATTATCTACTTTTTCTATTTGTTGTAATATCAATTATTTTAGTTGTTCTGGTTAGTTTATTTCATTACTTTGTATATCATTCTATCCTCTCATAGAATATAATGATTGTGACGGATGTAGGAGAACAAAAATAATGACAATAGCTATCTGTCATTGTCAACTGCATGTGTGCCAATGTTCACAAGTGAAAAATCAATTATCCCCTATTTTTCTACCCGTAAAGGTGGGTAATTCCATTCGAAATCCAAATATGATCAACTATGAGGTATACCCAACTAAAAAAAAAAATCATCCGAATCGAAGAACCCAGTACAAATTTATGCCTGATAGAATCGGTTAACGGACCAGAATTCAGAGGGTGAGTGATCAATATCATTCATTTTGCTACCCTTAGGGATTAAAATTCAAATGGGACCAACTTCGAAGTACACCCTATCCACTGAAAAAATAATTATCGGAATTGGACGTCTCAGTAAAAAGTTATGCGTGGTCATACATAAAAAAAAATATACGCGTCGACTAGAGAACCTCCTCCTTTTTGATTTCGTCGGTTGAAAATAATTCATAATAGTCATGTGTGTATGTATACAGGGTGTTTCATAATTGAATGCTGATCCTAATGGGCGATAATCCTTGGATTCTTTTAAGAAAAACTCTTTATATAACATAGGTCTGCAACCGCTTCATTTCTGAGATACAGGGTGTTGAAATTAAACAAAAAAAATCAGTTTTCCCCAATTTCTCTAGAACCGCTTTGTAGTTTATCAATTTTGGTACGCACGAAGTACGCATAAAAATACATTTTGTGTCTGTTTGCCCTTTGAGTTCCACGTTTTTCAATTTATTATGCGAAACTATATATTTTTTATTCCAAGCTCCTTAGTTTCTCTTGTATTTTTTTTATTTAACCGTCATTACCCTTATATCAAAATATACATATTTTTTTTCGATATTTGACAGAATATTCAGTTTTACTTGTCGTGCTTTTCGAAACAACCTGTATATTCATAAATTTAATAGATTGTTAACTTGTGTGAAAACACATTAAGATATCCTGTACACTGCATTGTCTTTCACCACCACTGAACTAAAAAAAAAAAGTTTTTCTACGACAACCTCGATAAATGTTCATTTTATAACCGTAACTTCAATCATAAACAAGCACATTTTGTACAGAATTTCATTTTTGCATCGGTTGCTAGGCAAGTCGCTAAGCAACAAATGCGAAATGGAATATTTCGTGTTAGGTCTAGGTTCACTCTAAAATCACGACGACTACGGCTTGTAAAATTATGACGTCCAGCGACAAATTGATGAAATGTCAGCAGATCGTTTCTGTCAAAGTTTTAGTAGGCAACGAGTAATTTCATAGTTGTTTTCTATAAAAACTATTAATCAAAATGGAAACTGATAGTGATATTGACTTAGATTTGACACCTCCGAACATAATAGAAGCAGCGAAGGTAACAACACTGAATTTATTACCGGAAACGTCGAAGAGTATGTATCAACGCGCTTATAACCTTTTTTTGGAATGGAAGGTAGATCAAAAGACAAAATCGTTGTCCGAGAACGTTTTAATGGCTTATTTTGGCGACTTAGCCAAAAAATTTAAAAGTTCCACTTTGTGGTCACACTTCTCAATGCTGAGAACGACTCTTAGTATCTATAATGATATAGATATTGCCAAATATTTGAAACTGAAAGCATTCCTCAAGCGGCAGTCTAACGGCTACAAACCCAAAAAGTCAAAGATCTTTACAGCAAATAACATCGATAATTTCATTGAACAGGCTCCAGATGAAATATATTTGGCAACAAAAGTAAGTTTTATATTTCCATTTGATGAAAAATATGTTTAAGTAAACTAATTTACATTGTAGGTTGCATTAGTTATGGGAGTAATGGGTGCATGTAGAAGACATGAATTATACCAAATGAAAATTACTCATTTCAATGATCTTGGTTCAGCTGTTTTGGTAACAATACCAGACAGTAAAACCAAAATAGTACGAAATTTTACTGTAACTGGCAAACTCTACGAAATTTATGAAAAATACGCAAATCTTCGCCCTCAAAATGCTAATGGTCTATGGTTTTTCATTAATTATCAAAAAGGAAAGTGTACCATCCAGAGAATAGGTCTGAATAACTTTGGAGCTATGGGAAAAGACATTGCCAAGTATTTAAAATTGCCAAATTACGAATTATATACTGGGCACTGCTTTCGCCGATCCTCCGCAACAATTCTTGTTGATGCTGGAGGTGACATAACCACGTTGAAACGCCACGGTGGCTGGAAATCTACTACAGTCGCTGAGGGATATATTGATGAATCGAAGAAAAGTAAGCTTGACATAGCAAATAAAATTGTAAATGCAATACAGAACATACCATCAGGCATACCAACGAATTTAGAAATGGAAAATCGCGAGAAGCCGTCTACTTCAACGTCGACAAATTATCAATTTCGAAAAGAATTAAGTATTCAGCAATCAAGTTCTCCAAATATGATATTCAATAATTGCACATTCAACTTCAATTAGGTACATACATACATGTATAGGCTTATATATCTGTACCTATTAGAAATAGCAATAAAGAAAATATTTACATATTTCTTCAATTTATATTTTAATTCTGATAGAAAGCCCATTAGCGGTGAATTCGGAGTAATGAAATATCATCAGTTTATATTCTTTCAAGGTTTTTGCAATGTATGCATGTATTAAACGTGAACGATATGTTGTCATAGAAAAAGTATAGTATGCAACTCGCAACAAAATGGCCATTTTGCACTCGTATGAATTGCAGCACTTGCCTTCGGCTCGTGCTGCAAATTTCATACTCGTGCAAAATGGGCATAATTTTGTGCTCATTGCATAATATACTATTTTGGTGCAGCAATTTAAATCAAGATCTAAATGGGGCAATCCATTCTCAATTACTCCAGATTTTATATCCTAATGAAATCATACCGAGCGTAATATACTTGAGTGGAACTTCCGCTATATACAATACAAAGTAGAACGATCATTTCACGTTGGACTGTTGGTGAATATGTCGGAGGAAGGTGAAGGTTTTCCACGAAAAATTATATCAACGGAGGTGAACTCCTATCTTCATTAAGGTGACCCACATTCTTTTTGTTGGTCTATCGTGAAGGTTCAATGAAAGTATTTTTATTTACTTCTACTTACTGCGTATATGAGACTGTCAATTCGATCGAGAACTAGATCTGATAATTGCGAAAGCCAATACAATCGATTTTTTTTGGGCGAGGTTTCATACTTTTCCTATTTGTATAATCTGGGTGTTCACGGACTCAATAGCACCCACTTTTCAATCCTTTTTTTTAGAGATACGAAACGAAATTTATTGATGGCCCCAGAGCCGGATTAAGAGGGGGGCAAACGGGGCTGCAGCCCTGGAGCCTCCACAAGAGAGGGGCCTCCACAATATAAATTTTTTGGTAAAATTTCCTAACAAATACCGAAGGATATGCAAAATTATATATAAAAAATCTGACAACGAAAGAGCAGTTCTCCCACTTTTTCCTCTCATTTTTCGTTTTAAACATTCAAAAACATGTTTCGTATTCTTGTCAAAATTCATGGTTAATATTAATCTTCGATCTGATGAATCATGTGTATATGCGAGAAACAATCACCAAGTATACATCATACTATTATACAAAATATTTATCGTATCGAAATTAGCTGTAAAAATAAGAACAATTGAATTTAAAAAAATATACATTTTTTTTATTAAGTGATGGATTTTCTGTCGATGTATTCTTCGAATGACACAAGCGATCTAGATACACAATGAAATTCAATAATCATAAGCAAAAGAAAATAATATTTCAATTTATGAATATGATTGCATCAAATTATTTATAAGAGCCCTGTGCGCATTCCATAATAGAACAAAAGTTCAAATTCTGTTGACTATTTTTCTGCCGATTCTACAAACACTTTGCCCGTCTATACCTGTTTTTCCTACTTATTGGCGTTGACAAGTGTCCGCTGAGTGGCGCGCTTGTAACAGAGAAATCCCCGAAATCTGAAAGTGTGAGTCTAAGAGAAAGATGACATTCCGCAACAAATGTAAATCCTTCTGAAAAGGACTATCTATCTATCTATCTAAGATGTTCTACTATCAAATTCTTGTAAACCAAAATTTCAGAGCTACATTCTCAAACATTGAAATTACAGTGATTATTTTTTGACATTGCTGGAAACGTTCAATTAAAATAATTCATATACGTTTTGGCCAATCAATAGTGGGAATATTCTACCTAGAAAAATGTCGCGGGAATAATTTGAAGTATTTTGTTTTTATTGTCTGACAACCTATATTTTTAATTTGACGTCTGCCATCAATTCGCATGAAAAGTGTGAAATGAATCAAATCCGGTTTAGTACATTACATAATTTTGCAAGGAAATGTGTATATGATCGTTACATCAAAAAATAATCTAAAGAAAACCACACGAGAGTTCGATATAGTAGAAAATAATTATCTAGATTTCTTTCTCAAACTTGTTGGCAATAGCCACTCGAGCCAGTTGGTCTCTCTTGTCTATTGCCTGGCAACAAGTTTTCGAAAATCTGTCGAATTATTTTCACTCTGATATTACAACTGAGAATGTGATGATGTCAAATTGCACTGGAAAGCGATCATTTTCCAACATGAAAAAAATAGGCCAATTACGATGAGACAAAGCCGCCTATCAAAGTTATCGCTTCTTAGCATTGAGAATGATTTTCTCCGGATGCTGGATTTGACCGAAATCATCAATGATTTTTCGTCGTAAAAAGCTCGCAAGAATCCATTTGTTTACGCTGTAATTTAATTTATTTCTTGTATTTTATTATACCTACACATGCTCGTGTCAAAATAATTTGATTTGTTCCGCAATAAATAATTAAAAAAAAACTTGTTTGAAAAATAATTAGGGGCCTCCACTCCTTTGTTGCCCCAGGGCCTCCACACCTTCTAATCCGTCCCTGGATGGCCCTATTTCGGACTTCTGGTTTCTGCGACAATGGAGTTTCAAATGAAACAACCAGTTCTTTTTCATATTTTTTGATCACCAGGAAATTTTAAATAATTCTTTGACTTTATAGTACCACAATTTTTTCTCATCAATTTTATATTGATATCTCTAGTGTCTTGCATGTTGAGATTATCATCTAAAATGATCCCCAGAAGACTTCACTTGTTTACAGACGAAAAAAATCGGATTTTGAGTTTTGTCTTTAACTTTCCAGTGATCCACTTTTCTGCCCGATTTTCCAAACGTTCCATTTTTGTTAACTAAGTATTGTCAATTTTTGTCGGAACAGATAAGTGTCATCAGCAAAAACGACACATCCAGGTAGCCTGTGATGGAAAAAATGTATACAGTGCGGTCCTTAGGTATGGAATAAATTAATTTTTAGCGTTATTATGTAATTTAAAAAAACCTGAAACAGGTCGATTTCTATTGTCATTTTGACAATTCACAGTGTGAAAATATTACCCCCTCCTTGCACCCCCTCAATAAAATTAAATAGAAGTGATCGAGAGGAGTCAAATCGGTGGATCTAGGCGTCCATTCAATCGTTCCACGTCTTCCAATCCACCTATTGGAAAAAACTTCGTTCAAATAATCTGTAACAATACGTTTGTAATGCGGTAGAGGAAAGAGTCTTTTTAATGTAGGCTGTAAAAAGTTCATCAAAAAATCTAGATCAACCTCGCCAAAAAACTGTGCCTTTGAAAAAATAAGTGCCAATAATTTTGTTGTTAATGATACCAGGCCAAACGTTAATTTTTTTTAATATCGTGTGTGAGCCTCACACATCCAATGAGGATTTTCTCTGCTCCAAAATCTACAGCATTGACTATTAACCGTTTCATTTAAATGAAAATTAGCTTGATCAGAAAAAACAATTTCGTTTATGAACTGCCAATCTGCTTCTATTCTGTCCAACATTGTTGTCTTCTATCAGGATCAGTTGATTCCTGAACTTTATAAGGATGATATTTTCTTTATGTAAAGCTCTCAATATCGAAATTTAGAAATTTACTTACATCATTGTTGGCGGCAAGTTGTCTACTTGTCATATGCGGATTTTCCTCAATCGCTAACAGTACATCTAACTTTTCTCCTCATCCAATTTAACATTTCGACCTGGTTTTTGAATAGTTTTTACATGTCCAGTTTCACGAAATTTTGTATATTTTTCAACTATTGACTAGGGATTTATTTTAAATTTAAATTTTTTTTTTTTTTTCCCATCCAACAAATTTTAAAATTCTAATCTTTGATTTAATAAAAAGCAATTATATATATATATATATATATATATATATATATAGTGAAAAGATAGTCGTTGCTGACTAGTTAGGTGTAACAAATTGATTATTGGGGTATGCAGCAAAAGAAAAAGTGTACTCTTTAAAGTTTGTCCAAGCTTTCGGAATGTTTTATTTCCATCTTCAGGGATACTACAATGAAGAATTGAACAAATTAGTGTGTCATTCGGACCTTAAGGTACTAATAACTTACATCTTTGTTGAGATTAGTTTCTATGTTGTTTATGAATGTTCTTCATGTAAAGTACGGTGAAATATAAGTTCTGAATTTGAAGTTGGCAACACATGTTTTAAATCGTCCAATTACATTAAAATTTTAAATTTTAAAAAGTACAATAGGTTATACATTGTGGGAAAATTATTTATTCACTTGTCATAGCTTTGACAGTCACTGGTACCAACTGAGGGTAGTACCAACTGATATGAAATGGTTTGCCATTATTGGCCAAAGTATTTTAGTACTTTTCTTGTTAGTACCAACTGAAGGTTGGGCCAACTTGAAGATATATTAATAACTAGTAATGAGCTCAGATTGATCTGAGGAAAATTCTGTATTTTCCATTGCTAATAAGAAGGAATAAATTTCACTTAGGTGATTGACATCCGTTTTTTTGTTCATATGATTTTTTTCCTGTGATATGAAAGCCATTTCCAGAAAAGTTCTCTTAGCAGTGTGCCGTTCATTAGTTAATATTTTAACTTCATCATAGTTCATATGATGGTCGAATTTGTTCACGTGGTCTGCTAGAGCACATCTTTCTGGATGGTGCCTACAATCACTTTTATGGGATATCAATCTCTGATTTAATAATCTTGCAGTTTGACCAATATACAGTTTGTCACAACACTGGCAAGGTATACTATACAGTGTGTCCGTAAAGTATGGAACAAATTCATTTTTAGCTAAACAGGTCATTTTAAGAAATAATCCTGAAACACGTCGATTTTTGATGTTAATTTATCGTATTTTAAAATAATAATCTAATATACAGGGTGAATTACGTTCGAGTAATGACGTCACCGTCATTTTTTTTAAATGGAACACCCCCATTTTGTCTCAATTTTAGGATTACTCTAGCTGAGCTGATTCCAAAAATGTATCACATGTTGATTCCAATTGGTACAGGGTGGACAAAAATACAATAGTTTTGTGTGTGCTCATAAAGTAACGCGTAACATTCTTTATTAGGTAAATTAACAATATTATCAAAAATACTTATTGTCTAGCGGACAGAATATGCTGGAATACATGACTTTATAAATGTTCGAACTGCAGCCCTTGCTGTATTTGACAGTGACCCAAACGGTGTACAAATTCTTGTTGAACCTTGTGTATGGTTTCTTGCGTGATATTGTTTATTTCTGTTCGAATTTTCTCTTGTACATCTGCAATATTTGCTGGTTTCGTTTTATAAATAACATTCTTCAGTTGGCCCCACAGAAAATAATCCAAAGGATTTAAATCTGGTGACCTCGCTGGCCATTCAGTGGGTCCACGTCTACCAATCCACCTGTTCGGAAAAATTTCATCTAGGTACCTTCTAACATCTACAGCATAATGTGGAGGTGCACCATCCTGTTGAAACCATAAACTTTCATCAAAACCTCCAGGATTACGTCTGCTGGGAAACAAATTACGTAAAGTAGGTTCGAGATACCCCCTTAAAAACTCAAGGTACGTTGCCCCGTTTAAATTACCTTCGAAAAAGTAGGGTCCGATGATTCGATTTCGTACAATTCCAGCCCATACATTTACCTTTTGAGGGTATTGTGTATGATGCTCACGCATCCAGTGGGGGTTTTCTTTTGCCCAGTATCTATAATTCTGACGGTTTACCTCACCATTTAACATGAAAGTGGACTCATCAGAAAAAATAATGTTTTGTATCAAGAGAGGGTCTCGGTGACATTTATCCATTATTTCTTCGCAAAATTGGAGTCTTCTATCGGGATCATCTTCGTTTAATTCTTGCACAAGTTTGATTTTATAAGGATGCCATTTTTCAAGCTTCAATAGTTTGTGTACCGTTGTTTTGCTAACACCGATATAGCGACTAACTTTACGAACAGAAGTGTGCGCATCTTCTTCAAAACTCAGTAAAACATCTAATGCTGTATCAGCATTTGCAGGGGGACGACCTGATTTGCGTACATTTTCAACATTACCAATTTCTCGAAATTTCGTTTCAATCTTACTGACTGTTGAACGCGTTATAGGTCTTTCTGGATATTTATCATTAAACAAATTGCACACTTCCATCTGAGTTCGCGATCTGTCTCCATACCCAATCATCATAAGTATTTCAATTCTGTGTTTCACACTTAACTCCATTTCTACTTCCAATTAAATCTAAGCAATCATTCGAATATTCACGAATACCAAAAATATTGTAGTACTAAACTGTCACTGAACATCAATAAATTACTAAACAAATAATGACATTTCCCAAAAAAGTAGACGACTATGTTTTTTATAAATAGATAAGAAATATTTTTTGTCATATTCTGTCTGCTAGACCACAAGTACCAAACATGTTTGGAAACAGCTCATTTTTATTACTCTAAACATGTAGCAAACTACGGGTGTTACATTTAAACCAATTGCCGCTAGACAATAGGTATTTTTGATAATATTGTTAATTTACCTAATAAAGAATGTTACGCGTTACTTTATGTGCACACACAAAACTATTGTACTTTTGTCCACCCTGTACCAATTGGAATCAACATGTGATACATTTTGGAATCAGCTCAGCTAGAGTAATCCGAAAATTGAGACAAAATGGGGGTGTTCCATTTAAAAAAAATGACGGTGGCGTCATTACTCGAACGTAATTCACCCTGTATATTAGATTATTATTTTAAAATACGGTAAATTAACATCAAAAATCGACTTGTTTCAGGATTATTTCTTAAAATGACCTGTTTAGCTAAAAATTAATTTGTTCCCTACTTTACGGACACACTGTATATAACATTCCTGCTGTCTAACATTGAAACTTTGTCTTTCACTTTGGAATAAATAGACTTAATTGTAAGGACTGTTTTGATATTATCTATGGTTTTGAAAAGTCTAGCCAAACAGTAGTCTACTAGATTGACATTACATTATTTATGTGGGTTTTGTGAATAATTTTTGGGTGTTTCGAACAACTTTTTCTTGACGTTTAGCTGAACACATAACAATACCTGATTATTTCTTATGGGGTTATTTAAAATCAAAAGTATATTTCAATATACCAGACAAGATTGCAGATTTATAAAAACTTTTTAACAAAAAATTAAACCGACGGAATACGGAACTGAGAAGTCAAAAATAAAATAAACCTTCTTAGCCATCATTTTACGATGGCATTGAGTTGCGCGGTGACATTCTGATAATTTTTTTGAAGTAATTTAATGATGTTCGTTGATTGTTTTTTGGGCTAACTCAAAATTAGTTACTTACATTAGTTTAGGAGCTTAGTTACTGAGACTAAGAAGGTTTATTTTATTTTTGACTTTTCAGTTCCGTATTTCGTCGGTTTAATTTTTTGTTAGAAAGTTTTTATTTTTAAATTTTTTATGGCTGAAATATACTTATTACTACCTACTTGTTTTTTGATTACTTCCAAAATACTTACCTACCCACCTTACTTCAACTATTACCAGTTAAATAATATGATTATCTACTTTTACTATTTGTTTTAGTATAAATTATTTTTGTTTTTCTGGTTAGTTTATTTCATTACTCTGTACATCATTCCATCCTCTCATAGAATATAATGGTTTTGACGGATGTGGAACAGAAATAATGTCAGTAGCGATCTGTCATTGTCAACTACGTATGTGTGTGCCAATGTTCATAAGTGAAAAATCAATTATCCCATATTTTTCCACCAGTGAGGGAACATAATCCCATTCGGAATCTAAAAATAAGGTATACCCTATCTATTAAAAAAAGAATCATCCAAATCGAAGAACCTAGTACAAAGTTATTCCTGATAGAATCGGTTAACGAACCAGAATTCAGAGGGTGAGTGATCAATATCCTTCATGTTGCTACTCTCAGGGGTGGATTTCATCTTTTAAATTGAAATGAGACCACCTTCGAAGTACACCCTATCCACTGAAAAAAGAATTATCGGAATCGGACGCCTCAGTAAAAAGTTATGCGTGATCATATATAAAAAAAATGATGGAAAAAAAAATACGGGTCGACTAGAGAACCTCCTCCTTTTTGGTATCGTCCTTTAAAAAGTTAGGATAACGGAAGAAATTAACAACATAATCCCTGAGGTCCTACAAAAGGTTGTACGAGAATTCCAAGATCGACTTGCTTATTGTCAAGAAGTGAATGGTGGTCATTTTGAACATTTAATTTAATTGTAAAATAAATTGAAAAATACTTCCTAAACATCATATGACATTATTTCCTTCATTCTACGTAAAGTATCAAAATTATACATTCTCAAAATAAATGTTCTCAGTTATGATTGCACCAAATTTGGAAAACTTGATATTGCTGAACAGAGAATGAAAATCCCTTTCGAACAAGGTGCCACACAACCACCTTCTCTTTTAAAATTTTTGAGGGGGTGCTCATAATTCAGAGGGGGTAATAATTTTGTACTGTAAATTGTCAAATTGACCTGTTTCAGGTTTTTTCAAACAAATACATAATAACGCTAAAAATGAATTTATTCCATACCTATGGACCGCACTCTATAATAAAAATGAGTCTCGGTTCTTTATAAGCGCAAAACGTGGGAACGTTTTGGCAATTTTTTTTAAATGTACGTAATAGCCCGAAAAAAAATTAGGAAAATGGCCCAGAAATTGGAGAATTCGGGAATATAAGAAATTTGACGAGGAAAAAGCATTCGAGTCATTTATTACCAAATAGGAAATAGCTGAGCGGTTCACTGTCGCCTACCAAGCAGAAGGTCACAGGAACGAATCACGGTCAGGGTAGCATTATTTTTTATTCTATAAAAACAACGGTTGTGATCGATTTGGCCAATGGTTTTTTTAATGTTCGTTATACTCCAAATAAGGTTTTTAGGAAAGAAAGATTTTTAGAGAAGTTATGGAAATTTCTTTATCCTGCAAAGTTTTCAGGAATATATAATATATAATAAAAATCAATATAGATTCGTTGTAAGCGCAAAACGTGAGAACGGCTGGACCAGTTTGACTATTTTTTTTAATGTTCGTAATAGCTTGAGGATGATTGATACGGAAAAAATGGGAAAGTTGGGAAATTCGGGTATATAAGAAATTTGGCGAAGAAAAATACATATCAATCGAAGGTCACAGGAACGAATTATGGTCTGGATAATATTTTGTTTTATAAAAACTACTGTTTGACCGTTTTTTCGAATGTTCGGAATAAAGTTTTAGGGAAAGAAAAAAAAATTGAAAGTGCTTTTTTTATGGGTTTTTTGAAGACTATAACACGATTCATTCGAGCGATAGATATGCATAATTCTTTGGTCTTGGAGAAGTTTTCAGGAATATATATATATATATATATATATATATATATACAGAGTGGTCCAACGAAAAGTATGCACCTATCTTTTCTCCTTTGTTTAGAATTGAAAGCAAAAATGCTCGGACAAGTGGAGTTTGCTTTTGAGGGGGACACATTTTAGACATATTTATCAACCTGTGCCTTTAACGCCCTAGCGAGGGGGCGTCACAACCCTAAAATTTTAAATGGAAAGTGGGGTCGAGTGATATATCATTTGAACGGGCACAAAATTATCTTTCTAATGATACCCTATTTATTGAAATTTATTCGAACAGTTAATGCGAAAACGGCTTTAAGAACATTTACCCGATAATTTAGATATTGATGAAACATACAAATAAGTTTTGGTTATTAGGAATCAGAATAACTACAATCATTTCTAAATTACTTCATTTTACCGAAAGCAACATTTCAATGTAATTTTTTTTCATCACAAAAAATCCCCATTTATCGTTTGCGTTTTTTTGTCGAAAAAAACTGCAAATAAGTGTAGGAAAAGAATTTAGGCAAACTTTTATTTTAGTCCCTTTATTGATTCAGTCTGGTCGCTTTTGAAGTTATTTTAATTTCACTGTACAAAATGGTTTATTCCATTCCAGAACGAGTTGAAATTGTTAAACTTTAGTTTCAAAATAATAGTTGTGCTAGACTAACTGCTCGCTTGTTTAAGGACAGTCATCCCGATAAAAATGTTAATGATTCGTATGTTGCCATGTTAGTTAGAAAGTTTGTCGATACCGGATCTGTTTGTAATGTGAAACACCAGCCGCAGAACCCCATCAGAAATGAAGCTGTGGAAGTCGCTGTTTTGGGGCATGTTCAATTGGATCATACTCAAAGTACCCGTCAACTAGCTGAAGCCTCAGGAGTCTCCCGTTCATCCATAATACGGATTTTAAATGCGTACAAATTTCATCCATACAAAATTAAATTGTACAGGAACTAAATGAGGATGATCCTGATCGAAGGCTGCAATTTTGTGAACAAATGAGCCAGCGTTTAATTGAAGATCCGCACTTATTGTTTAACATTTGTTTTACCGATGAGTGTACATTTTATTTGAATGGAGCTGTGAATAGGCATAATTGCCGTTACTGGGATGACAGTAACCCACATTTATTCCGTGAGGTTCATACCCAATACCCTCAAAAAATTAACGTCTGGTGTGGCATATTAGGAAGTCATATCATAGGACCACTTTTCATTCCTGGAAATTTAACTGGTGAAGTCTACCTAAACATGCTTGACGATGCAATTGATCCTTTCATAACACAGATAATAGAAGACGACCAAAATCATGATGCCGATCGGCTTCATTTCCAGCAAGATGGAGCACCTCCGCACTATGCTGCTCCTGTAAGATAATTTTTAGATAACCGGTTCCCCGGACAGTGGATTGGAAGGAGAGGCCCAATTGAATGGCCTGCCAGGTCACCTGATTTATCGCCTTTGGACTTTTTTCTATGGGGACACTTGAAAAATAAATGTTTTGCTACGAAGCCCGATTCCATAGAAGATCTTCGCCAACGGATTACAGCACAATGCAGAAGCATAACACCTGATTTGCTACAAAATGTTAGAAATATATTTGAACAAAATCTGTATTATTGTATGGAAGCAAGTGGGTCACATTTTCAACACTTGTTGAAGTAACGTTTTAATAAATCAATTTAACAGCTTCTTTACTTTTTTTACAAAGCACTGTTACAAGTAACAAACATTGAAACGTAAGTACTACTAATTGTAAATGTTTTGATTCTTAATAACCAAAGCTTATTTGTATTTTTCATTAATACCAAAATTATCGGGTAACTGTTCTTAAAGCCGTTTTCGCATTAACTGTTCGAATAAATTTCAATAAATAGGGTATCATTAGAAAGATAATTTTGTGCCCGTTCAAATGATATATCACTCGACCCCACTTTCCATTTAAAATTTTAGGGTTGTGACCCCCCTCGCTAGGGCGTTAAAGGCACAGGTTGAAAAATATGTCTAAAATATGTCCCCCTCAAAAGCAAACTCCACGTGTCCGAGCATTTTTGCTTTCAATCTTAAACAAAGGAGAAAAGCTAGGTGCATACTTTTCGTTGGACCACTCTGTATATATATATATATATATATATATATATATATATATACAGAGTGGGCCATTGAAAATGAAACAGCGGCTCTGTAGGTCGGCAGATCCTAATTATATAAAAACGCTCGGACACGTCAACTACATTTTCGAAGGGGGACATCGTTCGCGATGAAATTCTCCCGAAATACATTCCATCCCTCGGAGCTGTGATTAAAATCACCCACCCCTAAATTTTTAAATGGCAACATATGGCAAGTGATACCTCATTTGAAAGGTATTTTTTTCCTTATTAATATTGAACAAAAGAAATAAATTCTATCGATTCGTTTTAGAAGTTGAGAAATCACTTTTTATTCACTCAATCGAAAAAATAGCATCTAACAATGCAACTATAATAATAATAATTGTCAAGGAATTAAATGATCTAACTGTTTACCAACAAATAACATGCAATTCCTTTCAAATTTTTATTTCATCCTCATTTACTTGATCGAAAAAAATCCAAGGTCTTAAGATTCGACAAAAAGACGTTTTCTCGAATTCGACTCAATGCGAGTACAACAAAAACATGTATGAATAATTGTTTCGCCAAATCGCAATTGTGGACGTCTATCAGTGTCAAACTGATCTTTGAATGAACGACATTAGAGTGAATTACTTGACTAAAGCTGCTGAATATCTTTCCGCAATAATGGTGTATACGATCGCGGAAAGAGTTGAAATAATAACCATTTTTGTCAAGAATGATGAGTGCGGTAAGCGTACAGCTAATTTGTTCAATGAAACGCATCCAGATAAACTTGTTGCTAGAAAATACGTTCCAGAATTAGTGCAAAAATTTCGTCAAACTGGATCAGTAGCCGAAAAGAAACGAGACCCAGAACGTGAATTTCCGTTGAAAAATGAAGCTGTTGAAGTTGCACTTTTAGGACAAGTTCATGCAGACCCAATATTGAGCACAAGGAAATTGGCTAGTAGAACCAGTATCCGCCGAATCCTGAAACATCTTAAATTCCACCCCTACAAAATACTTTTGGTACACCAATTAAATGAAGATGATTTTGATAGGCGACAGGAATGCTGATGATAATGCTGATGATAATTACCTTTCCAACATCTGCTTTTCTGATGAGTCTACATTCTTTTTGAATTCGACTGTGAATCGTCATGATTGTCGTTATTGGTCGGATGCCAATCCACATGTTTTCCACGAAGTCCATACTCAAACTCCCCAAAAACTCAATGTCTGGGCCGGTATTTTTGGGGACCGTTTGATTGGACCAGTATTTCTCGACGGTAACCTGACAGGATAAACTTATTTGGAATTATTGAATGAATTTGTTTATCCACAATTAGTAGACATCATTGAAAATGACGATCGTTACCATGAAGACTACTTGATGTTTCAACAAGACGAGGCACCTCCACATTATGCACAGCCTGTTAGGGCGTTTTTGGATATAATGTTTTCTGGAAGTTGGATTGGAAGAAGAGGCTCTATAGAGTGGCCAGCCAGATCTCCAGACTTAACCTCACTCAATTTTTTCCTGTGGGGTCACTTGAAAAACAAAATCTTTGCAACCGAACCAGAATCTCTGGGATATTTACAAAGGAGAATTATTGAAGAATGTCGTCGTATAACGCCGGAAATGCTACGAAATGTGAGGTCTCGCTTTGAACAGAACTTGTACTATTGTATGAGAATGGGTGGCAGACAGTTTGAACATTTAGTTCATCGACAATTATAATTATTGCGACAGTTGCTTTATCAGATATTGTTTTTATTGATTGAGTGAATAAAAAGTGATTTCTCCAACTTTTAGTTCCTATATATCGAAAACGAATCGATATAATTGATTTATTTTTGTTGTTTGATATTAAGAAGGAAAATACCTTTCAAATGAGGTATCACTTGCTATATGTTGCCATTCAAAAATTTAGGGATGGTGGTCACAGCTCCGAGGGATGGAATGTATTTCGAATTAATTTCATCGCGACCGATGTCCCCCTCGAAAATGTAGTTGACGTGTCCGAGCGTTTTTATATAATTCGGTTCTGCCGACCTACAGAGTCGCTGTTTCGTTTTCAATGGCCCACTCTATATATATATATATATATATATATATATATATATATATATTGTTATGATGGGTTGTTTATATGATTTATAATTTGTATGATTTTAAGAATTTATATCATAGATTCTATTTCTGAAACCCTATCATAACAAATAAAAATACCTCCGGCTATGTTATGTTACCTTTGTTCTCTTTTAACCTCTTGTACCTTATCCCAGCTCAGTCAGGTACGCCTATAAACATGTATGACCAGTGTCTAAAGACACAACAATGGTAAACTCTTCCCAGTAGCAAGTTCTGTAATCGGGTTGCCGCTATGGCACACGATTCAATGATAAACACTGTCAGTGAGAAAGGTTAAGTTAGAATTGAAAATACACTGGTTTCAGAAATAATCAAAGTAGTTGACTTTATTCACATGAAAACTTAAATATACCCTACTCTGCGATAACTACCTTATACTAGCAAAACAATGTCAAAAAAATATAGTGCAGTTTGATGTTTGTGATAATGAAAATTTTATGAAGAAAGTTTGAACGTATTATCAGTCTTTTGGGGATGAAATTTTATGATTGTTCAGCCCAAAATAAAATAACCAGTGGTTTAGAACACTTGAAGTTCTTGGTTTTATGTGAAAAGTTGCACTTAGGTTATTGAATACCTTGTAGCTGCGTTTCAGTTGACGTTTTCAATCCTGTGGACGTATTTCTGGGATGTCAATGACAGCTCACCTGCACTCCTTCCAAGGATTTATTTTCTGGACCAGGTAGGTGGAATTTTTATTTTCTATGTGCTTCCTCCGATCAGCCTTTCAAGAAATCTTCCTCGTTCGGCAATTTTATATCAGGTTTTCTTATATTATGGGTGAAAGCTTCTTTTCAAATTCAGTAGTGGCTTCACTTTTCCGAACCTTTTTCAATCTCCCCAGAACTTGTTATCTCCTTCCATGGCAACACTCACCAATTTTTATTTTTTACTG
Source organism: Gonioctena quinquepunctata (assembly GCA_018342105.1). Lineage (NCBI taxonomy): Eukaryota > Metazoa > Arthropoda > Insecta > Coleoptera > Chrysomelidae > Gonioctena > Gonioctena quinquepunctata. The sequence continues at coordinate 60,925 of JAFIRS010001312.1, forward strand.
ATTTCCGAGTTTGTATCACTTCCTATCGAATTATTTGCTATTCTAATTGATGTTAATGATTTTATGAATGATATCTAATTCTAACTCTTACATACTATTTACAGATTCATATAAAATATATTTTTTTCAATTTCTGCCCTAACATTTTATTATATATCAATACTTTTCCCACACAAACTCTTTCGAATCCCATTGGTGGGTTTTCTGTTCATGTGAATTGTCATACAGGATGTTCGAAACTTATCTATACGTTGATCTTGCTTTAATTCCATAAATTTCAATTTTGATATGGTTCAATCGTGGATTTTTGTTAGATGCATTGTTGGATATATAATTTTGATACCAGAACTACTCCAGGAATGTTCTCTTCACAGACATGTATCGACTAGAGCATAGTATAAGGTTCTATAGTAGTGAAAAAGGTAAAGAAAATTGTAAACAACATAGCAATAACGATACTAATAAAAATAACTAATAATAATAATTATAAGTTTAATTATTCAATAACATTTCATAACATAAACATAAACAGTTTTGAATAAATAAATAACAGATTTTGAATAAAATAAAATCAAATATTTCAAATTGATCAAATTTTGATGTCCAGGTTCACTTTAGCCTAAGCTAGACTGTGTTCCAAGACACAAAGCGGTATTTGATCTTTTTGAAATATATTAAACTAATGTAATAAAAATTAAGTACTAGTAAAATACTATAAAGTTACTTAAGGTAATTTAAAGTAAGTGAGAGATAATTTACATAAATGTACCAATAACAGTGGTCACATACTGATAAATTAGTTAACTACACATTTATAAATACATATACACTTCACTCACGAATGTAGAGTAAAACATGTACACACACAATAATAATAACAATAATATTTATAGTATTTATAGCTAGATTAAGTGTTTCTATCATAATGAGAAATTAAGACTTTCAGAAATACTATAGACTAATAAAAATACTACTATGTTGATAAATGAATATTGTAGGTAGAATATATAAGATAGAATTTGGACTTATATTAATAGCAATGGTGATTGATTAGCAGATTTCAGATTGGATTGTATATACATGTATCTGTTCTGTTATTGGTGTGTTTAAAATATTTTGACTGTTGATATAAGTAGCCAATTTGTTACTATGTTTTGAAATTTTTTTGTTAATTTCTTTTCAAACTTATTGGTAGATAATTGTATAATTTCTGTCCCACGTGTAGGAAACTTCGCTGTCCAATGGACTTCTGAGACTTAGGGAGCACTATATTGGCATTTTTTCGAAATCTTGTTGAATAAATGTGAGTTTTATTCATATCTATTAAATTATGTTTGACTACATTGAGTATTGAGGTTTTGTAGAATAGATTTCTAATATTCGATAATTTAGAATTCTGGAAAAGCAGAATCGATGAAAACTGGCTATTGAGTTTATACATTATTTTGATTATTTTCTTCTGTGCTATTTCTAGAGGTTTTATATTATTAGAGAATGCACCACCCCATCCGGTTATGCCATAGTTCAGGAGTGATTGGACCAAACTGAAATACATACATTTTAGATTTATTTCATCTAGTATGAATGTCATTTGTTTGAATATTATAGTATTATTTCTCAAAGGTAGATTTAGGTCTAATTGTTCAGTATTTGGGAGACCATTTTTATAATTTGAAAAAGGTAGATATACAGTTTTATCCATATTAATTGTGAGGAGATTGTCATCGAACCATTTTATTATTTTTTTATTTTTAAATCGTTTTTTATTTTGGTTTCTACTTCTTCCAAAGAGTTTCCATCCATAAGAAGTACGGTGTCATCAGCGTATAAAATTATTGTTCCTTGACAATTCGAATATAGCAGTTCATATAAATAAATTATAAATAGTATGGGTCCTAATACTGTTCCTTGTGGTATTCCATAAGTTATCTCTCTTTGGCTACTCATTGTGTTATTGATCTTCACTAGTTGTTTCCTTTTTTTTAGGTAGCTTTGGAAGAGTGAGAGCGCGGGGCCACGAATACCTATGTCGTTTAGTTTGGATAACAGCTTGTTGTGACTTATGGTATCGAAGGCTTTTTCCAGATCGATGAATATTCCTGCGCATGGCCTGCTTTTATCTAAGTTTGAGTAAATTTTATTCACTAGTAGAGCAATTGCGTCATTAGTAGATATTCCGGTTCTAAATCCAAATTGTAATTTAGATAACGCTTTCGTGTTTTCTAAGAAGTTTACCAACCGTTCTTTCAGGGCCTTTTCAAAGATTTTACTCAGAATGGATAAGATACTAATGGGACGGTAATTTTTTGGGTTAGTACGATTTCCATGTTTGAAGATTGGTTTTATTACAGCTATTTTGAACTGAGTTGGACATTTTCCTTCACTAAACATAAGATTAATTAAGTGACATAATGGTTTTGCAATAAAGTTGCTTATTTCTTTTAGGGCTAAGGTTGTGATGTTGTCAAAGCCTGGTGACGAATTGTTTTTCAAAGAATGAATAATATTTTTTATTTCAGTTTCCGTAACGGGCTGTAGAAATAGAATTTAATTTTTTTAGTGGCGTAGTGTTTGTTAAATATATCGACAATATTAGTGAGATCCTTTTCAATTTCGTTATTTTCATTCAGGATCTCGGTTATATTATTATCTACTTGGGTTACATTTCTGTTAGCATACTCATTGACTGTTTGCCATATTTTTTTGCTATTTTTTGAATTTTGCATAATTATATTTTTGTGGTAGTTTTGTTTCAGTTCTGAAATTGGTTTAACTATTTTGTTTCTATAGATTTTATATTCATTGTATGAGTGCGTGTCTTTATTCTTCTTGAATAGCTTGAATAATTTATCCCTTTCTTTCATTGATTTTATTAGGCCTTTCGTTATCCATGGTTTCTTTTTGTGTTTAACTTCTGTGATAACAATATATATATATATATATATATATATATATATATATATATATATATATATAAAGTGAAAACGAGAAAACGGGAAAGGGGAAAACGGAATAACGGGAAAAGGGGATAATGAAAACGGGATAACAGGAAAACAGGATGACAGGATAACGGGATAACGAAAAACAAGATAACTGGCAAATTGGATAACGGGAAAACTGGATAACGGGGAACGAAAATGAGATAAGGGAAAACGGGATAACTCGGTATGGAGATAACAGAAAAATGGGATGAAGGGAAAAGGGGCAGAGTCAACAACATAACCTAGATGGATCAACACAACAAAAACTAAAAAAAAAGAAATTCTTCGCGGACGAGTATTTTCAGAAAAAAATTAGAGAGTATAGGAATTTGGACAGGGCAGCGTCTGTCGGGTCAGCTAGTCATCAACATAAATGATGAGAAGAAGGGGCCCCAGGACAGGACCCTGGGGTACTACTGTTTTCACTATTTCAAATACTGATTGTTGCATTATCAAGGACTACACAATGCTTTCGATTCCTTGTAGGTAAAACAATAAGTTATCTATTCCAAGAAGGGCAAATTACTGAATTTGCCACCAAGTTTTAACATGGGTGCGACATAACAGTTCATCTGCATTTGTACACAATTAATTTTTCGTTGAAATTTCTAAATCCACAAGAAGATTCAATCTTTTTTTGAAGCTATAATCAGATATATTACGTAATATTTCACCGGTGGATTTTGCTGAGAAGTTGCGATTGTTGAATCTGATATGTGGGGGTGAGAAGCCAAGAGCTACAAGTGACAATTCCATTATTTTGTGAAAACGCAATTTGAAGTTGAATCATTTTGATAAATTCCCAGAAACTCTCTGTCCGCATAATGCTTTTGTCGTCGCCAGATCTCAGCACATTAGAAACATTCACTTGTTTTCCTTTGCCGCCAACATTTGATTAAGTATTAACTATCTATAACCAACCGCACTTGGCTTTTTTTAAAAGTCACTTGTACCCCTTCTCATATGTAAACCGAAATTAGATTTCTGTAGTCTAGCTGAATGTTCTCTTATACGAAGGTCCAGAGGTCTGCTGGTTCTTCCAATATATGTAGTTGGGCAATCTCCACATGACAACTTATAAATTCCACTTTTCATCAAATTATAGGAACTTTGGTATCAGAACATGAAGAACTTTTTGTTTTAAATAATTCATTTGGATTGTCAATTTTGTTCGTGATAATTTCAGCAAAATTATTAGAGATATGTCCAAGTAAGAAGAAGATCCGTATAAAGGGAAATAAGTCCATTAGAGGTCAGGAGGTGAGCTGTATATTCTATTTGTTGCATCTCTAAAATAAGACACCCGGTATGTGTGATTTAAACTGTTATTAAAGCAAGATACATTAACCTCGTTTCTCATGTCTAGGTTAGGACATACTCCAAAACTAATATATACATTGAGAAATATAGTGGCTTTACATGCAGCCGTGTTCAGTAAGTGTGAAGGATATTCTTTTGTTTTTCGTTGAATTTGATTCAGGAATAGGAATAAAAATCACTGAGCACGAAAATTGCATTGCACCAGAAATTGCCATATTAAGTTTTTTCGTAGGATTCAACTTTTTTTCTCTCATTCAGTCTACGTCTAGTTATAAAAACATATCGTTGGAAGGGCATGTCAAACATGCAAACTGTAACTTCGTTTTCGAACCAAAATATATTCGTTTGAAAACATAAAAATAAAGTGATGCATTTTCCACTCTTCAAACCTGTTGATTGTCCATTAAAACAATTTTTCTAATACCAGATGAAAACCCACATCCATATCTTACATAATTTTGTGAATGCACAACTTATCATCTAAAATTTGAGGAAATGTTGTAGTTATCACTGATGTGGCATTCATTAACAGGGTGTATAACTTCAAAACCATCCATATGAAAGTTGCATATTAACGTAGATATAAAACTCACGATGAAATTGTTTCGATTACACTCCTGGTAGATGTCACTACACGAAGCAAAAATGAAATATCTCCGTCCACCGACAATTTCAATATATACAGGGTGTAATCCCAAACAGCACTAGACATCCTAAAGACGTCCAATTTATGTACATATAATGCCTGAACGTCCAGAGGCATAAAATGGACGTCTCTAAGACGTACATGACTGGACGTCTTAGAGACGTACATGAATGGACGTCTCCGAGACGTCCCTCAGAAGTTAGGAATGTTGTTTTTTTTTTTCAATAAAGTGACATCAAAGCTTTTCTGAAAGAGGCGCAGTATATGATGTTTAGTGAAACCAAATCCTAAATAAGTATACAGATGATCTGTACAACATTATAATTTGAATAACTGTATAGTTTTTGTTGAAATTTTCCCATGCAAGAAGTGACCATTCCTCATTTTTTCTCCTTTATATGCGATCTCATTGAGCGGTTGTTGATGTTGAAGCTTTCTTTTCACCGGTTTCCATATCATGTAACGAAGAATAATTAAGCGACCTTTCAATTGGTGGGATTTGACAAATGTCAGTTTTCAACCAATCATACAAGCACAATGAAAAAGGGTGCAGCAAATTATCGTCGAGCGTCGGGACTTCTCGTCCTCTTTCGTCTTTTCTCCTCGAGCAATTTGGACTTCGGACTGTGTACCAATTATTGTGGTTGCGTTGTTTATGTGTTACAGTGTTATTGATAATCGTCGAAAAAAACAATCAATCGAGGTAAGTCGACTCCATATACTATAATGGCTCTACAGAAATATTATATGCGTCCCGAAAGGCATACCAATTTTTGTCCATACTTGGATGATTGCGTAAGTTCAACCAACATCGTGATGGCGGGTAGTAATGGAAACCGAATGTCACCCCTGGAAAATATAAATCTGACCAAAGATACAAGGACGGTTGCACAAGACGAAAATAATAGTTTTTCCATTGTAAATAATGCAATGACAGGTGCAGACAGTCAAAATGATAATTTTTTCATTCCCAATCATTCATCCATGCTAGGAAACGAACCATAAGCACAAGCTGTTGATCCGCCATCAGCTGATCATTTTTGTTTTTCAGATGATAGTAATGACTCCTGTAATGAGACGGAAATAACACCACTCTTGTTATCAAATTGGGTTTTGAAACATAATATAACCTAAACATCCTGAGTTTACCATGTGATGCAAGAACGTTCTGACAAACCTGATTTTATTTCATAATTTAAAAAAGTTTATTATTGTTCTAGGTGTCAGTGAAATGACAAGAATATTCAAGGATCGAAAGGAAACTGAGAAATCCATACAGGCTTGGTTGAGAAGAGCGGAAGATCGAACATCATACAAAAATAACAAAAATGTTTAGATAATTCAATAAAGAATATTGTACAAATTTTGTTTTTCTCAATTATATTTCTAACCTTAAATGTACTGAATACTAAAGTCCTTCTAATGTCCAGAAAAGATTTCATTCAGGTCCGTATTGGACATAAACTGGACATTCGAGAGACATCTTAAAAACGTCTTTACGGACGTCTTGGAGACGTCCATATTGACGTCTTCGAGACGTCCTTAAGACGTCCCGTTTTGTAACATTGGACGTCTTGAAGACATCCTTTGGACGTCTTTAAGATTTCACTGGACGTCTTGATGACGTCCCGAACATCTTAGAGTGGATGTCTTAAAGACGTCTTTAAGATGTATTTGTGCTGTCTGGGATCTAACTTCTTCCACAACCATGAATGACGAGTGTATAACGACTTACATTGGTTGAAAATTTGACAGGGTTATTACCCGACTGCGCGACGCAAAGGAGGGTAATTAGGCCAGTAGATATAGACAATCAATTAACATCAATTCCAAAAGATTTCGAACTGCAATGCTATGTTAGTGCATCAATGAAAACAAACTTTAAAATTTTGCAGATAAGTCTGCGTTGAACGGAACATTGTTTTAATTGCAAAAAATGTTTTCATGCTTTATTATTGCACTAAAAATTCCAAAAGTTCTGCAAACTAGGTATACCTATGTCTGATTTAGAACATAACCTCAAACTCTTTCCTTTATTTAACAAAATATGTTTTTGGTACAGATATGTGGATGATTGCATTGTTCTTTTCAACGGGACTCTTCAAGAAGTAAATCTGATGTTAGAATTTTTAAATTCCTTACAACCCCGCGATACAATTTACAATGGAAATAGCAAAAAACAATTCTCTTCCTTTCTTAGATTTATTGTTAAACATCAACGATTCTGAATTTGATTTTTCGATTTATAGGAAACCAACTCATACAGATACAGTAATTCCCTTTTCTTCTTGCCACCCCAATTCCCATAAATTAGCAGCGTTCAATTCTCTTTGCCATAGACTATTTAATATCCCTTTGTCCCCTGAAAGTTTCAATATTGAATGGAATATTATTAAACAAATAGGTCACAACAATGGTTTCCCCCCTTACTTAATCAACAGAATTCGTGATAAACATCTAATCAAATCCCTCAATCGCAGTTTAGTTCCGATAGAAAAAACCAATAAATATTGTTCTATTCCTTATTTAGGCAAAGTTTCTCTTGATATCTTGAATATTTTCAGACGTTTCGGTAATGATATCAATTTCTCCTTTTACACTACGGATTCGATTTCCAAAATATTAGTTAATACAGTCTACAGAATTGCATGTTCACAGACTGATTGTGTTGCCCAATATGTCGGTCAGAGTGGTAGAAAAATAAAAACAAGAGTTGGTGAACATGTTAAACTGATTGAGAGTTCTAGAAACCCACACATAGATGACTATAATACCAAAAGTTCATTTGCTAACCATATTCTTAATCACAACCACAGCTTTGATATTGAGACTGATTTAGATATTTTACATGTTTGCCAAAAGGGCTCTTTACTCAATTTCCTTGAAATATTTGAGATCAATGCTGTCATAAACAATCCGAGTGTCATTTCCTTAAATGAACAAGTACAGTTTGATTGTCGGAAGTTTTTTAATTCCCTTACATTTCATTAGAACTTTTTCCTGCCTCGATCTCCGATAAACCAATTGTTCTATGCCATAGTGGATCTGTTCGTTTGGACATGTGTTATTCCGGTTAGCTCTGTGGTGTGGTATTCCTTTCTTTAGTACAAGTTGCACTTCGGGGTGTTCGTTGGAATAACTATTCTGTCACATACACAATGTTCTTTATTTTGATACACAATTGTTCTACTCTTATATATATATATACTCTTATATATATATATATATATAAATTTGTAAATATGGATAGGTGACATCTGAGCTCTTTGCATGGTATAGTAATTGCTTTGGTTGTGATTTACATCTAGTTCATATTTGTTCCGTGCATGCATGCATGTTCTCTTGTCGCCGTTCCATGGTTAGGTTTGACAATTTAGTCTGCCAGATGGATGGCTCTTTGGTTGCTGTCAATCACCAGCCATTGCTTCCATTGTTTTCACTGTCCTCATGTCGTCCAGTTATTTTGCATCGGCTAATGTATTTAGCCCCCCTAAATTTAAAAATGGGACACAGCCCTTGAAGGCGAACTCCCAATTTTCCATATGATCCTAATTATGATCATTGGACTTAAAATAATTTTATATCGTTAGCCTACAAAATAATTTTTCATCTCCATGTAAGTAGCACTTATTGTATCACATTACCTATGTAATTAAGTCTTTGTTCTTCTTTTATTGTAGAAAACTTTTATTATCCGCTGATGATGAATCTATAGAGGTTCGAAACATGTTCACCTAATCGATGGTTTTTATCTAATCGATTGTTAATATTATATTGTGGAGACGACTTCGAGTTTTTCTTCTTCATAAAAAAAACTATAGTAATGGTGTTTTACAACATGCATAAAGTTTGCAACCTTGTAAAAGTTACGGAACCTTGTTTTTTTGACATTTTTTTAAGGTTTTCATTTTAATTTGTTTAATAAAATTACAAAAGTTCTGCGAATTGGATGTGTGAACGGAAAAAAGTATAAAATATCCACGTACATTTGCAACCATTTCTGAAAAACGCATCATTATTTATCAAACCTTTTTTTACAATCCCATTTTCATACGTCTTAGTGTATATGTAACTTTGCAACCTCATACGGAAAACGGAACCTATTTATCCACCAATATATTTTTTTTTTGCATTTTCACTACTTCTGAAATAATTGCAAAAGTAATGCAAATTGCAATTGAAATTGCAATTGAAATTACTACTAATATTTTACCTGAAGCAAGAGATTTGAACGTCATTGTTCAACGGAACAGTTTTTTTTATAATTTGGCCATAAATGCAAACATTGTGCAAATAGGTTTAATATATATATTAGACCGACATATCTACAGTGGTCCAGTTAAATACTTGATTATCCATCGCGTATATCTGTTATATTTTGTACTGGTTGATTGAAATTGCATCCGAAGAATAATATGGTTACGTCAACCATTAAAAAAATTTAAATAATTATTGATCTCAGAAGCAATCACTTTTTCGACTAATCAGCGAAAAAATTTAATCTAATATTTTCGAATCAACAATCGAAAGAATAAAAAATTTTGCTAATTCTGCTAAAGACTATTGGAAGACATTAATTTTTAATCGCATTAGAAATGACATGCAATCATTCTTCATTTAATAATAATAATAATAATAATTTTATTGCTTCTAAAAACGGGTTTACAGCAAGAAGTATGTGTGTGTAAGAGTACAATATATATATATATATATTTAATATTATAATAATATATATATATATATATATTGTTATATAATAATTGTAACAACAATAGTTGTTATGATATTAGCTATTTGTTATGAAATATTGATAGATAATTATTTTCGCTCTGTATGATAATTCTGATGTAATAATAATTGCTAGCTAACGTCACTGTTCTCTCGTCACGTTGCTGCCAATTGTTATCACTTTTCTTACCACGACTAAACTCAGTTGGTACGCCTCTTGTCTCAGATAGCTGGTTCAGGCAATTGAGCCACTGCTTCTGTCAAATTTCAATCTATTCAATGTTTATAAATACGATTAATGATAATTGTGGGAAACAAAACGACAAAGTATCAAAAAGCAATTATTTCCTTCATTCAGGAAAACTGAAATTAACCTGGCCTACGATAGATAACTCATTCTATGGTCATTCTACAACTTTTCATGGACAATCATGAGAAACGGTCAAGGATAAATATACACAACCTCACTTTTACCTTGAAGGTTGAAAAATTTCTTTAATAGTTCAAAATCAAATGAAATAAAGTTCTTCTGATGTGATATGAGTTATTAGTGAGGTTATTCAGTTCGTGATGTGCACTAGGAAAGTTTATACCTGACGCTGGAACTGTCGCTGTTCAATACACACCCAGAATTTGGATCCCCTTTCAATCCACTGCTCTCAGGGATTTCCAATACCAAAGAAGGAACCATAGAAATCCAGAAATCAGCTTTGGAGTATTTTATGTGGAGTACATAAAAAGGTAATGTCGTTTGCTGCTTATATTGTTGAAATTATCGAATTTTTCTTTTCCTCCAAACAAAACGTGGCATTCTTTTTCAAATTATTTTCAATCTTCTCGTGGCTTTGTTTTTCGTCTCCTGGATACCATCTCTCCTTTTTCCCTATCATATCGAATTTTTGAATTCGCTTACTTTAGTTGTCACATTTTCACTGTTTGGGGTAATTTGTCAAAACTTATAAATAAAAATATTTTTCTTTTCTTATAAACTATGTACAATATTCAGTGATAATTGTCTCTGACACTTTTCCGTTCCTATTTTCTCACAATTTCAAATCTTACATCTGACCATACTGTTCCCTGATTGGCTATTGTCATCAAGAAGTTTGTTTTTCTCCCATTGGCTATTTTTAGTTAGATACAATTTCATATACTGTATGTTTCAAGCTTATAATTTTTGTTGATCACATTTTATTCAGGATGATTTTGTAAATCTAAACTTTTTTGTTGTCTTTTGAACAATTATGTGTTATAATCATTATAACAGTGTATGAAATTGATTGTATTATAGTATTTGGATATTTTTATCTATTAATATTATACAGAGGCTCCATAAAAGAAACATAATTTCAAAAATATGTAAAAACAATATCTTTGAACTAATAGCTAGTGAGTAATTATTATTTTTGTAGGTTTTTTATTGAAATTATTTCTTATTTCCTTTTAAAATAAATTTCTGGTCTTTCATAACATAACAATATATACGTATAAAGATAAATTAATCACATAACAATCTGCTAACAGTGGATTATAAAATCTTAAAAGTATAATAACCTAACCATCATTCACTCAATATAAATGAACGTAGCCTGAGAATATTCCAGATATATTCTAAGATTCCTTTGGCTACTGGAATAGTTATATTCCTAAAGCATGGATAAGTTCATCGAAATTCTGAAGGTATTGTTCATTTCGTTTCATAACAGTGTAAATCGGGCATTCGAAGATGATATGAAATGAAGTTTCGGCCTTATTACTATTGCAAACAGTGCATGTTACTTCTGGATCGATCGAATACACAATTCCGTTCAATGTGAACTTCATTTTAGAATGATTCTCCATTTAAAATTTTCACTTGTCACAACATGACTTTATAGCAATCGACGAGATTTTAAAATGAATAATCGATGCTCTATGGAAGGAAGGATATCAAAAATTTATGAAAGCGATATTACAACTCAAATTAAATTTTTACAGGTGTGTTTTTCTTGAATTGAATAAAATTATAATTTACCTTTCCACTCGACTTTCTCACTCCAATCGTGGTTTCGCATGAAAAATGCTTTTGAATCTGAATGGAGGACTGAAATGAAATCGACACGTAAGAATCATTTTCTTGATTTATAATTTTTTTTAAATAAAGAGAGAAAAACATGTTGGTCGGCAATTCTATTTCAGTTGAAGCTCCAGGACTATTAGATGAATGTGCATTGTTTTTGGTTAGTTAAATAGTTGTCTGTCATAAAAATACCATTGTCAGTCTTCTTGTTATTCTGGTAATAAATCATGTTACTAAACTGCTATGCATTCATTACTCTGTAAACAGAACACTGTGACGTAACACAGTTGTAGGTTAATCGTACTAATGTACAACTGTACGGGTGATTTTTGAATCTCAATATTTCCTAAATTATTTAATGAATCAAGAAAATTATGAAAACATGTCGAGAGATTCTCGATCCTCCATCAAACGTACTCAAGAGTATTTTTTTAAGCAAATTCCTAATTGTAAAATGATCATTCATATCGAAAATGTTAGCTTTCAACATTGAATGATTTCACATACCGTTGACGATCTTCTTGGTCGATAATAAACTTGGTAACACAATGAATGTCATTTATAAGGTATATAAAAATCTTTATTATTCAGATAACACAAGTGTTGCAAAAATAAATATTTTTTTAATTCCTAATATTCCGCATTGTAACATAGTTTGCAAATTATTATACTGTCACCAATTGGTAAAATGAGTTGTCTGCCCGATTCGCAAAACTTTTCCTTTATTTGGTAGAGTACAAGTACGAAAATATGTTTCTTTTGATTTTACCCTCATTTCCGTGTTGCAGACGGGGTTGTAAATTAATGAAAACATTCTACGTCAGAACATCTCCACTTGCAACCATTATTTGGAACTTTTGTGATAATTCCGATACTTATTTCAATGAAAAAAATCAATTTACTGAAGAAATATATTTTTCCGTTTGACGCAAGAGGTTGCGAATTAAAACTCTTGTCAAGAACATTATTTTAGTAATTTTTTCGAATTTGCAGAACTTTTGGAATTTTTATCGAAAAACTAGGACTAACAACAATTTTTTTTCGATAAAACAGACATTTCCGTTTTGTATGAGTGGTTGCAAATTTATCAGGGGATGCAAATTGCTATTTTTCAAAACTTCAAAAGTTGCAGAACTTTTGCAATTTTTTTCGCGCTAATAATGTGAAAATTTATTAAATACTGATTTTTGACATCTCCCGTTTAGAAAAAAGGGTTGCAAAATCAGACTACATATCATATGGAAGTCCTCTTCACTCTTCTGAAGTTTCGAAACTTTTGTAATTATTATAAAATTTTGGCCTAAATGTGTTTATCATGTTGTATGTTTGTTCCTTTATGGCGCTCTAGAGACAAGACGCGTGGGCCGATTTTACGTCAATCGAATTATCTTAATCTTGCGAGTGTCACCAAAGACATGGCAGTGATCAAAATTCAATATGGCGACAACCAGACGCCATATTGTGAATAAAGGACATGATAGTAATAATCCAAATTCAATATGGCGACAACCAGAAGCCAGAATTTCAGTATGTGCATTGTAAATTCACTACACAATTTAATTCAACTTGTTGCATTTAACTAACCATCTATCAGAAATTTGTTCGTAATATTACAATACACATGTTAGAATGAAAAATTAAAAAAATTTGAAAATATTTTGTAATTTCAGTATATTGCATCGTAAATTTACTATAAAATTTAGTTCTCATTAAACATTTATAAATAAAGCGAACAAATTGTCAGATGACTAACGATGCGAGTACCATGAAAAATTACTGATATCAAATAGAAAATTCATTATTATTGAATTACTTACCAAGAATTCATGTTCTTTTCCACCGACGAAACCAAAAAGGAGGAGGTTCTCTAGTCGACGCGTATATTTTTTTTTATGTATGATCACGCATAACTCTTTACTGAGACGTCCGATTTCATTTTTTTTCTTCAGTGGATAGGGTGTATTTTGAAGTTGGTCCCATTTGAATTAAAAAGATGAAATCCACCCCTAAGGGTAGCAAAATGAAGGATATTGATCACTGACCCTCTGAATTCCGGTCCGTTAACCGATTCTATCAGGCATAACTTTGTACTGGGTTCTTCGATTTGGATGATTCTTGTTTTAATAGATAGGGTATACCTCATATTTGGATTTCGAATGGAATTACACATCCTTACGGGTGAAAAAATAGGGGATAATTGTTTTTTTTTACTTGTGAACATTGGCACACACATATGTAGTTGACAATGACAGATCGCTACTGTCATTATTTTTGTCCTACATCCGTCACAATTATTATATTCTATGAAATGATGGAATGATATACATAGTAATGAAATAAACTAACAGAATAACAAAAATAATTTAATTACAACAAATAGTAAAAGTAATAATCATATTATTTAACTGGTAATAGTTGAAGTAAGGTGGGTAAGTAAGTATTTTGGAAGTAATAAAAAAACAAGTAGGTAGTAATTAGTAGATTTCAGCCACAAACAATTTGAAATTTTTTTTTTTTAACAAAAAATCAAACCGATGAAATACGGAACTGAAAAGTGAAAAATAAAATAAACCTTCTTAGTCTCAATAACTTAGCTCCTAAACTAATGTAACTAACTAATTTTGAGTCGCCGCCACACGAACAATCAACAAAGAAATTACTTCAAAAAAATTATCAGAATGTCACCGCGCAACTCGATGCCATCATTTTACGCCTTATCTAATTCATTTGCTTGTTTGTTTGGCGCCGACTCAAAATTAGTTATTTACATTAGTTTAGGAGCTTAGTTATTGAGACTAAAAAGGTTTATTTTATTTTTTACTTTTCCGTATTTCGTCGGTTTAATTTTTTGTTAAAAACTATCAACAAATGGCCTTTGATTGTGACTGATATCTTCTTCCAGTTACTTTATCAATAGTCTCACAAATATTATTAACCCCTATTTAAATAGGTGATTTATTATCAACAAAAGTTTAAACAATGAAAATTATAAAAAAAGTATTATTCAAAAGTTGCTCGCTTTTTGTGGACTGTAAAATAACCAAACGCTTCACTTAATTCAAGTAACACTAAACAGTAATTTTTAGTAACGAAATCACAGCGTTATCTAGTCGGTGTCAACGCCGATTGTCCCGAAAAGCCGGAAAAACAAAAGACAGTTCCAACACGCATAGGCTAGCAACGTTTGATTCGTAAATTTGAGTAGAGAATCAAATCACAAATGATGTTTGTAAATTTTAAAAACTTTGACTGGAAACGACCAAGACCAACAGTTTGTAAAATTACAAAGCGCATAAGAAATTAGTGAAATTACAATAAATTATGCAATTTTCAAGTCAGAGTTGTAAAATACAAAAATATTTGTAAATTCTCAATGACTCTAGAATAATTTCAGTTTCAATATATTTTTGTAACTTCACAAAAAAATATAGTAAATCAAATCACAAAAAATATTTGAAAATTTTGAAAACTTTTGATCGGAAACTTACCAACAGTTCGGTAAAATTACAATACGTGTTGGGTTACTATATGAAGATTGTAAAATTACGACTCATCCAGTAGGTTTCCTCACATGTCTTGGTATATTACTCGAATTATATTATATTTTGTATTGGCAATACACCGATTTGTAATTTTACTCATATGCTGTATTGTAAAACAATTGTAATTGTACAAAAATAATAACAGTGTATTTACAAACAGATAGGCTCATACACAAATACACATGATCTATAACTGTACAATTAAAAGATAATATGGTACAGCGCCAATGATTGGGATTACAAGGAATACAGATATATTAATATTATTAGATGGCACAAAAAATTTCAGTACGAAATATATTCAGTACCTATTTTATAACTGATGTTGAAGGTTACATACAATATTGAAATATAATGATGAAAGGGAGGAATATCGAGGAGACTGTTAAACAAAATGGAAGAAATTTAATGGACACAGCCCTCAAAGAGAAGTGCCAACCGTAGACACGTGTTGCCCTGGAATTCAGGGTCTGCTAACCAAAACCACAAATGGCGGCTGGCTTCTGTTTATTGACTCCGTTGGTTTGTCGTTTTCTATCAAGTGTTGTTCATCCTTGCACTTCTTCACCGTACTGATGAGGGCCGAGAACCCGAAACACGTGTCCACGGTTGGCACTTCTCTTTGAGGGCTGTGTCCATCAAATTTCTTCCATTTCATTAAATATAATGGATGTGAACTAATTTCAACACGAGATATAATTCACTATTGTGGTGGGAGTTTGCGTAAGTATAGCAGGTATATTATGCTACTATTATTTACAAGTATAAATAACCTAACTTTTTGTTATTTTTTTGGAAAAAATGTAAACGGCTTTTGCATTATTTTTAAAAATACATACGTAGCTTTGCTACAGTCTCTACTTATATATTTAAATTATATATTTTTTATTAGCCCTATTCCTCATATTGTATTTCAGTTATTTTCCATGTTCAATTATTTCATTGTCAATATTCAATGTATTTTGTATCATTTCATTATCGTCCACAACGCCCTGTGCTTATCGTTTCCCCACAACTTTTTTCACATTGTACCTTTATTTATATTATACAGTGCGCGTCAAAATTATGGATTAAATTCGATATTTCGCAAGCCATTACTTTTGACAAAAATCCTGAAATAGTCGATTTTTATTTTAAAATGCCGATTTTTTTATGTATATTCTAAAGAGGTTATGTCACTGGTTTTGACATGATGACGTAATCAATTTTTTTTAAATTGGAAAAGATGTCTTGTGATACCTTATCTGAAAGGCCTTTCAATACTGCATTCAATGATAATAATTAATTAGATATTTTTTTACAGGGTGAACAAAAATTAATATTTTATTTCAATAAGAGAATAACTTTATATCCAACAAAATAGAACAGTTGAATGAGATGTTCGAAATGCCATCCACCAGTCTCTTGACAATAAGCAAATCTACGGACACATTCCTCTTGCACATTGCGAATAACTTCCGGAGTAATTATGTTAATTTCGATCCTAATTCGATTTTTCAACTCTTGTAGATTTTGCGGCCTATCTTCGATTTCAAATAACCCCACAAGAAAAAATCCAGGGGCATAAGATCTGGAGATCTTAGGGGCCACTCTATCGGTCCGCGTCTACCAATCCACCTCCTAGGAAAACAGTTAATCAAAAACTCGCGAACATCACGTGCATAGTGCGGGGGTGCACCATCTTGTTGCAACCAAATACTTTCATTTGGTGAGTTAGGATTGTTGGCGTTTGGAAAAATATATTTTTATTATTATTACATTATGATTATGAAATTCTTGTATTGTCATCGGTCCTTGATATGTGTGACAAATTTCAGATCATTCGGAAGATTGGAAGTGGGTGAATATTTACTTCCAAGATTTTATTACATTGTGAGTTATTTAGTTACAAGTAAGATAATAAAAGCGTGTTAAAAATGCAAAATTTTACTTTTTTGAGCCAAGGCTCTAATCCCTCAGACTGCCCTGGCAGACTAGTTAGTCATTGCTCTGCTACACCAATGGATCCTTTCCAAATATTAATAGTTAGCTATTTCCTAGTCTAAAATGGAAACAAAAGACAATCACAAATTAATGCCATAAAAGGCAAGTTAGTGTCAAATAAATGTCAGTTGAAATATCAACAAATATTCTTCACAAATTCTAAGTGAAAAGGTTCTAAAAGTAAACTATCGCTACTTCAAGTGAAACCCAACGCATAGAAATTTCAATTTTTATTGGATGCGGAGATAGAACCAGAACTCAGCAAGAGGTATGCGACTTGTTCAATGCGAAGTATCCAAATAGACCTATCAGTCGTTAAACAGTCAGTAAGATTGAGAAAAAATTTTAGAGAAACTGGTCATGTCAAACATATTCCGCATGCTGGACGTCCTAAAATGGAAGAAAACGTGAAACTTGATGTTCTATTGGGTGTAGAGAATAATCCTCACAATAATTCACGACAAATTGCAGCAGACCTTGACATATCCCAAAGTTCTGTATTACGTATTCTAAAAGCAGAAAAGTACCATCCATACAAAGTACAGCTACATCAACAATCAATGATGATGATACCGATCGCCATGTGGAGTTCTGTGAAATAATGCAGGATTTGTGTAACCGCAATCCACGTTTTATAAAACAAATTCTGTTTTTCGATGAGGCTACGTTTTCCCTGAATGGTTCAGTAAATCGTCAGAATTGCAGATATTGGAGTAGGGATAATCCTCACTGGATGATGGACGGGCATACTCAATACCCTCAGTAAGTCAATGTTTGGGCAGGGATAATAAACGACAGGATTATTGGCCCGTATTTTTTCGAAGGAAATTTTTAAGAAATAAACTCATACCTAGCCTTGCCGATATTTTTCCAAACGCCAACAATCCTAACTCACCAAATGAAAGTAGTTGGTTGCAACAAGATGGTGCACCCCCGCACTATGCACGTGATGTTCGCGAGTTTTTGAATAACTGTTTTCCTAGGAGGTGGATTGGTAGACGCGGACCGATAGAGTGGCCCCAAGATCTCCAGGGTCTTACGCCCCTGGATTTTTTCTTGTGAGGTTATTTGAAATGAATCATGTAGATAGGCCGCAAAATCTACAAGAGTCGAAAAATCGAATTAGGATCGAAATTTACAGAATTACTCCGGAAGTTATTCGCAATGTGCAAGAGGAATGTGTCCGTAGATTTGCTCATTGTCAAGAGACTGGTGGATGGCATTTCGAACATCTTATTCAACTGTTCTATTTTGTTGGATATAAAGTTATTCTCTTATTGAAATAAAATATTAATTTTTGTTCACCCTGTAAAAAAATATCTATAATTATTATCATTGAATGCAGTATTGAAAGGCCTTTCAGATGAGGTATCACAAGACATCTATTCCAATTTAAAAAATTACCGATTACGTCACCATGTCAAAACCAGTGACATAACCTCTTCAAAATATACATAAAAAAATCGGCATTTTAAAATAAAAATCGACCTATTCAAGGATTTTTGTCAAAAGTACATGGCTTGCGAAATATCGAATTTGTTCCATAATTTTGACGCGCACTGTATAGTGTCATGTAAAGTTCTATTGTCACAAGCAGTTCGCACTTACTATTCATGCCATGGATTCGCCGTGAACTTGGAAATGTCCAAGCGAATGCAACCTCAATCTTTCACGACTTTGCATAAGGCAGCTACCATGACACGTCATTCTTCTAGTGTACCAGAGAAAAACCCAGTGAAGGGACTTCCATACGCTGCTGCTGGACCAAACTGAAACGTTGGTGATCGATAGCAGGAGATAAATAGGCAGGCGGCACAGTCCCAATAATAATTAGCTGCTGAGGGAATATTACTTTGGCGATCTTATTTTCTTCGGTATTTTTTCCGGGACAATGAGGAAAATGTATGTGAACTACATACATTGCGGACATAAATAGTTCCCCCCCCCATTTTATCTTTTGAACGGATCAATATTTTTTAACAAAACTGGCGCACTTGTGTGGGACCACAATTACTACTTTTAACGATACGTTTCTCCGTTATGACTTCATCCACACAATCGTGACTTCATTTGTTGGAAAAACAAATGAGGAGGTGGTTTTTTTGACACCTTGTTTCGAAGGTATTTCAATTCTGTATCCAACAGTGTATACATTTTTCATTTCTGCTTACCCCTAGGGCAGATATGGGCGTTTGAAACCTTGGAATGTTTTCTGAAATTTCATCTTTGCTTAAGTTTGAAATGGAGGTGCTATTGACTAGTGACTTCCTCTGCACTCATTACAAAATATTGCATACCGCTTAAACAAGAAAAATTTCGAACAAATACATTTATTATCCTGCTATGGGGGAACATTTTCAATAACAAAAAACAACAAAAAGTATTCAGATCATGACACATTTAAATACCAGTATATGATGAATAATATATAAGAGTATAAGATGAATCCAGTATCGAATTTTGCTATAGACTCAACAAAAAGAAACAAAATAAAAACAGGCTGAGATTCTCGTCAAATTACTTCAAGAATATTGTCTACAATAATAAAAAGCTGTTAAAATCAACGAAAATTGTCATAAGGGAGGATCTTACGATTGAACATTTAAAGATTGTGAGCGAAGCTGTAAAGAAAATCGGGACATCTGGCACAGTATGGACTAATTCTGGGAGGATTTACGTCAAATTAAATAATCAACATGGCCCTAACAGAATTAGCAGTCTGGATGGGATAAAGGAATTACGTCTGAACTCTGATTTTCGCTCAACCTTATAAGAAGTTTTTTTTGTTCTCTCTTTCTTTTCTCTGAACTTAAAAATTATTTTCTTTCCTGTTTGAACTGTGAGTAGACATTTAGTACTATTTTCTTTTTGGTGAGCATATTATTTCAAGATAGCAGCGCTGTGGGCAGTTGGGTAGTGCCGTTCAGGTTTTGTACCTACTGTTTTATCAGTCCCCAACAAAAAACGCATTCACTTCATTGTTTTCTGATATTTCTTATTAGTAACTAGAATTTCCTTATTTATTTTGAAGAATGTTATTAAAAATAGGCTGTTGTAATGCGAGATCATTATTACCCTCATTGCAAAATATTAAACAGATAGTTTTGGATAACTCTTTAGATATAATTTTGATATGCGAAACATATTAGTAATGAATAAAAACGTTTATTAGAGTTAATGCAATACACTGGATCTATAAAAACAGAAGGAATATTAACAAAAATATCCCTTGTGCTAGTGAATGTGAGTGATATCCTAGATATTAATGATAAAATGACACTGCTGATATAATATATAATAATAATATGTATATAAATAACTGAATATATTAAATGAAATTATGAATATAATAATAATATAGTATATAATAATGTTTGCTTCTATATAAATTCCTATAATAAATATTCCATACATCAATTGCAAAGAATATCAGTTTTTTTTAAGTTTTCCCAAATAAACTGGTGGACCCACAGAAATCTAGGTTGTGCGTGGGATTTTCCTTGTTCATTCAATAATTTTGCCGCATGTGGACTGACGCGCTAACCACTAGTCCACTAATATTGTTGTTGATGTTGTGAAAATAAGGGTTTTCAATTATTCATTGCCTTACTTGAAAACCCGAGGCTTTTTAGCATGCTGAAAAAGGTAAATTTCAATTAAAATATCAAATCACTGTGATAGTGAGTTGAAAATCCCTTATTTAATCAATTTTACATTTCCTGTTTCCCCAAATAGGAATTGAATGCGTTGACACATGATTTTATCGCAAAACAATATCGAATCTACTGGTGGTTTTATCAGTATAAAATAGCGAGAAGACGTTTTATCACTATAAAACTATCTGATTTGTTCTTTGTTTGAAATTTCGGCCATTTGATTGCCTCAAAAATAGTCAGATATATAATATTCAACAGAGGTGTAATAACCCAACATTTTCAATTTATTGATCATGTATTCATATATATTCAAAGTGCAAATTTCTCTATATATTTGAAACTTCTTTGAATGAAGGTAAGAAATTCATCAACAGAAATAATTTTGCAGTAAAGATTTTAATATTTCATCGGTATGAACTCCCATGGTTTCTTTAACCTCTAGCAATTTCGATTCTAAGATCGTTTACTTTGTTATACAGTAAGATCAAAATATTAAACAAACTTTGATAATCAAGTCTAGAGCTACGAAACCAGGAAGTACAAATAAGTTATATATTGGTCAGGTACAAATCGTATAAATATTATAGGGTTCTTGGTCCCTGGTTATTGGTTCCTGTTAACGGTCAATTGATAATGGTTCCTACAGGCAAATTAATTCATGGTTCAGGACTATCAGGAAGTCACGTATAGACGACTCAGAATGCTGATGAGTCCTACCGAAGGGCTGATTTGCTGTGTTCCTGTGAACATCCAGACTAGTAGCACTGTCGGTGTATACTTATTACTACCACAGGATTGTTAAGGTCAAACTGTTCTGGAATATTTTTTGGAACTCGTTTTGAGTTGGAGTGCTTGTACACATTACGTTATTGGTATAAATTGCATTGTCGATTTCTTATTCCATTGTCTATTTACATTGTGTATGGATTAATTCACAAAAAAATTGATTCAACTTCATCAACTTGTGTTGATTTTCTTCAAAGGTATATTATAATTGATAATGCAACTGTGTGTAATATCTCAAAGTTGGGAAATACCCATATTTTTGTTGTCATATGTTTTCTACGGAAGTACAGAGACCTATATTACATAACTGTACCTATTGATAAACCTTCTATAAAGATGATGTTCACATATCAACCTTATTTTATATTCGAGGAAACGCCTGTATCGATACTATACTTCGAAACGTAACCCAATGATTGTACGGTAGAGAAAATATCGAAAACCCTTTTTTTACTTGAATTTCTATATTTGATTTTTATAATGTGGGATACCACATTATTGGGATAACTGGAAATACATTGGATATTATAAGCAACCAGAGTTTGATTCCTAAATAAACCCATCCACAGAATATTTTTTAAATTGTCTATAATTTATGTATACGTTTTAATCTACAAGTTCTCAGCTGTAGTATATTATTTTTCTAGTTTTATGTTTAACTGAGTGGCGTCCAAAAATAAGAAAAAGGATCACAAAATAATAATATTTAACATCACACACATAGCAAATCTTTGGTTACAATACCAAACCTCCTGACACAGATTAGTTCAATTGTTATGTGGACTCATAGAAAAAAATGGATAGGGTAAATATATGAACGTATCCCAATTTTTATTTTATTCCAATAAATAAAAAATATAGAAACAAGAAAAAAAAGTCTAGGTTACATTAAATATCAAAACTTAAATTAGTAAACTAAAGGTAAAATCAATGAAATGTATATAATAACGTTTTTTTACTCCTACTTTAGTAAATATTGTTTTACGTACAGTTCACTCTATAAGTGAATCCATTCTTACGCACAACTATGCGTAAAGAATAAAATCGCACAACTGTGCGTAAAGAATAAAAACGCATAACTGTGCGCTATGATGCCTAGTATAACAATCAAGTTAGCCTTGAATATTTGACATTGAGATTTGAAGTTCTGAAAGAATATTGCAATCCATCAACAATAATTTACCATCCACGTCGACTATAAATAATGATATTGAGATTTCGTCAAATGTTTCAACAATGAATAATTTATCGGAAAAACCGAATGCTCCCATTGTAATAAAAACTGTCAAAATTTTACTATTAACTTCAATACCACTGATAATAATAATTAATAATTCCTAATTATTTAGTTACATACAAATTTAATTTCTTAAATCCATCATTTATATACTATTTAGTATAAATTTATATTTTCTTAGATTTAGTTTCTTGTTGTTGAAAATTTAACCATAAACTACGTTAGTTACCTTCGTATTTTTATTACTTAAGGCTTAAACAAACGCACCACCCAGTATATAAAAGTCGTAGAAAAAGTATAGTACGTATTGCGTGTTGTAAAACAATTACGCACTCATGTAATTAGTGCGTAATATGCTTTTTACAACACTTGATACGTAATATACTATAACATTGACATATCCCTATTTTCCCGCACTAGTGCGGGAAAGTGACCCTTTCAAAACTGAAATGCGTGCGGGAAAGTGAGTAGAAACGCAAGGTCGTAGGGAAAGATTATATCGCATCCAGAAAAGCTTTTGTTTCATGACCCATTGACATTGAAATCTCTTCTTAGAATGCTAGTATGACATTTTTCGAAAGCATACCCCAGAAGTTCTTCTAATTTATTCATAAACTCTGAAATACTGATAATAGCGGTCTATGAATAGATGCCAATAAGCATAAGTCACCTCCCCAACTTACCGCGGAACATTCAATGCACAATCCACTAGAATATTTTCGAAAATCAGGAGAAAACTCAGAGCATGTCACTTTCAATTGATTGAGCTTATTTTTTTGACTTTGTACATTCAAGATCGGAAGTTTGAAACGTTTATTAGAGCTATTTGCAAATTCCTTGGAATTCGATAAATAAATATAATGTACTTTCTATGGGTTCGCCGCTCTCCTATGTGACAATGTTGGAGAATGGCCCCACTCCGATTTTGCCATGAGATTTAAAGCTCGTTGCTGCTGTCGAAGCTTCTGTTTGGTGTTTGGTGTTCTTCGTGCTGTGATATCGGTGTAGGGGCAACGGAAAAAATTACGAATTGCATGCTTTCAATATTGTCGAAAAATTCGAGTTTTCTGAGTGGATTTACGGAAGGGTAGATTTGGAGGGGTAAACAGCTACAGGTGCGTTGAAAGTGTATATTCTGGTGGTGGGAAATAATATTTGCTTTTTCAGGAATATCCTTTGAGAATCTGAAATGGACGGTTAGTTAGTTGTTGCATGTTTGTTTAGTAGAGTGTCTTGATTGTTTTTAAAGGCTTTATACCACGCGATTCACATTTTGTAGGATGTATGGGGAACGCGGAAACGGTCAGAGATACGGTGGGAGATAATTTACAATAACTTTTTCCGCCCTCCAAATATTTGAAAAAAAATATTAGAATTTTTGTTTTTTTCGGAACTTATTATAGGAAATAGAAAGCTTGCTGTTGTTGCCACTTTTGAGAATTTACAAGAAGACACATACACATGTGCAACGTTTCGTCTTCTTAGGATCATCATCATTTTTTTTTGAATACATGGCAAATTTATACAATTTTGAAACTGAAATTTTCATGCTGAATACAGTGATGTATCACATGTTATGATTCAACGTTTCGGTGAACATCTTCAGTTTTTTCTAGAAATATCAATCGCAAAAAGCATTAATAAAATTGGTCGTGCTTTGAATATGCTTTATCAAGATTGTAAACAATACATACAACTTTCCAATTCAGTGTCCATTATTTGTATATGGGTTCACAAAATAATTAGGTAGTTCTTCATTAGAATACCAAA
Source organism: Gonioctena quinquepunctata (assembly GCA_018342105.1). Taxonomy (NCBI): domain Eukaryota; kingdom Metazoa; phylum Arthropoda; class Insecta; order Coleoptera; family Chrysomelidae; genus Gonioctena; species Gonioctena quinquepunctata. The sequence goes on from JAFIRS010001312.1 coordinate 85,633, forward strand.
ATAAATCGTATTTCTTTACGAAACTGTTAGGAAAAAATTCGTGTAAGCCGACGTCAGTTCAACTATAATTGATTTAAAAAAAATGTTCTGACGTGTTTACAATTTGTTACAGTTTTTTCGGGAGTAATTAGGCAAAATAAGAAAGAAAAAAAATTGAACCTATTAATAAGACAATGAGAGTAACGTTAATATTATGTCAGAAGAACCCCAGGCAAATTTATGCTTTCAACAGATTTCAGGGGCTGCACTTGAATACAATTTGTAAGAAACTGTCTAAAAATATAAGCAAATACGAAAAATCAATGGCAGATTTTCTGTGAGCAACATGTCGTATTGTGAATTTTTTCTCATTTGGAAGGTTCGTTATTATATTTTGGATAATATTCCCGATGATAAAAATGAACAGTGAACCATCTTTCTGAAACTATTTTCACTTTCCAACGAATATTCATATCTTCGAAATTTTGCAATGAAATATCGATTATATACCACAATCGAGAAGATTCCCCAAAAAAAAACTGAACTAGAATATGCAACTGCTAGTATTTTTCGTTTTCTGAGTTTCAGTTGAATTTTGGGTAAATTTCAGATATTTTAAAAATAAATAAATAAATGAACATTACCGCATATTTCTTCAAAAACTATATAAATCAGTTTGAAATTTGAAAAAACTGAAATTGATGATAGTGCAAAGAAGAAGAAACGTTGTATCTAGAAACTCGTACAAGTTTTCATTAACTCCTGAGGTTTGGTAAAACAACCAAGAAAGCGGTTAAAATGAATTAAAATTATTTTCGGGATCGGGGACCACAAATTTTTGATGAAATTTTAAAATAATTTTTTTTCAACAATTTTTCTGTTACGGAAAAACTTATAAATGAATACTGAATATTCACTTCTGGGCCAATCTCCAGTTTATATGTGCCGGTTGATACTGATAACAAATTGTTTATTAGAACATAGTAATCTGAGAAAAAATTACAATTCACACTAACTATATATACTTCACTCAAGAGGAAAAAAGAACTGTATAGTTCAGAGTTTATCGCTGGAGTTTGCTGAACTATTGTACATAATCTTCGAACTATTATAGAATATGGATATCTAAAGCACCCCGCATATTCCTTTTGGAAAACTGATTCCTGTAAATTTTGTTGCAATTGCCTAAAAACAAAGTTTTCATCAAACCGAATGAAACTTCGTACCAACTTATATCGAGTATTTCCAATTTATTTCATAATAAAATCAAATTGAATGTTGAAACTGATCGCCACTAACTGCTTGTCAATAAGCCAAGCGAATTCTTGGATGACATTTTGTATCATCTCAAGGATTATTTTGGAGCATTTTCTTTGATTATCCAATTTTCTGAATTTGTTATATTGCCTGGTCGATTGAAGTACAATTCAGATTTGAAGTAACCCAAACAAAGTTATCAATAGGGGTTGGATCGGGAGACTGATCATCCTGTTGGAAGAAACTCCGTTAAAACTATTTTCTATTCTACGTGAATATGTGGGGTTCCATGTTGTTGGTAACAAATAGTTCCGCCAATGTCATTGCTATTATAAACTGCAGCAAAAATTATTTTTGATGAAGACACCGAAAAGGCACAAGGAAATATTGATAGACATCAACTGTACCTCCTAAAAAATAAATAATAATAATTTGATTATTATTGACACCAACCAAGAAGCTCTATCTTTAAGATCATTGTGTCTGAGCCTCCATCATACAATGGACATTTTCTATGCTCCAATATTAACATTCCTGGCGGATTACAATTTTTGTTTTATCAAAATATAGTTTAATCAAAAAACAAATTTTCAACTGCGAATCTTGAATAATAACTATTTATATTTTCTGGAAGTTTTGTGACCTGATTACAGTAAATTGTATTTTTTTTTTGGGTAAGGTCTAATAACTGAAACTACTAATGATTTTTGCCGACGTTTCGTCTTTTATAAAGTCATATCAGGACACTAAAATTCAAAATGGGAATATAAAAGATATACAAATTGAATATTGACAGATTGAAATTTATATGAAATCTATCTGAAATATCAGGATTCATTTTTAAATTCCAAAAATTGCTATTTCGAACAGCTTCTGTACTGAAAAAAATATAACCGAGGAAAGACGAATAAATCCCTACCTCATCACTTCATTTTTGCTTTGAATGGTTGTAAAATGTATTTCGCCCATCCTATAGCAGTAGTTACATACATTTCGTTTAAATTCTGTTACAATATCGATGAGATCCCATTTCAAACCTAATGAGACTCTCTTGTGCTTACAGCGATGGAGGCTAATCAGTTTAAAGACTTCGGGAAGGAGATGATAGACTATGTCGCAGGATATCTTGAGAATATAAGGGAAAGGTAAGTGGAATATTGCATCACGAGAATGAGATTCGAATGTGGATTGAATGAATCATTTGAAGGGTTCAGGATCTGATAGAATCGATTCTTATATTCATGTTTCGACCTACCGATCAATACCTTCAAAAAAACATTCAAAAATCATTTATTTCTTGCTCAGCACAACTAAAGTGATACAAACGAAGCATTCGCATCGAGAATCTGAGGAAATGTTAAAAATGTGCACTTTCCTGACCTCATTTCTCTCTCTTTCTCTCTCTCTCTCTATCTCTCAATCTTTCTATCTCTTTCTCTTTTCCGCCATTACTTCGCTGATCTCATCCTTCTTCTCGGCCCTATCAACATGACTTTTTTCAAATGAAGGCCTTGGTGGAAGATCAGATGCGAGGTAACTTAGCAATCTGAACCAAAGGCCATTTGCTCATCACATAGGTACCTACCTACAGATTTATAAATATATATTTTTTTTTCTAAATGTTATGAAATGTGGTGTGCAATAAACGAATTATTATTATTATTATTATTATTATTATTTATACAGAAGTATAAGACGAAAATGTCACTTTTTTACCACATTTTTATTAACTCGCTAATTATGCATTTCTGCTATCATTTGTAGCATACCTTTATTTTCATGTATATTAATGTTTTCAAAATCAACAAACTTGTAACTGTCAATATGTTGTTTTGTTGGAATGTCTCTCTACAGGAAGTTCTATAATCCAAATTGAATATCAAACTCAGCAGTGCTTTTTGCTTTATGAAAATCCTGTCTGATCCAGTAGCTAGTCCTCAGACAGCAATATTATGATATATAATCGAGTAAAATTTGGCATAATAAACTGATATCAGTGATTTTGGATCTAACTTACACTTGAGAGATTTTATCAAGTAGTAAGATTGATTCAATTCCTGCTTACATGTAAAGTCGATATGTTTCTGCCATGTGAAGAGTGAGTCAATCAGAAAATTTTGTCGAACCGGCCAATTCTAAAGATTTGTTTTGGAAACTGAAATTGAGGTTATGTAGACGCAAATTGCATGCATACTGTTTCGTTTAGGTTCACAATGAGTCTGTTCTTGATTACTCTCGTTTCGGACGTCCATCGTCTTAATGGATTTGAAAGGTTTTCACGACGTTTCGAATGCTTGTATCTGCAATCTTCTTCAGGTGAATACTGTTCTCGTTACACCAGTCATTAAATTCATTTAGAACTGTATTCACTAATTGTGTCATATCGTCAGATGTTTCACTAGAAAGATGATAGACGTGTCATCCGCGTAAAAGAATATTTCTCCATAATTTATGTTATCAGGAAGATCATTCACATATAATGAAAAAATTAGTGATCCAAGAACACTGTTTTGAGGGGTACCCGTTGTTACAAGAAATTTATCTGACAACGTTTTTCTGCTTAACCTGGAAACATCTATTCGCAAAAAAAGACACAAGTAACTGGTTTATATTACCTCGAATTACTAAGTTAAAGAGTTTTTCTGCTACAAATGAAGTGTTCAAAGTGACGAAGGCCCTGTTTAAGTCAAAGAAAATTCCTACAACAATATTTTTTTCGTCTATCGTCTATTAAATGATACGTGTAGCACTGTACTGTAGCACCCCACCAACTTCTGGATTCTGCTCCCGCAGTGTTTGGAGTTGACCAAATTTCTTGCAGAACACTACGGCGATGCCCCTGGACATTCGAAGATCTTCTGCCACACAGTGCGCTAGTGCGTAGTCAGCAGGCACCTCGAAAAGGTCTCGTGACTCCTCTCTAGTAACCCCATGTAGAACTTTCTGCCCGTTTGAATACAAGGACATAAACTTCTCGAACGTCATATCATCCATGGTGGCTTGAGGGTGCGAACTTGGTCATGGTTTCCAGCGTAAGGGGCCAACCTGTTGAAATGGACGACCCTTGGTTTCCCTCGGGGTGGCTTATGGATTCGGTACACAAGGTCGTTTATCCTTTTCACGATTTTATACGGGCCTTCCCACGAGTTCCGCAACTTTGGTGATAGTCCACGACGACGTTTGGGGTTGTACAGCCAAACCAGGTCATCAACCTTAAATCCTCCAGCGTCGGCCTTGATGTCATAGGTCTTCTTCATTTTATCGCTGGCACGCTGGATGTTCAACCGGACTCGTTCGTGGATGTCGTCCATTCTCTGCCGAAGTTTGCTGACGTAGTCCTCTCCCGCAGTGTCTTGTCCCGGCGGTATCCCAAACTTCAGGTCACAAGGCAGTCGCAGTTCTCGGCCCATTATAATACTAGCAGGAGTTAGACCGGTTGACTCGTGTACTGCGGATCGATAGGCCATCAGGAACAAATGAAGATACTGGTCCCAGTCTCTTTGATGGTCAGAGACAACCTTGGACAAGTGGCGGTTGATCGTCCTGTTCATCCGTTCCACCATTCCATCGGACTGCGGATGTAGGGCCGTGGTTCTTGTCTTGCGGATGTTCAGCAGTAGACATATTTCTTGGAAAAGGTTGGATTCGAAATTTCTTCCTTGATCCGAGTGCAGCTCCATTGGAATACCGAATCGACATATCCATTCTTTCACCAAGACGTCGGCGACGGTGATGGCTTCCTGGTTGGGCAGGGCATAGGCTTCCGCCCACTTACTGAAGTAGTCCATTGCCACAAGGATGTATTTATTCCCGTGGTCGGATACGGGAAACGGGCCGGCGATGTCAATGGCGATTCTCTCGAACGGGCTGCCTACGTTGTACTGACGCATCGGGGTCTTGGGTCGTATTCGAGGTCCGTTGCTAGCAGCGCATACAGCGCACTGTCTGCACCAGTCCTGGACGTCAGCTTGACAATTGGCCCAGTAAAACCGTTGCCTCACTTTCTGCAGGGTCTTCGTCACTCCCAGATGTCCTCCGGCGACTCCATCATGGATTTCCCGCAGCACTTCCTCTCTTCTGTTCCTGGGAACAATTATTTGGCGTCTGTCTTCCCCACCAATATCGGCCTCCAACACACGTTTCAGGATCCCATTGTCCAGAATAAGAGAGTTCCATTGTGCCCAATAGGACTTAACAGCCGGCGAGTAACCTGCAACTTCCTGCCATGATGGTCTTCGATTGCCCTTCTTCCAGCTGACAACTAAGCCAAGGTCGGGTCTTTCTCTTGGTCTTTCTGGATCTTGCTGTCATTCCAGTTGTCATCCATTGCCGCGGTTCTACAAAGTGTTGCTTCTTTCTCTTCTGCTCGTCGGCAATGTGAGCAATCATCTGGACATGGTCTTCGCGACAAGGCATCTGCATTCTTATGGCTAGTTCCGGCTCGATGTTCGATCTCGAAATCGAATTCTTGGAGTCTCTCGATCCAACGTGCTACTTGACCCTCAGGATTTTTGAACTGTAAGAGCCATTTGAGAGCTGCATGGTCAGTTCTCAACAGGAATCTTCTTCCATACACGTACTTGTAGAAGTGCTCCACTCCTTTTACAACAGCTAACAGCTCTCGCCTGGTGACACAGTAATTGCGCTCTGGTTTGCTAAGCGTCTTGCTGAAATAACCAATGACCTTCTCCTGTCCCTCCTGGATCTGAGATAGGACAGCTCCGAGTCCCACGTTGCTGGCGTCCGTATCCAAAATGAATTTCCCTTTGGGTAGGGGATAGCTCAGTACAGGTGCGTTGATCAAAGCTCCTTTCAGCTTCCTGAATGAGTCTTGACATTCTTCGGACCACTGGAACTTTGTTTGGCCCTCCGTGAGCCTGGTCAGTGGTTTAGCGATGTTGGCGAATCCCAGCACATATCGGCGATAGTATGTGCATAAACCAAGGAAACTTCGAAGTTGGTGAATGTCTTTGGGATGGGCCAATCCTTAACAGCTTTGATCTTCTGGTCATCCACTGCTACTCCTTCCCAGAGACAACGTGGCCGAGGTATCGTACTTCTTTTGGAACAGATGGCATTTCTTAGGGCTCAGCTTCAATCCGGAGTTCCTCAGTCGCAGGAATACTTCCTCCAAGTTTTTCACGTGGTCCTCAAACGATCTGCCGACCACAATTATGTCGTCGAGATACACTAGACACGTGTTCCATGAGAGTCCCTTCAGTACTGTTTCCATCAATCTTTCGAATGTGGCGGGAGCATTACAGAGCCCGAATGGCATAACGGTGAACTGCCACAATCCTGAGCCGATGGTAAAGCAGTCTTTCTCGATCTTCCTGAGCCAGTTCTAATTGCCAGTATCCACTCTTCAGATCAAGGGTCGAGAAAATCGTGGAACCAGCCAACGTATCTAGGGATGTCATCTATTCTCGGGAGAGGGTAACTGTCCTTCTTCGTGACATTATTAAGTTGGGATAGTCTACACAAAAGCGTGTCGATCCATCCTTTTTCTTCACCAGTACGCTGGAGAGGACCAGGGACTGTCAGATGGTTCGATAACTCCTTCTTTTCCCATATCGCTGACTATTTTGTCAGCCTCTTCCTTCTTGGCAAGAGGAAGTCTTCTTGCTGATTGCCGGATCGGTCGGGCACCCCCAGTATCAATCTTGTGCTGGACCACATTAGTTCGACCTCCTTTTCCTTGTCCGGTATCGAAGATGTCTTGGTACTTTTTGACTAAATCTCTTAGTTTGGGCTGTTGAGCTGGTTTTATATCTTTGGAAGAGATGGCAACTAATTTTTCTAGTTCTGTTGGCAAGTTGTTGGGTTGGCTAATCGTACCTCGTACGCCCCGGATCACAGATGAAACTGACGTGCAGTGCCCTAAAATTGTTCCTTTCTTTAAGGTCACTGGAAAGTAATTGACATTCATGACCCTTACCGGTACAAATTTTTCAGCACGTAACAGGGTTTTCCCTAGGGCAATCCCCCGTCCAATTTTCTCATCATGAAGTTTGGGCTCGAACATCATCACGTCTCCACTGCTCGCACTCCCGTCCAGGCGAGCCTCCAGGATGGTTTCAGCCCTCTCAGGTACGCTTACATCTTCAGCCAACAGCACACGGATCAACTCTTCACTTCTTCCATGAAGTACCAGCTCTTCTCCGTTGACACGTAGGACGCCGTCTTTGAAATCCAATTCAAACCCTCTGGAATTCATGATGTCCATTCCGATGATTGCATCGTCTTCGATGTCCGCTACAAGTGCCTGATGTTTCACTTTAGTGCTGCCCAAAATTATTTCAATCGGTAGCTCGCCATATACAGTAGCTGGCTCCCCTGTTGCTGTGCGTAGCTTCCAAGTTGTCGGTTCAATTCGTTCCGGTGTTCTGGCAAAGGAAGGTCCGAGAATTGTCCTAGTCGCACCTGTATCTAGCAGCATGGTGCAAGGCTCGTTATTGATGAGACCGTCTACGAAAACACCTCTGTTCTGTCGTTTCAGGATAGCGACATATGCGTTGTTAACCGGGGCTTGCTGGACACAGGCCGACGATTGCCCCTTCTCGTCGACCTTCTTTAGTTTTCTGCATCGGAGTCGTGTTTTCGAATGTTGGACATTTGCTACGCACATGTCCAATTTTGCACAATTCCAGCATCTTATCTGTCTTTTCTCCGGCAAAACTTCCTTCATCACTTTTCTTATGGCAGCTTCCAAGTCAGCATGCTCCTGTGAGTCTTCTTCAATACTTCGAACTTTACTTTGGTTTTTGCAGGATTGCTTTGCTGCCTCAAATTCCAAAGCGCGTGCCAGTGCGTCTACGAGATGTGTTGGACGAGCTAGTGTCAACGCTTGTCTGGTTTCTTGGTCACGGAGTCCATCCAAGAATGCCTGAACCGCTAATCGCTCCATTACATTCTCCGGTGTGGCTGGATATGCGAGACGAACCAAGCGTGCAATGTCAGCTTCGAATTCTTGTAAGGATTCGCCCGATTTCTGGCAGCGATTTTTCAGTTGGGAGTGGTATACGTGTTCCAAATGGGCGTGGCCATATCGTAATTCTAGATGTTTAATCAGCTGATCATAGTCCTCCTGTTCTTGGGCGGTGAGAGTTTGTAGAATATTTGTCGCTTCTCCACGTAATGCAAGTGTCAGTGCTACAGCTCTTTCCCCTGCATTCCATCCGTTTGCTTTGGCCGCTGCTTCAAACTGCCGGCGGTAATTTGCCCATGGAGTTTTTCCGTCGAACTGAGGCGGCTTCATGGAAAGCTTCCCTATTTCTGAAATGACCTTGACATCTTTTATACCCTCTTGAACTTTATCCACGTTCAAACTCAAGTCCAGCATTGCATTTTCGTTAACCATCTCTGTGGAGGACGCACTATTAATTTGTTTTTCCAGCTTACTGATCGTTTCCTTTATTTTGTCCATTTCTGCCTCGATTCCGTCTTTGATTTCATCGCTGATTATTTCCTTCATCTTGTCCATCTCTGCCTCGACCCCATCTTTGATTTTATCTCAACGGTTCCCATTCTTTCTTCTAGAAAATTAGCCACACCACACAATTCTTTTTTTAGGCCTTCTGTGTTTTCCAGGAACTTCTCTTCGAGGCTTCTTGAATTTTCTAGAAGCTTCTCTTCCAGATTTCTAGAAAGCTTCTCTTCCAGATTTATAGAATTTTCTTGAAGCTTCTCTTCCAGATTTCTAGAATTTTCTTCAAGCTTCTCTTCCAGATTTCTAGCATTTTCTCCAAGCTTCTCTTCCAGATTTCTAGCATTTTCTTCCAGTTTATTCATTACCAAACTTAAATCACCTCCGGGAACTTCGAATAAAAATGTTTCGGGGTCCTCACCTTCTTGTATAAGTCCTTCTGCAAGTCTTTCCTGGAGTACTTGCTTTTTACCTGTTGTTTCCAGTTCCTTTCCTCCAATTCCTGTTTCAATTCCGCTACCTTCAAGTCCGCAAGGCGCACTTTTCTTGAACACATTTTGTCTTTGACGAGGTATCAGTCTGTTTCACACGAAAAAGTTTATCAGTTTGTTAAAAATTCACTTCGCGAATTCTTTTCCACGGGCCACCAGTCTATTGTCTGTTTCACGCGAAGAGTGTATCAGTTTATATTCCCACGCACAATTGTCCACTTCGCGAAAACCGGGCCACTGTCTATTTTTCTGTTTCACGCGAACAGTGTATCAGTTTATATTCCCACGCACAATTGTCCACTTCGCGAAAACCGGGCCACTGTCTATTTTGGGCGTACAAAAAGGTCTATCAATTTATTTTTCTGACTATCCACTCCACGATCACTTGTTTATTTTCAAAATCTCACTTCCGACACCAATTGTAACGTAAATAAACTTAACTTGGTTCTACTAATTTATTTCACACTTAATCTACAACTTAATTTATATTACTACGCCACTGTATAGCTCGATGGTATGGGCTCGTTCAGACTGTTTTTGCCATCTTGAGGGCTACCTATTTATCTCCGTCACAGGATTCCCGATCTTTCGAATTCCGGCAGTTGGCGACGGCATGTTCCAATTGTTTCCAATATTGACCGTTGTTTTCCGCGGAAGAGCGACTGGATGGTTCTCGAATATCTCCGGGGATGATCTCATCGCTGTCGATGGCAACGTGTGAGGCGACAGGTCCGGCCTAGGTTCGTTACAATATGTTTTGTGAAATTGAGCGTTGCGATTTCTGTCGAATGATTTTTTCTGAATCCATGTTGGCACTCTGTCATCAGATCGAATGTTTTCAGGTGGACATTTATTCTGAGTGACATGTTTTTCAAAAATTTTTGAGAGTACACTGATAAGAGATATAAGACGACAATCTCGATATTTTTGGTGTCACCATTTTTCAGTAAGGGGACTAGAACGGCAATTTTGAGAAGATCAGGATATTCTCCAAAAGAGATACATAAATTCATTATATGCCCTATTACTTCTGATAATATTTCTACACATTCTTTAACAATTTTTGTGGACATCTCATCATGTACTGTGCTTTTTTTTATTGGGTAATGAGACCATAACTTTTTTTACTTCGCCTGCTGTAACGGGTTTGAAAAACATCGTTGTATTAACATTCGCCATTGTCGTACAACTGCCTAAATAATTATCCGGGAAATGAGTGTTGATTTTTTTGTCAATTATAGTCGAGAAGTATTCTCCAAAACTTTTCGCCACTTTTACTTCACTACTGATATATTTCTGATTGTGATTCAGGACTATGCGTTCACTTTCAGTTATTCTGGATGGCTATTTAATTATATTCCAGAGAGTCTTGCTTTTAATGCTGGAATCATTTACTTTTTCATAAAGTTATTAATCTTCTCCTGGCGTATTTCATTTTCTACACTTTTTTTTGCTACCTTATATGCAGTGTTTTTATCTTCAGAGTTCTCGTGCGTTCTCAGATAATTCATGTGCCTAAGATCTTAATTTTTTTTCTTTAGTGGGACAGAAAGGGAAATTTTGTTATAGATTTATTTCTTTGGGGGTACGTGAAAGGAAAGGTTTTCAGAGATCGTCCAAAAACTGCAGATGATATAAAAAATAGGATCATGGAAGCCTTCAGTTCAACTGCTAGAGTTCGAGGCTCATTTACTAAAAGACTAGCCGTTTGTGTGGAACATGATGGTGATCTATTTGAGCATTTATAAGTAGCCTCTCCTCGAAATGTTTACATTGTTACCATTTAATCATCCTTTCCTGTTCTTGTAAAGAGTACTAGAATTGTTTCCTTTGTGATATACTCCTTTTGCTAGTACAAGTTCATTTTCTTGAATTGTATGGATGTGTCAAATTTTCCGACAGGTACTCGATTCCTTTTTTTTTTTTAGAAAAAATCATCAACATTTCTTATTTTGTAACAAATCTCGCAAATTTTACAAAGTAGACCCCATAAAACCTATTTCGGCTAAAAGCTCGTGAAAATGCCATGCAATGATGCAATAAAATATAGAGAGTTGCATTTGAAAAAGTTGAGTTATTGCTATTTGTAATTTGTCTTGTCAATAATTCGTAGTAGGCACAAAAAATCAGAGAAATAGTCATCTAATTTTAAACTTTTCAACAAACTACCATGAATGAAAATGTTTTGATGTGAAAATATGCTTCTTGAACATTGTTTCTACTCTGTTATGGAGTATAATAAAAAAATAAGTTTGTAACAATATCCTGTCACTCACTCCTTCATTTATGACTTATTAAATTTGTCCTCACATTTTTTACATTTTATATGATTATTTTGCATATTTTTTTATATTTGTTGTATGTTTTATATATTGAATTTTTTAAACATGGTCGTGTTACACTGTATGTGTCACATAGTCAGTAAACCATCTATCTATGTATTATGTCAGTGAGCTTTTTTGCCAGATTTTTCATGCATTTCCGCCATTGAGAAAAATACCCATAGGGAAGTAACGTCTACCATTCTTTTATTGTGTAACACAAATAAAAATTCAAGGCCGCTTCATATCCTCAACCTGTACGTTTCATGGTTTAGCAAAAGACATAAATTAGATTGTGAACAATATAAGATACTTCGCAAGTGAAAGTTGTTAGATCTATTTATCAACCTTGACCCAATCGGGTGTTATACTGATATTGTTTTTTATTGGTGCAATAATTTGATTGAATTAACTCAGATTTGTTTTTTTTTATTCATATAATTTTGCCCCTAGGGACTCAATGATCTTGGGCAGACCAAAATAAAATCACATTCAAATTAATTTCTGAAATAGAAAAATAAATTTGTCATTTCCAATCACATTGCAACACTCCAAGAAACTTTTATCATCACATCGGTTATAGAAATATGCAAATCAGTTTTATTGAAAGGAAATTCTATTTCTTGTTTGTGTACCAAACGAGATATATTAGTGGGTTGGCTTACAGAGAAAAAACTACTCTTCTTACTTGATTTGTATATTATTTCTGGCATATTCACATCTATACATATACAGGATGTTACCACATGAGTGCGAAGGTTTTTGGGGGTGATCCCTTGTCGAAAATCAAAGGGGGTTTTTCATGTAAACAAAAGCTCTTAGGCCTTTCCCTGGAAAGTTACACGCTGCCAAAAATGAGAAAAAAATACCTTGAAATTGCTAAAAAAAAGAACTCCGGGATATCGACTGGCTGCGTAAGAGAGTGCCAGATGGAAATATAACAAATCGCTTCAAACAACTGAGAAAAGAACTTGACGAACATATACCAAGAGAAAAAAAAAGACATTACGGTAAGATTATAAATGAATCTAATAATAAAACTAAAACAATATGGAATATCATTAACTCGACCAAAGGCAAGCGTAATATGGGTAAAATCGATGAAATTTGTTATAACGGTGTAACAATGACACGACCAAAAATCATGGCCGCCACTTTCAGAAACTATTTGTCAACCGTAATCAACGAGAAAATCACTCACCACTTCGGCTCAGAACGATCGTTCAATTGCACCACAGGGCGAGCTACACGTAATTCTTTTTTCTTTGTCCCCGTCAACGAAAATGAAATCATTGTAATAATTAATCAATTGCCCAATAAGAGGTCCACTGGCCCTGATGAAATTCCTGTATCGGTAATAAAAGCAAGCAGTACCATTATCGCACCCATTTTATGTTCCATAATCAATACATCGATCACGCAAGGGAAGTTCCCATCTGTTCTCAAGTTAGCTTCAGTGATACTGTTACATAGGAGGGAGGATCCAACTATAGGCCCATCGCTCTTCTGAGCATTTTTCAAAAATTATAGAAAAAATAGTTGCAGAAAGAATTACCCAGTTTCTCGAAACTCTCAATCTTTTCAGCGATAGCCAACACGGTTTTAGAACCGGTCTCTCAACAGAAACAGGGACTATACAGTGCGTTCAACAAATCACAGACAAAATGGACGTCGGGGAAAACATAGTATCAATTATGTTTGATCTCACGGGCTTTCGACACCGTTGAGAGCTCCTTCGTATCAAAAAAGCAATATCAACTAGGAATTCGGGGCTCCATAAATAATTGGTTTACTTCATTTTTAGAGCGCAGAAAATTCATGGTAAAAATTGATGAAGTCACCTCGGACGAATTTGAAAATGATGTCCCCCAAAGAAGCGTCCTTGGGCCCTTAATTTTCTTGATTTTTATTAACGATCTTCCATATCATATAACTGAGGGAAAAGTCTTGATGTGTGCTGATGACACCTGCATAATTGTCTCGGATGCATTGAAAACAACACTAAAACAAAAAATCAACACTATACTATCAGAATTCAAAGACTGGTGCTCCAAAAATAGGCTCTTTATAAACCACAACAAAACATTGTGCATTGAGTTCTACAATAAATACAGAACACCAACAATCCCACATATCTCATTTGAGGGGCGTTCAGTTGAAGTATCCAAAAACACGAAATTTCTAGGCACACAGATAGATTGCAATCTTTCTTGTGAAAAACAATTAGTTAGTATATGTAGTGAGCTAAACAAATGCTACTATGTAATAATGACTCTGAAAAATATGTTAGATTTCGAATCTCTATTGAATGTGTACTATGCTCTTGCTTATTCAGCCAGATCATACTTGATATCTGAAACGAAACGAGTATTTATTTTACAAAAATGAATCATTCGGCGTATTTTCGGACTGTCATACAAAACCTCTTGCAGAGATACTTTTATGAATTATGGTATTCTCACAGTACCATCTATATATAAAATGAAACTATTGACATTCATTTTTAACAACAAAAACAATTTTGATAAACACAGCGATACACACGGATATAGTACGAGAAATAGAAACAATATATTGGTAAATACGGCAAAAACTCTTTCCAAAAAAAAATCGCCGATAACTGCGGTTAGTCGCTTCTTCAATAAACTACCCTCTTCCTTGAAGAGCTCGAACTGCGTAGAGGTTTTCAAATGCCGTCTAAAAAAAATCCTAATAAAGGAATGCTTTTACACTGTAGAACAGTTCGAAAACTACATTAATGGTAATTAAATCATATATTTTATCTGTTTTTATTTTTTTGTTCTTCTCAAAGATGAATGTTCTGTATTGTCATTTTTACATTTCTATCGATTTATTACTTCATCTTCATACAAAGATTTTTTTTTTTGTGACTCGTCCAATCTGTTTTTTGTAAATAGGAAACGGACTCAATCAAATTTGATTTGATTTGATATTGTTAAGGAAGTGAATAAATATATTATTATTATTTGGCAACACTCTGTAATAACATGTCCTGACTGACTGATTAACTGACTGACTCACTGACTGACATACGATCAAACCGCTAGACCTAAAGAGCTGACATTTTGACAGCGTATTCCTATGATGACATAGATAACCACTAAGAAAGGTTTCTGATATGTCTAAAGAGTTCAAAAGAGGGGTGAGAAGGGGATGAAAGTGAAAGTACCGTTAGTCATGGAAATGGTTTTTCGGTTTTTCATTTCAAATAAACAAACCCTTATTTTAGGGTTATTGAAAATTTCAACCTTTGGGAAGTTATTTAATTTTATGAAAGGAATTAATTCCAGAAATTCAACCCCAAAGGGAAAGGGGGGAAATTTAAGGGTTGTGTTTTTGGAAATTTAACCCCAAAAGGGGTGAAATGGGGAGGGGGAGGTGAAAGTTTGTTTGGGGGTTCGTTAGTTTCCAATAACACGATCACTTGATAACAGGAAACGGGATAATTTGATAATATGATAACGGGAAACGGACAAAGCCACAAGCTAGATGAAACACAAAGAAGAACAAGAAAAAATAAAAATTTCATCGGAAGAAGTCGCGGATACCAGCGATTATTTTCTTCAGAAAAATTGTTGAATACATTATTTTTTATCAAATCAGTTCCCATGGGAAAAAAAACTAAAATAACCATTCTATTTTGGCAACTAGATTGACGCGGAAGGAATTTGCCCAATAAAATATTTCCCAAAAATGACTAGACTTCCTAAATTCTCAACCAAGTGGATTTTTTCTAGGCGGGTACTTCCTACAGTCGAGCCAGGTTACCTAAGACCACTGATCCCGGAGACTGCACCACAAAAACCAGATCAATGGGAAGATATCATGAAAGATATAGAACGAGTCATCATGCCTGGTGTGAGTATTGAAAAGTTAATACTTGGCGTTTTATTCATCATTATTTTGAGTTAGTGACTTGAAACTCGCCATTAATTTGAACATTGTCTTTGTAATGTACTCTTCCCTAGGATTATTGTTTTCATTCGCGATATTCAAACCATTCCCTTGTCCAGTGAGTTCTTTATTATAAGTTTCGAAAACATTTTGTGCCAATCAATGGATTTCGATTTGGTTCCCATGGAAAATTAATACATACAATCATATAGATAGAAATGGAAACAAATTGAAAAATAACTTCATTCGGCAAAGTTTAAGAAAATAAACTCCACTGATATGCTACACGTTATTTTAAACTGAGATAATTTTCGAATCCAAAAGCAATATTACATAAAACAGTTATTTTATCGAAAACATAAAATTTCCTACTTTCGGTTCGACTGGCAGTGATAAATTTGCTCGTAAAAAGAATATACGCTCTATCATTAACCAGAGATTCTGGAGATATCAGTGGCACTAGAGTTCTTGCATACAGATGTCTACAAAAAGCCATGAATCGTTCCGCTGTGATCATTTTTGAATATTTTCTGCAGCATAGTTATCCATTTTTGATGCTTTTGAAGGGAATTTTATAAATAAATATAATTCTTTATATTTTTTTAAAAGCTTCAAGCGATGTGGTAGCCTGACTAAGTAAGTCCTTTCTCTAATTGAAAGGAAGGTCTCAGAAAAAGTCAACAAAAATGCATCTGTCAGCTTGGGACCAAAATTCATTAACCTTTTCATTATAATCAATTTTCAATGAATTTGAGTCGGAATCAGTTCTCCATTACTAATGCAGTGCATCGTCACTAAATTTTGACCAGCTCTTGTTCTTGGACTCCTATCTAGGACATGAGGGAAATTACATTTGAGCGACTAAAATGATTAGTGATTTTCTTATTTTCAGTATTTAACCCTCATTATTTTGCTGACAATCTATCCCATTGTCCAAAATATTCCTACCTATCGGAGAACACTTACACCATGATGATTCAGATTTTTTATAGTAAGGATTGGGAGTGAGAATAAATCGGTCACTTGCGTTTTCATCCCGTTTCTCTATTAGTTTGTGGTGAAGTTCAACCGGGCATTTGTACTGATTGTCTAGGTTTTGGATCAGATATTTTATTTCGGTACAGTTTTCATCACCACCTTCGTAAATATGGGGTTATATTAAATACGCTCTGAATGACTTTCATTATTTTCAGTTCGGAAAATTATAGTCACAACAGTTGACTCCCTCCATGCTAACTCCAACGATGCATGTGGAAAAATTTCATGACAAGCATCAATCATTATATTGTTATCTATAATATCTAAGTGGCTGCACTGCTTTTCGTTTCTCTGGAAGATCTTCGCATTTCTAGTTTCTATAGTACCAAACGCAATATCGAAAAAAAGATTTATTGCCTCGATTGAATTTTCCAAAATACTTTTCTTGCACCATCTTATCGGTTGTGTTCAAAATTGTCTTGACAGAATATCTTTATAATTTCAACACATATCCGCTGTAGTTCATATTTCCTTAATCACAAAACGAGGTGAACTACTGAGGCCCTATAGATTTCCTTGTATTACTGTGTTCACTGGTTTAGCTCATCAAACTAAATCATCAATCGCTTCCTCTAGAAAAATGACATATTCAACAGGTAGCATGGGAAGGAAACATCATTAATATAATTGATGAAAAGAAGAGACCCCAGAACAGAACCTTGGGGTTCTGTTTTTATTGTTTCAGATGTGATTGTTATTATTGAGGCGTACAAAATGGTTTCGATTGTTGAGGTATGACTGGAATATAGAAAGTTCAATACCTCTTACACCATAGTCAACTAGTTTGCTCAAGAGAATATCGTGGAAGGCTTTGCTCAGGTCACAGAAAGTGACCGCTGTGAGCTGCATGTTTTCGAAGCCTTCAACCTCTTTCACAACTTTAGTTTCGGCTTGAATGGTGAAACATGGTTTGAGAAAACCACATTGATCTTTGTTCAGGCATTTTTTGCTTTCAAAGGGTATCTCCAATCTTGTTTTCAATATGATTTCAAATATGGGTATGATCGATATTGGCGATGATTTTACAGTTTATCAATCTCCCCTCTTTCGAAAACTGGGATTATCTTGGTGAGCTTCAGCTTATCAGGAAATATTCCCTCAGTTATACAGTGTGGTTTTGTGAACGCAATTCAGTGAAAACCATGAGGTGAAGAGTTGCTTGATTTCTTAGATATCGATTTCCATAAAGAGTCAACTCCAAATTAAAAAACTTTTTTAGCTGGACGTTCATAGGTTCTATGGATCGACGATGAAGTGGAGAACAGAAATGTCCTATTGAATGAGCAGTTCAGCTTCCGCCGAGCTCACTCCACGAGCTTCAGGTTCTGAGGCTGGTGGAAGATACGATAAATTCATTAAATACCAACAACAGCGCCCATGTCATCAGTAAAGCGTTCGATAGAGTATGGCATGAGGGCTTGCTTTCAAAATTGATAGACTTCCACTTGCCTCTGGGTCTGGTGGAGTGGCTGAAATCGTTTCTCATGGGCAGGACATTCCAAGTCAAGGTCGACAATTGTCTTTCGGATTCGAGAGCAATTGAGGCCGGGGTTCCTCAGGGGGCAATATTTTCTCCTATACTCTACGCTCTTTACACGTCAGACATACCCAGGAGTGAATACGTGACGATTTCCCTTTACGCTGATGATACGGCCTTACTTTCTTCTCCAGCCAACCATCTGATGGGTAGCGTTTATTTGCAGAATGCAGTAGATGACCTCCAGCAGTGGTATCTGGGGTGGAAAATAAGAGTGAATCCTAACAAAACACTGGCTATGTCGATGGGTCGCAAGAGAAACAACCCGGAGAGAGCAATGACTGTGACTGGAAGAGAAATAGATTGGTTGGAGCAGGTCAATACCTCGAGTTATAGTGGATCGCCGACTCGCCTAGAGGCCACACGTTAAATCGATAAAAAATAAAATCCATAAGAAAATCGCATCACTCTATCCGTTAGTAAACAGGAAAAGTAAACTTGCCCTGAAAAATAAAGTTATGATCTACAAAATGGTTTTCAGACCTGTCATTTTATATGCCTCAGCCGCCTGGGGCCAGACCTGCAGAACGAGCATTCGCGACCTGGAACGGGCGCAATTGAAAGTTCTGCGTATGATAACGAACGTTCCGTGGTACGTGCGGAACGAACGGAAACTTGAGGACTCAAATCTGCCTTCCATCAGAAGTATCATCGTAGAACGCAATCAGAGAGTATTTGATTGTGCAATAGCCCACGAGAATCTTATTTTATTTTGTTTTGATATTTATTTGTGACTTGTCATAAACATGCATCTGTCTTTGGTCCTTGTGATTGAATTTATATGTATATTTTGTGATAAATAAATTGATTGATTGATTGATCCTCTTGTGAGGATCCACTGATTACAATATAGACGATCCCTCGTGTTTTAAATGACCCAGGCGCTCTCTGGAGTGATGGGCTATTTATTAATCCATACAGGGTAGTGAACGCTGCATCCTCTATAAAAATTAATATATTTTCAAATTTTTAGATCAAAAATTATTCCTTGGCTATTTTTGAGAATCCACCATGGCAAGGACTAAAGATTCTTCCCTAGTCCTTCCAACCAAAATTCAAATTTCGAGAATGGCCCACTTGTTTTTATGTTGAAAGACTTCGGGTTACACTGAATTTAATAGTGATAGTAGACCCTGAGGTTCAATGGATGCAAACGAAAAAACTATACGTCAATAAACCAGGATTTTCTGAATTTTCCCAAAATAAAAATAGCAGAAATGGCGCTTTGTAGTTCATTCAGGATTATTTTCATCCAAAGCTTTTTGTTCGTTTTTTCAACTTGAGATTGTGTCCTTTGGGGTGTAAGATAAGGAAGGGATTGTCGGTTGAGGTATAAAAAAGGGAAACTTCCCAATTATCAGCCAACGTTTCGTTCAATTAGTGCTTAAACTTCATCTAAAGAGCGGAATATGTATGAAACCCAAAACAGAGAAAATTTTGGGAGGAGACACTTCATCATTAATATTTTGTTGGATACGAAATTATCAATTGTATACTGTATAGCTGAACAATGGTGAAAAACTGATTATCCAAATACGAGACATAACAGAACAGCTGAAATAAAATTACGATATTAGAATACTAAAAATATTTGAAAATTTAAAACGTGTTTAGTAGCAATAATCAAATATTCATTGGATGAGTGTGGTTTTTTGTGGAGGAACAACGTTTCTTGACATGTTTTTGGGTAACCTTCCACAGTCTGAAAATGAAAATATAATCAGGAAAATCTATACAAGTGTAGAAAGGGCAAACTACAATCGATATCTACACTACAACTCAAACCATCATGCCAGTGTGAAAAAAGGCATAGTTAAATGTCTCTATAATCGAGCCCAAACAGTTTGCAACTCCAACCAGAATCTACAGGAATAAATAAACTTCATAAAATCTGTTCTCAAGGAAAATGCATATCCGGATCAGTTTGTGGAAAAAACAATCACTGACATTGAAAACAAAAATACATGAAACAACTAATCAACACAACCAACAGGAGTACCACCACCACCTACACATTTCACAACCAACATAATACCTCATGTCCCCGGATTATCTGAAAAGATCAAACGAATTGTGGACATAGATATGATGTGAGAACATCATTTAGAACAACAAACACACTATACTATCTATACCAAAAACTGTGTTTACAACATACCTTGTTCGTGTGGTGATAGTTATATAGGTGAAACGTCAAGACCATTGGAAGTGCGCCAAAGTGAACATCATAGTTACATCAGGAATCGCCGAATAACCGGATCAAAAATTGAAGAACATATCCTCACATCCAATGGCGATCATACGATTGAATGGAATAGGACAAAAATCCTGATGAAAGAACCACATCAAGAGAGGACAAAATTTAAAGGAACGGCCTGTATTCTTCTTTCCAATAACAACTGCTTTCCAACAAATTCTGTTGAAATGGATCATACATGGTTACCTCTACTCAGAGAGGAAGTGAGATATGGTAGAATGCTAATAAACTGATCTGAACAATACCCCATATATATATATATATATATATATATATATATATATATTTCCTGAAAAGAGCGGAAAGCTCTACAACGGGGACATAGGACAAATTTAAAACTAGAATTAAGAACATGTAAACGAAATACTTGAATAAATTACTTTTGACTTGACTTGACACCCCATATATCAAATGAGCAATACGTCACTCTCAAACTTTTTTGGCAGATCTCAATTGACATTCGTCAGTTAAAAAAGCGAAAAAGACTCTGCGAGAAAAAATCCAAATTATTGAAACAATTGAAGGAGATTTAGATGATTTTGAGAACGGGGGCAGATATAGTCCCCGAAACGTCAAGCAAAAACTATATAGAGAAGTATCTTTTGAAAAAAAAAAAATTGAGAGGCAAATTCAGAAAACGGCAAGTTATCTACTAATTGAATTATTTTTCTATAGGAAATATAATTTGGTGAACGCAATAACTTATCGGGGTGAACTAATTAGTTTGCCCTTTCTCCACTTGTATAGATTTTCCTGATTATATTTTCATTTTCAGACTGTGGAAGGTTACCCAAAAACATGTCAAGGAACAAATATTCATGTCATGAATATTTGGTAAAAAAAATGGGCAGAGGAGAAGTTCGAAATAAGGAAATAAAAACCAAATTAATTGAAAAATGTGACATGCACATTCCCCAACTAGGATCGTATCTGGAAATGATGCAAATACATGATATGTTTGTGTGAAAGATTGCGTATACAACACATGAATTGTGGTGGAAGTTTTCACTAGTAATCTCGCTAGTGCTTGAATTACTATTGGAAATATTTCCAGGTAGTGATTCAAGAACGTGGGAGATTCGGTGAGGAAATTTCACACCAAAGTAATATTAGTATATTGAAGTATAAGTGGATAAAAAGGGCTTTAAAACACGCGCGATTTTTCGAAATAGTGTATTTAAGACCAGATATCCAAGAATACTTTACGCTATTTTTTTTTATTGGTGCCCTTTGAAATCATATATACTGGTATTATTAGTGCAAAAATAGAAATAAGAACTAATAATGCAAAATGGTTGAATCCGTGATGTGACATCAGTACACCTTTCGTTGTCATGGAAATGAGAAAAACAGATATTCATTTGCAATTTGTTATCAAAAATCAATATTTGTTGTCACCAGAGCTCAAAAATGAATTATTCAAATATCGATTTTTCGAATAGTGAGGCAGAATCGCGGTTAATACCGCGAAAATCCAGTAATATATAAAAAAGAATATGAAAAGTTCATCAAATGGATGGAGGAGCAAGAGGTATCACATATAAATGAACGAGTTGTTAGTAATATTTTATTTGACGTTACAAGGTACTCCTGTCAGATCAATAATAAAAAATTCGTCATTAAGACTTTACGTTTCCCGATTTGTTAATGTTGTCATGGTAACATTAAAAAACGCGCGGATTTTAAGTTTGATTTAAACACGCTGAGGCGTGCTTTAAATGGGTAAAATGGGGCACCAATGAAAAAAAAAATTATAACATGACATTTTCCTTCCGAAAATCCAGTAGGAAACTAAAATTATCAAGTAGGCTCTGTGCCTGTCAACAGGTGAATTATGTGTCATTGACTCAGTGCAATTTCACATTTTTTGCTTTAGTTTGTGGCTTTTTGAGAATGTCTCGTTTCGGGAAAAATGTGTGGAAGTTATAAGAAGTTCAGAATTCAACACCATATAATACTAAAAGGAATAAGGCAAGTGTATGGAAACAGTTCATAGAATTTTGTAACGAAAAATCTTACAAAATAGAAAATTCATATATTGAACAGTTGGCTCAATATTGCAAGATTATGCATTTAATATGAGAAGAAGAAATGGAGCAGATTATAAGGAAAGCGTCGTTAAATTGATGTGGAATCTCATCGCTAAACAATTGCAAGAAATTATGTTCACCAAATTTCAGATTAAATTTGATCCATTTTCCGATATTTAATTTGTAGAAGCTCGATCTGCACGTGATGCTGAGCGTCGACAATTACAAACGGATCCTTCTAAGAGAAAATCAAGTTCTGCAGCATTATCTAATGAAGATTATAATAGAATTCTTGACATGTGGGACGTGGAAACGCCAGAAGGTCTTGCCGCCGAGAACGGGCCTGGCGAGGTGGGGAAGGATGCTCAGCTAGTGTAAAATACTTTGTGGAGGAAAAGATAGCAAAGGAGGGTTTACAGGCCTCATAGAATACAATCCAATATTCTCAAAGACTACCCAAAGAGGATCCAAGAAATTGACAGACAGCAAATGGTTGGTTACTGATTATGTCCTGTTCGTCTATATCAAAAACTAATCCAAATAAAAACTTTTTAACGAAAAATTAAACCGACGAAATACGGAACTGAAAAGAAAAAAATAAAATAAACCTCCTTAGTCTCAATAATTAAGCTCCTAAATTAAGGTAAGTAACTAATTTTGAGTCGGCGCCAAACAAACAAGCACATGAATTAGGTAATTAGTAAAATGATGGCATCGAGTTGGGCGGTGACATTCTGATAATTTTTTTGAAGTAATTAAATGATCTTCGTTGATTGTTTGTTTGGCGCCGACTCAAAATTAGTTACTTACATTAGTTTAGGAGCTTAGTTATTGAGACTAAGAAGGTTTATTTTAATTTTTACTATTCAGTTCCGTATTTCGTCGGTTTAATTTTGTGTTGAAAAGTTTTTATTTTAAAATTTTTTGTGGCTGAAATCTACTAATTACTGACTGCTTGTTTTTTATTACTTAACCACCTTACTTCAACTTTACCAGTTAAATAATATGATTATCTCTTGAAAATATAAACAGGATGTTCATAAAATCAGATGTGGAATCATATGCGACTGAAAGATAAACTTAAGTCACTATCTTCCATCGTCAAGATAA
Organism: Gonioctena quinquepunctata; assembly: GCA_018342105.1. Classification (NCBI taxonomy): domain Eukaryota; kingdom Metazoa; phylum Arthropoda; class Insecta; order Coleoptera; family Chrysomelidae; genus Gonioctena; species Gonioctena quinquepunctata. The sequence continues at coordinate 108,994 of JAFIRS010001312.1, forward strand.
CCTCTTGTGGGGTATTCATGTTGAAAAGGGAAACATTCTCAATTGAATATTGATAGAAAGATTTTTCTGTGAATTGAAGAATCCACGATTAAAATGAAGTTATTTTTTGTGAATGTCTAACAGAAAACAACTACTTCCCCGGCTAAAGCCACGCTGGACATTGAACTACATCTGATGGATATTCTGAAAAGGCCCTAACTCAAAAGAAAAAATTGAAATTGAAAATTTGCATTTTCATTCAGATAGTTATTTGATTTTCTATTCCAGTCTTAATTAAGAACTCATAAAGATGAATGAGGCAAAAAGAATGTTTTCCAAAATCTTTCTATCAATATTAAATTGAGAATGTTTCCCTTTTCCAACATGATTATCTACTTTTACTATTTGTTGTAATATAAATTATTTTTGTTGTTCTGGTTAGTTTATTTCATCACTTTGTATATCATTCCATCCTCTCATAGAATATAATGATTGTGATAATGACACTAGCGATCTGTCATTGTCAACTACATATGTGTGCCAATGTTCACAAGTGAAAAATCAATTATCCCCTATTTTTCTACCGGTAAGGGTGGATAATTCCATTCGAAATCCAAATATGATCAATTATGAGGTATACCATATCTGATAAAGAAAGAATCATCCAAATCGAAAATCCCAGTACAAAGTTATGCCCGATAGAATCGGTTAACGGACCAGAATTCAGAGGGTGAGTGATCAATATCCTTCATTTTGCTACCCTTAGGGGTGGATTTCATTTTTTAAATTCAAATGGGACCAACTTCGAAGTACACCCTATCCACTGAAAAAATAATTATCGGAATCGGACGCCTCAGTAAAAAGTTATGCGTGATCATACATAAAAAAAATGATTAAAAAAAAATATATGCGTCGAATAAAGAACCTCCCCCTTTTTCGGTTTCGTCGGTTAAAAAGAGGTGATACTCTCACAACTGACAGATTATTTTTAACTGCAAATCCAAACTGGAAGCATCCACAGTCAAAGGGGTGGTACAAAAATTGCCCTGTCGGGAAAAATACAATTTCTATGTGGTTGAAATCTGCTGCCACTGAGGCCGGCATTGATACCAAGAGAGTGAAGATTACTAACCATTCAGCGAGGGCAACTGCAGTCTCCAGCTTAGCAAAAGGGAGGATCAGCGAATAGCAGTTGATAAAGATTACAGGACATAACAATAGCTAGTCGATTAAGTCTTACTTACAAATTGACAATGATCATCATAAAAGCGTTATACAAGCTATGAGAGACATTCCCAGTACTAGTCGCATTGTCTCATCAGGTTTAGAAAACCAACCAGAATTGTTTATAATAACTGTGTGTTTGACATTAATAATAATTATCAAAATGATGAAAACAATATTGATAATTATTAATTATTTTTTATAATATGAGGCATTTAACTTTGATTTTAATATAGTTCAAGAAATACTTTCAATATCTGTTTATGTTGGTTTTTTTCCGTTCTTTTTGTAAGGTATATAGACATCTATATTTTACAAAAAATCTTAGAAATTTATTTCAAAAAAAATTTTGTTCCTTAAATTTTGTTATATTAAATTTTTAATTTTGGGAATTTTTTTTAAAATTTTAATAATTATATTGAGTCTCCATATATACCCAAAGAATATGTTCCTAGGATTTTAGTAGTATGTAATAAACATTTGTTCGTCTAAAATAATGTATTCTATTAGCTATCAACCAATCTGTAGTATTACAGTGAACGGAAGGCTGTATTTTTATAATTTTTGTTTGTCAGGTGACTATATTTTGCAAAGAATTCGTTAGATAATTATGGCACAAATGAAACACCTTCCTTGAATGTTAGTTACATGAAATAATTAAAAATAAATTAACAGAACCTCAAAGAGTTCATTTTGTTTTAAGTTCTACTACTAAAGTTTGCTAAAAATATATTTTTTGCAAAATATTCCTGATAGAAACATTTTTTGTTTTATTTTGTAATTATTTTGGGTTTCTATATCCAAGAAAACCTTCCTAGGATTTTAATTGCATGAAACGATCAGCTATCAACAAATCTGTTACTAAAGTAAATGAAAGCTTTTCTTTCAAAATTTTTGCTTGTCAGGTATTCGTTAAAAATAATGAACATTTTTGTTTAAAATAAATAGGAGGCTATGGAATTATCACATTAACCTTATTTTTTTTAATGTTATTTTGATGGTGTATTTTATGACATATCCATTAATTAATATTATTTAAAACACTCGAAACAGAATGGAAAACTTAAAAAATATAATCTGATGGTGAAACCAAACTATGATACTGACACCAAGCGCTTTTTGTTTGAGATATCATAAGTATGGGAAAGTAATACAAGGGGAAGGGAAAGTCATTGTCAAAGATATATCACTCGTTTATTATATTGCAATATTCAATGTCTTTGTTGCGATTTTTGTAATCGATCTCGATCATTGCTCAGTATTCGATGGTTTTTTCTTTTGTTTCAGGTGACGCATTGGCATTCACCCAGATTTCACGCCTATTATCCCACAGCCAATTCCTATCCGGCAATAGTTGCCGACATTCTGAGCGGTGCAATAGCCTGCATAGGTTTCACTTGGGTAAGTAAACTTTTAACCTCGTCGGTATTATTCACTGCGAATTGGATAATGTGCAATGGACGCTGGCCTTCTAATCACTCGATATATTTCGACATTCGGCGCGAGAGTGGATTTTACGATATTTATCTTTTGCTGCCATGGTCAATTGATCCATGATCCACATAGTTAGATATATTTTGTCATTGAATACAATGTGACGGCTTGTCTCACAATTTAATGGTCAAATAACATGTGCATTATGAAAATAATATTGAAAAAGTGAAATTAATTACAAATTGAACCATGGCCATGGTTTCCAGAGTTTCGAGGGTATGGATCCAAACTTGGCAAGGGTGTTGGATTCAAGAATTGGATTTTTTTAATATATTTCATACTCTCCCATCAAATGCCCGAAATTTCAAACAGAGAACCAATCAGATCAGTCTTATAGTGATGAAACGTCTACTCGCTGTTTTATACTGATAAAACCACCAGTAGATTCGATATTGTTTTTCGATAAAACCACTACTAGATTCGATATTGTTTTTCGATAACACCACACTTTGCCCTGTTATATGTCAACGCATTCAATTCATATATTATATACAGTGCTTCTCAAAAGTCCCCTCCCCCCCTCTTATTTTTGGAACGATTATATATAAACAAGTGAAATTTGGAAACTGAATATTAAAGGTTGTCAACTTCCCTACTAGTGATGATAGATGACGAAATCGTCAAAGATGACGTCACAAGGCCATTGTGACCAATAAATTTTAAATGGAACCCTACGGCAAGCGACACCTCTTTTAAAAGGTATCGAAAAAACCTATTCAATGATACCAATTTTGTTTGTGTTTATGGCAGTTTAAATGGCTCATTGGTAAACATTAACATTTCAATTCCATTCAGTATGATATTAATTACAGATTTAAGAATCAGTATCTACTTGAAGAAATTGCTCGAAGTGGCCTACATTTACTTCCTGACAGTGAAATATCCTATTTTTTAAACTCTTCTCGTACTTTTGCAAATGTGTCTGCGGAAACAGCCTCAAATTCTGCAACAATACGTTGTTTTAAAATGTCAATATTGTCAGGTTCAGTGGCGTAAACCTTCGATTTAAGGTACCCCCACAGAAAAAAATCCAAAGGTGTGAGGTCCGGTGATCCAGCTGGCCATTCCGTTGAACCTCGTCGTCCAATCCATCTACCACGATACTCCTCATCCAAATACCGTCTTACTGCACAGTAATAGTGTGGAGGAGCACCATCCTGTTGAAATGTTATTTCAAAATTGGATTAAAAATGTGGATTATCTTCCAAAATATCAAGGATTAACGGTTCTATTGCGTTTTGCAACAGCTCCAGATAAACCTTACCAGTTAAATTAGTATTTGAAAAAAGATGCCCAACGATGTGGTTACCCAGGATACCTGCCCAAACATTCACCTTCTAGGGAAATTGGGTATGTGTTTCACGAAACAGGTGAGGATTTGCGTCACTCCAATACCTCACATTCTGTGTATTCACATTTCCATTTAGATAGAAAGTACTTTCGTCACAAACAAATTGTTTTAACATAGTCTGGATGTTGGTTAATTTTAGTTTCCATATTTTCACAAAATTCTAGTCTTCGGTCTGGGTCGTCGTCTGAGAGTTGATGAACCATTTTTAATTTGTATGGATAAAATTTGTTTTTTTTAACACCCTGTGTACTGTACTTCGACTGACTTCACAGGTAGATGCAACGTGAGTTGTTGAAGGAGTAGGATTAACTATTACTTCTGCCAGTATATCAATTTTTTTCTCATCAGAAATTTGTCGTCTGCCAGATGGTTTCGCATCATTAATACTACCCGTTGTTTCAAACTTACGGAGAAGCTCCCTTAAATATGTCCTCGAAACGGGGCGATCGGGAAACCTCTCATTACAAATGCGTTCTGCTGCATGAATATTTTGTCCAGTTTCACCAAGAATTAGGATCGCTGCTATTTTATCACCCAAAGCACGTACCATTTCGCTTCTTGAAGCACTTAAACGTTCGGCTCACAACAGTTTAACAAATTATTGAAATGTACAAAAATATTAAAAGTACCAAAAGCTGCTAAAACAGTTAAACGTTCGATCAACAATACACAAATTATTAAATGTACAAAAACTTGGACAATTACAAAAACGTCGAATTAGGAGACTAACAAAAATGTCGGCTTACTTGACAACTATCCAGAGGCGGAGCTTGAATTTGGAATTTTAGTATTAACTGATTTAATTCATCACAGCTTTGCGTTTTTCAAAAGCGTGTTGCCAAAACTGCCATAAACACAAACACAATTAGTATTGAATAGGTTTTTTCGATACCATTTGAAAGAGGTGTCGCTTGCCGTAGGGTTCCATTTAAAATTATTGGTCGCAATGGCCTTGTGATGTCATCTTTGACGATTTCGTCATCTATCATCACTAGTAGGGAAGTTTACAACCTTTAATATTCAGTTTCCAAATTTCACTTGTTTATGTATAATCGTTCCAAAAATAAGAGGGGGGGAGGGGACTTTTGAGAAGCACTGTATAATTTAATTCCTGTAAGGAAACAGGAAATGCAAAATGAATTTAATAAGGGCTCACTACATACAGTGATTTGATATTGGAAATCAAATATATACATTTTTCAGACTGTTGAATGAGCCAAGTGAGGCTGTGAATCATATAACTCCAATATTCCCATACAAATGGGTGTTGTGGAGTAGTGGATAGGTAACCAGACTATCACGCGGAGCTAGAAATATTTCATGGAGATTTCTTAAACCACTAACAACTTCATAAAAATCTCAAAATAGCACAAATCACACAAAATTCAATTAGTATATTCATAAAGTCAACAGGCATTCAGAATTATACTTACAACAAAGCTTTCGTGGTTTAATCAGATAATAAGACCGCAAATCATAAGTAAAATATATTTTAATAATTATAATGCAACAGGATTTATAAAATCGGATGTGGAATCATCTGCGACTGAAAGATAAACTTGAGTCACTATCTTCCATCGCTCAAGATAACCTCTTGTGTTGAAAAGGGAAACATTCTCAATTGAACTGCGATAAGAATTATGTTGGTCAAACTTAAAGATCATTAGGCGTCAGAATCATTTAACACAAGAGTTTGACTACAACATAAATTACGAATCCATCAAGGTCTTAGCTAGTGAAAACTCCCAACAAATATTTACTTTCTAGAAATGGCCCATATCTTTGAAGAGAATAACTGCATGAATAAAAAAACAGACGTCCCTCCATATTTTGAGCTAACTAGTCGTAAAATCCGTCATGTAATACCCCAAAGACATACTCAATTCATCACTTTTCCCGGGTCTACAAGTGGCGGAGAACATAATTCATCTCTCACTGATTTATAGAACGAAGCCAAAGGGGCTGGAACAATGGCTTCCCTTTGTTTCCTTTTCAACTCCACAAAGATGTGAATTCGCCGTTCTGAAAAGGCTCATTTCCTCCTTTGAGAAACTTGACAGGATCAACTGGGGCATACTCTCGCAAGTCGAGATAATTACTGTGTTATAGGTATATTGGAATTATTAGTTATGATTTGAATATGTATCGTATTTGAACAACTAATGTATGTATTGCTACTCTAAGATCCGGTTCAGAAGTATACATTTTTTACTGATATTACATGCAGATATGATTATGTAGAATGGAATGAATCACACATCAGATATTTACTGTACAACTGTACAGGGTGTTTCAGTCTCTTGAGTGGATGATTTGAGAATTCGTGAATTGATAAATCTAGAATTTTCCAGCGATTCTTTCAATTAATATAAGATGCATGTGAGCAAAAGGCACTCACTTCATTGAATGATTTGTAACTACATTGGGTTTAAAAAACCACTACTCTTGTTTCGCTATACATTAACTTTCCTTTGAAATTCTATTAAAATTTTTACGAAGCAATTCATATCTTTTATTTTACAAGTTTTTACCTACGACCACTGTAGAAAATAGACAAAAACACACGACACACAGCCTCAGTAAATAGCTCATTACGCACGGTGAACCAATCGCACAGTTTTCGTAAACAAATCGCACAGTTTGAATATATTAAAATTTATACGTAAAAGTAAGCGGAACATTAATAATTCCGCAAGTAGGTCATGATCGCGCAATCGCCCGTCAACAGCGTAGTCATAGAAACTGTCAAAATCAAAATCATACTAACAAACTTTTTTGAAAGACAAAAAATTCTAGTTAATAATTATAAGAAATATACGGTTTAAAAAAGAATACCTACATTTTCAAGATGTCAAGTGATAGCGAGAACCAAAATTTAACTCCTCCCAACGTCATGACAATGGCAAAAATGGCAACGAATGATTGTTACAGTAGATTCATGGACTGGAGACTAAAAGAGAAATGAAGTACCCTGTCATAACTAGTTTTTAGATATCTCTGTATACATGAAACAAACAATGAAAACTCAAATAAGAAATCGACGTGTTTAAACATCATTTAAATACCTAATAATAATGAAAATATTAAAAGTGGTCCAGATTTTTTGGCACATTGTATATGGCCGTAGGTGACGTATAGTACGTAATGCGTGTTGTAAAGCAATTACGCACTCATGGAATTATTTCCATTTGTACGTAATATGCTTTTTTTTATTGGTGCCCCTTTTTACCCATTTAAAGCACGCCTCAGCGTGTTTGAATCAAACTTAAAAAAACGCGCGTTTTTTAAAGTTACCATGACAACATCAACAAATCGAGAAACGTGAAGTCTAAATGAAATTTTTTTTATTATTGATCTGACAGGAGTACCTTATAACGTCAAATAAAATATTACTCACAATTCGTTCATTTATATGTGCTCCTCCATCCATTTGATGAACTTTTCATATTCTTTTTTATATATATATCACTGGATTTTCGCGGTATTAACCGCGATTCTGCCTCACTATGCAAAAAATCGATATTAGAATAATTCATTTTTGAGCTCTGGTGACAACAAATATTGATCTTTCATAACAAATTGCAAATGAATATCTGTTTTTCTCATTTCCATGACAACGAAAGGTATACTCAATCAATCAATCAATATATACTTTATTGTCTGAGAGTTGATTCTTATTGACAAAGCTTGAAAATAGAAAAAAATATATATAAGAAATGTACAGATAATTAGATACGTGAATGTCAAATGGATAAAATGTACAAACATAAAAGATAAATATTACATATATGAATAAAAACATATTGTCAATCTCCTTAAAAAAAGAAGGACTATTGAAACAACACATTATAAAATAAGATGTCATTAAGAAAAGGGTAACTAACAATTACCACCCTTAAGATTTAATAGCAGTCTTGTGTAATAAATCAAAACATATGAGATAAAAAATACAACAAAATGAATAAATGTCAAGTGGATAAAATGTACGAACATAAAAGATAAATATTACATATCTAAATAAAAAAACATATTGTCAATCTACTTTAAAAAAGAAGGACTATTGAAACAACACATTATAAACAAACACATTAATAAAATACTATGTCATTATAAAAAGGGTAACTAACTAACTAACAATTACCACCCTTAAGATTTAACAGTAGTCTTGCATAATAAATCAAAACATGAGATAAAAAATAAAACATTCAATAATATAAATATCCAGTATCAAATCAATTCCCATAAGGAACTATAGTATATCATCATAATATTCCTGCAGGTTATAATAAGCTTTCTGCAATAGAGCCTTTTTTACAGTCTTTCGAAAGTTCTTCAGAGAAGTTATGTTTCTATAACTGGCTGGCAGATGATTATATATTTTTTTGCTTTCATACATGATGGAGTTTTTTGTCAGACTAGATTTAGGTAAGGGTAAGGGAACACAACCTTCATTTCTTGTTTTATATTTTCGTGTTTCAGTAGGTGTTGAACCATATTTTGTGTGGATGAGGCATACAGTTTCCAAAATGAATGAACAAACGAGTGATAATATTTGTTGGCTAATAAAAAGTGGTTTGCAGTGATCGTGATATTGAGCTTTACACAGGTATCGGATTGCTCTTTTTTGTAGAATAAAAACACATTGAAACAGCTGGTTATTGCATAAACCCCAGAAGGCAATGCCATTCCTCAAATGTGACTCAACTAGGGAAAAGTAGACCATCCTAGCCGAGGCTACGTTTAATTTTCTTGAAACAATTTTCATTGCAAAGCAGCTAGAGGCTAACTTCTTGCTCAAGGTCGTTATATGCTCATCAAATTTTAGCTTGTTGTCTATAATTAGACCTAGAAACTTAGTTTGTGGCTTATTTGTTATAATCTGGTTATCTAAGTACAAATTATCAAAGTCAAACTTAAAGGTGACTAGATTTGTTTTTTTTAAATTGAAACAGAGTCGATTGGAGTCACACCATTGCTTAATTTTTTCTAGATCGAGAGCAATTGATTCTTTCAAGTGATTTATGTCTTTGCTATGCCATAGAATGGTGGTGTCATCCGCAAAGAAAGTGAATTTTCCTTGGATGCGAATGGTGGCTAGGTCATTTATATCCAATAGAAATAGAATAGGACCTAGTACCGACCCTTGTGGAACGCCCATTGCAACTTTGCCACTGTTAGAGTAGTTTTCCTGTATTTTTACTACTTGACTCCTTTCTGACAAATACGTGCGGAACCAGTCTAATGAGGAATTTCGGAAAACGTAAAATTGTAGTTTTTGCAGTAATATCTCATGGCTGACACAATCAAACGCCTTGGAGAAGTCGCAAAATACCGCCGCTACGGTTTCTCCATTATTCAAAGTAACATATGTATTTTCTAGCAACGAGAAAAAAGCATCATTTGTGCTTTTCGAGTTTTGAAATCCAAATTGGGCATGGCTTAATATGTCATTTCTGGTAAGATGTACCATCATTCTTCTTTTGACTAGTTTTTCTATTATTTTGGATAATGTTGATAATAATGATGTCACATCACGAATTCAACCTTCTTGCATTATAAGTTCTTATTTCTATTTTTTGTAGTAATAATACCAGTATATATGATTTCAAAGTGCACCAATAAAAAAAAATAACTTAAAGTATTCGTAGATAACTGGTCTCAAAAACACTTGCTCTATTACGAGCACTCCGGCTGCGCCGTCGTGCTCGAAAAATCGCGCGTGTTTTAAAGCTCTTTTTATCCACTTATACTTTAATATACTATTTTACAACACTTCATACATAATATACTATTATTTACTTTCACATGTACCGATGTGTGTAATTAAATGTTACTAGTTGAATTTGACCCACTTTGGCAGGTGTTCATAGTTCCAGTAACAATGCATTATGGAATTTTTGTTAGAGAAAAAAACAAAATGACGGCTTCAAGATGGCGGACGAGATTTGTGTTTATGGTCCGTTTCGATTCCAAATTGGTATGTAGGGTTTTTCGGGGTAGGAGATTATTAATGTTTCGCCAAAATTCATGAAATTAAAATGGCGGCTCCAAGATGGCCGACGATCTCTGTGATTATGGCCGATTCCAGACAAAATTGGTATGTGGAGGTTTTCGGAGTCGAAAGTTATGAACTCTTCGTCAAAATACATAAATTCAAGAGGTGGACGAATTTTGTGATTATGGACCTTTTCTATTTAAAATTGGTGTGTTAGAGTTTTTGGGGTCGCAGATAATGAATTTAGTTGAAGATTATTGTTTTTTGTCAAAATTCATAAATTTAAGATGGCTGCTCCAGGATAGCGGACGAGTGGATCTTTAGATGGTCTCATCATTGAAGAACTAGATAGCTCATAAATTACAGGAAAAATGCCTCATAATAAGAAAAATGCACAGATTAAGGCGCACTTACTAAAAAGCACAAAATAAAATAATTAATAAAAAACTTTTTTCAAAATACCTAAACTGTAAAAAATAAGTCCTTTGCATGATTTATAGATTCAAAATCTTGTCGCTTTTTTATTCGCACTGAAAACTTTGCGCGATAAGCGATGTCCCACATCCAAAGCAATTATTTTTACTTTTCAGCGCATTTGAATGGAAGCTTGTCTTCAAAAAGGTTTTTTATTAATTATTTTAGTTATCAGGAATAACATTGTCTGACAAATGTATAATAAAAAAAGTTTTCCATATGGTGCAAACTTTTTGAAACTCACTCTATATATACATTTAGTTCGAATGACACTTATTCTTGTTTTTAATAATATATATCCTGGAATGTAATGTCAAACCAAATTTATTAAATGGACTGAATAAATTTTACACTTGACTTCATCTTACATCACTTTAAACCAAAAATTGTTTTCTCTGATTCTGCAGACACTTGTTTTGGACCCCAAACTTTCCTGAATGAAATATTACATAGAAATCCGCTCCATTATTAGAGTTTTCCATGTCGGTGTATAAATTCTGTCAACATAAATACAGGGTGTTATGTAATAAGTGACCAATATTTTACAGGACGATTCCTCAGTTATTTGCGAGGTGAAAAGTTCATATAAGCATGGGTCCGCGACGCCTTCATTTTTGATATACAGGGTGTTGAAAATGTATTTTCATTTTGGTTTTTCGTGAATAATTTTTAAAATAATGTCGATATTAGGACAAAAATTGGTATTTGGGGATTTTTCGATATGGGAAAATTCAAATTTGATCTTAGTTTGGCGCTTAATTGTAGGGGGCGCCAACTGCAGGTTTTGTTTCTTTTGAGAAGTCACAACTTTGTCGTGCATGCATGTATCACATTTTCTAGAAAAAAAATCGATTACCCTATCAATTTTACGTGAAAAAGGTATGCTCTTCAAAAGTCGCTAAAAGCAGCCGTTTTCGAGATATTTTAATTTAAATCAGTTGACGCATGTGTTTGTCAAAAAATTAAAAAAAATTTGAATTTTTTTTTTATTCAACATAGAAACATTTCAAACGCTAATTATTGAACAATAATAACAACGGAACACTAGAGAAAAGTGACGAAATATGGAATACCGTTTTGATTTTCAGGCATAACTTTCACAAATTTTATAAATAAAATACTTTTTGTGGTAATTATTAACAATCATATATTTGCACTTGAGTTTGTAACAATTTTAGATTATTTTGTTCAGTTTGAGGTAAGAAAAATTTTCAAAAACTAAATAACGATATATGGAATAAGTACCCCAAATATGGAATACTGTTCAGACTAGTCAGTCCTACTGTGAGATATTTTCTATAGCTTGAAGTCGAAATAAACTATTGAAATACACTTTTTGTGAACTTTTTTACTTTTCGTCAAAATTACACGTCATTGTCAGAAATCTCTTTTTTTTCAATCATAAATAACAAAATCAACACACTTTCATAAATATATACAGAGATATCAAAATAACTATAACATTCTCCCCTCTCGATGAAATAACTTCTTCTCGTGTTTTCCTCTAGTCTTTCATTCAGTTCAGTCATCGTTGTGGAGTAATTTACATATTTTGGCAACCGGTCGTTTGTAAATTCCAAATTGAGTTTTCACTTCAACTACTCGAACCTTTCCATCTTTTCCTTCATAAATCTTCTGTATTTTTCCAAGCGGCCACAAATTTCTTTGCAAAGTGTCATCCACAACCAGAACGATATCATTTAGTGCGATACAGTCTTTTCCTTCAAACCATTTCGTTTGTTTATTCAAGTTGAGTAAATACTCTTTCTGCCATCTTCTCCAATGAATGTCAGCTAGTGCCTGGGAGGCCCTTCATTGTTTTCTAGAGCTCACTTCTATTTCTTCAAATTTTCCGTTAGATGGTGCAGCTCCGTTGGAACAGTTGAGTGAAAAATGATTGGGTGTAAGACTTTCAGGGTCCAAGGGATCACTTGATACATATGTAAGTGGTCTACTATTCACCATGTTTTCGGCTTCGGCTATAAGAGTTTTGAGAACTTCTTCTTTTGGATATCTTTCTTCCAGTGTTACTCTCAAGACATTTTTCCCTGATCTCACTAACCTTTCCCAACTTCCCCCCATATGTGGAGAGGCTGGCGGAATGAATTTCCATGTTATTCCTTTGGGGGACAAAAGATTATTAATCCGTGTAGGGTTCAGGTTCTGTGCAGCTTCTCTCAATTATCGGTCTGCAGAACGCATATTTGTGCCATTATCAGAGTATATCTCTCTTGGGCATCCTCGTCGACTCACAAATCTTCTAATTGCCATGACAGCAGAATCGGTATCAAGAGAATTCGCGATCTCTAGATGAATGGCTCGTATGCTCATACAGGTGAATAAAACTATATAGCGTTTGTCATATCTTATACCGATTGTAACTAAAACTGGTCCAAAATTATCCATTTTGGTGATGGTGATGGCCTAAAAACTCTTAAGTCTGCTCTCTGGTAGCTGACCCATTGCAGGGACATGCGGCTGGGCATTCCTTTTCCTACAGAAAAAACATTCAATCTTGCATTTGCGAACGGCGTTCCTCATTTTCAATATCCAAAATTTCTGACGAAGTTCGTTCATTAACATTTCTTGTCCCTGGTGTCCAAGTTTATTGTGATAGTTTTCTATAACGAGTCTAGTAAAACGATGCTTTGGATCAAGAATTGCTGGATGTTTTTGGAAATAATTCAAATCTTCGGATTGTACCAGTCTACCTCCAATTCTGAGAATACCCTTTCCATCGAGGAACGGAGTGAGAGTATAGAGCCTACTTGATTTCTTTATGGGTTTATTGGTTTTTAAATCTGAAATTTCTTGAGTAAAACTGATGCTTTGATAATATTTTACCGAAGTTTCTTCTGCCAGTTCCAACTCCGAATTTATTAAATACGGTATGCTTTTTTTATTTTTTCTACAGTTTTCTATGAATCGAAACATCCAAGCAGTAGATCTCACTAATTTAGTGTATTTCGAAAATCTCTCGATATTTGGTAAATAATTCTCTCTAATTGCAATCATCAATATATTTTCATTCTTTGTTTCCAATTCGATTTCTTCTATTTCCTCTTGGGTTTCCCTTGGCCAGTGTTGTCGAGGAAATCTCAAGAAATTTGGTCCATTTAGCCATTCCCTACTTGATGAATTTATGTCTCTTGTGCTCTCATCTGCTACATTATTTTTTCCAGGAACCCAGTACCAATCAGATATGTTTGTGATTTCTGTTATTTCCCCAACTCTTACAGATACGAATGTTTTATACCTTTCAGACTCAGATCGAATCCAGTGCAGAACAATCTTCGAATCTGTCCATAGAAAGATTTCACCAATGTGGATTTCAAGGTTTTCTTTAATGGTTTTCACAAGTCTACTCAACATTACTGCGGCCTGGAGTTCTAGTCTAGGAATTGTGATTGGTTTCATAGGAGCGACTCGGGTTTTGGCGCTCACAAATGAAATTCGAAATGTGTCTCCATGAACAAATCGCAGATAAACAACAGCTGAGAATGCCTTTTCACTACTATCGCAGAAGCCATGAAGTTCTACTTTTCTGCTTACAAATAATTGTGAACCATAACATCTGGGTATAAATATTTCATTTATTTTCTTTCTATTTCTAAGAGCTTTTGCCTCGAATTCGATGATTTCGTTATTTTAGATTCAACTCTTGAAATAGATTTATCGTGGGTACATGATGGATGAGTGGATTTTCGTGACTCTGTGGCTTGTTTCAAATTATCGGGTGCATCTTCATATCTTTCTGGAGAGATTCCTTTGGTCTTTCTCTCACTTCTTCTCGGTATGGACATGTTCCAGATAGGGTTTTTTCTCGTTTTTAGCTCGAAGGACCAATGTTCAGACTAGTCAGTCCTACTGTGAGATATTTTCTATAGCTTAAAGTCGAAATAAACTATTGAAATACACTTTTTGTGAACTTTTTTACTTTTCGTCAAAATTACACGTCACTGTCAAAAATCTCTTTTTTTTCAATCATAAATAACAAAATCAACACACTTTCATAAATATATACAGAGATATCAAAATAACTATAACAAATACTATAATCACTATGAAAAATTAACTTTAACTTATAAGAGACTCTTTGAAAACTTTGGTATAATAAAAAAATGAACACAAATTATTCACAAAAATCGCAAATCCAGGTATCAAACTCTGGCCCAGCGCAATCATTATGTGCCCAGAGCCCACACATGAGGCACTTGATCCATGTTTCCCCATGAACCCCTTTCCGCTGAGGTAAGAGAAGCTATCTGCCGTTTTCCTTTATGTCCAATCACTTGGGGTATCTAGCTCTATACTACGGTGAGCCCTGATTCATTCACGTTGTATATGCGACTTGGACCATAGTTTCCTTGAGCATAGACGTCTTCGAGGAGATCAAAGAATGAGTCTACTTTTTCTTTGCTAAATCCAAAGGCTCTAGCAAAAGACGTGCCAGTTGGTCTTCTCACTGATAGCTTGTCCTTATGGCGTTTCAGAAATAATTTAAGCCATTTTTTTCCAGCCATGCCAGTTGCACCAAATGGATTACGACTTGCTAACATGTACGCCATTCTTCGAACATCATTTCTCGTCAAGCCATGAAATTTGCTCTCCATCGTCAAAATGTAGTCTACCAAAAGATTTTCAAGGGTTGTCCCTAAGACAGTTTTCCTTCCGAGTGTAGTAGCTGCGGCTTCTTCTGGAGAAAATTCGTTTTTCTGACATAAACGAAACAAGGTAGATCTTGGCACATCGAAGTGTTTTGCAGCTTTCAAATAACCCATTTTTTTTCTCGTACTAATTTTATAGCTTCTGCCATATGCTCTGAATTCCATTCTTTTCGCTTCGTTTTCCAATTGACGCCCGCCATTCTGATAAAACACGAAAAAAAATATAATTAACAAAGTCATTAAGTCAGCTGATACGTCACAGTGTCCAATTATGGAATAGTCCATAATTGGACACTGTGATCCGTCCATATTTGGATTTTCCAACTATTTCAAACTGATATTCACATATTTATATGGAAATCACTGTTTATTGCGTGTGTGAGTTTGCATTTGAGAAAAATGGGGGTATTCCATATTATGGATACTATTCCATATTTGGTCACTTTCCTCTAGATATAAATCTAAATCAAAATCACAATAAATGTTCGAAATGTCCACCTCCTGCCTGTATACACGCATCCAATCTTCTTCTCATTGATTCGCGCACTCTTTGGAAAATTCCTGTAGTATTTCGAATCGTTCTACGAGAGTTAATTATTCGATTACTTAATTCTCCTCCATTTCTGGATAGGTGTCTGGTAAATTGAGGATTTTCTTTATGTCCCCACAGGAAAAAATCCAAACTGTTACGGTCTGGTGACCTAGCCATGGTTGAGGCCCTCCCCGACCTATCCAACGGTTGCCGAAAGTTTGATCAAAAAATTCTCGCGCTTGGATCCTAAAATGTGCTGGGGCACCGTCATGCATAAACCACATTTCATTTCGTAGTCTAAGCGGCACATCATCCAATAAAATATATCAATATCTCTTCGTTTAATCTTCCTGGAAAAAAGAATGGACCTATAAAATAATCTCCAAGGATTCCTGACCACACGATAAGAGAGAACTGTTCTTGGAAATGTGATTCCTGGATCGCATGGGGGTTTACCTCTGACCACAAATGATTGTTGTGAAAATTGCGTATAGCGTTGCGTGAGAAATTTGCTTCGTCGGTTTTGATTTTCAAATAAAGGATTTTGAATAAGGCATTGGAGAAACCAACGACATAAGTTGATACGTAACAGAAAGTCATGAGGGAGTAGTGCCTGAACTCTTTGAATATGGTAGGGATATAACGAAATTATCAATAAAAACATCCCATACCAGAACATGAGAAATGTTTAAACGTCAGCGCTATTTTTCTGGAGCTTGTTTATGGGTGTTCTCCTACCAGATCAAGACTTGCTTTCTCGGTTTCTGGGATTCTTACTGTCCGATGTGTACCCGACAGATGACTAGCTTCCTCAAAGCTATTTGTTTCCGTTAGCCAAGCGTGAACTCTTGAAAACGTTTTTGAAGAAGGAGTTGTGCGGTTCGGATAAGACTCCTGATACAAACTTCTAGCACAGTTTATAGCTAAAGAAGCAGTGAGCTCACTTGGCCCAAATGCATGTTCCAAGGTAACATCCACTCCAGGGAAAGAATTCAGGATGCGCAAAGACTGTACGCGATTATCGCTCTTCGAAGTATACGAAAAATGTCAGTATTAGTAACACAGTAACACGCGGTATGCGCGAGGGATAAAAATCAGAGTTGCGCAGTGTACAAACGGGAACATAAAGATCAAAGTGCCGACGCCAAGTGAGCTAACTGCTTCTTTAGCTATAAACTGTGCTTCTAGCCTCATATGCATTTCCGTTAATGAGTCCGTATATAAAATGTATGTCAGAATACTCTGCATTGGTAAAGTTTACCATTTTTTAACAAATAATAACAATACTAATGAATAAAACCATTCAACTATGCATCAAGATATTATTTTTGATATGACAGCACAAAAAAAAACATTGTAATAAACTTACTAGCCACTTGATACCTTCATTTTCGAAGAGTTCGCGAATCAATGAGAAGAAGATTGGATGCATCGATTGATTTAAATCAAAATATCTCAAAAACTTTTGAAAAGCATAGCTTTTTCACGAAAAAATGATGGAGGAATCGATTTTTCATCTAGAAAATGTGATACATACATGCACGACAACGTTGTGACTCCCCAAAAGAGACAAAGACCTGTAGGCGGCGCCCACTACAATTAAGGGCCAAACTAATATCAAATTTGAATTTATCATATCGAAAGATCCCCAAATACCAATTTTCATCCAAATAACGACATTATTTGAAAAATTTTTTACGAAAAACAAAAAAAAAAAACTTGAGAGGTGTCAAGGGACACCCGGATGGAACGGAGTTCCTTTCGATTAATTAGTGAAGGAATTGTAATTTTTTTTTTTTTTAAGTTATAATAATATTTATTTATATATATATATATATATATATATTCTTTCGTACACGTCATAGATGCGCGGGACTTTGTAAACAAAATGTGTATATATATACATACATATATATATATATATATATATATATATATATATTATATTCTCGATTGTAAACACAACAGCGTATAGGTTAGAACATGCACGGATTGCTAAATACATACGCATTGATATTGTAATATTGAAATATAATTTGCTTTTACATTTATTAAAGTTATGACGCGTACACTTGCTGAACACACAATAATGGAGAGATTATAACGCGTATGACTTGGTTAGCACAATAGTAAAGAGAGGTTAATGCGTACTTGCTAAAAATACATAAGCATTTATTATTGTCTGTATAAAATCTCTACTTACCTAACTCCATCAGCAATATCCGGAACTTGTGCAGAAACACTGTCAGGATTCATTATTGTTATTATTTTTTATTATGTACCAAAAACCTGTATGCACTCAACAAAAATGATCGTCGCGACACCACACTGTTCAATGTGAAATAGAAAGACGAAACGAAAATAACTGGCTTGCTTTCTATGAGAGAGAGAGAGAGAGAGGGACAGACAGAGAAACACGCGTACGCCGCACGGCATAGCGAAAGTCTCGTTACAACTTTTGGTCTTAATTTATTCCGTCTAGCCCTCTTTCGCAACGCGCGATAAGGAACTACGTTCCAAAATAAAAATTTAACACTTTGTATATAAACTAATATTAAATTTGAATTTCTCATATCGAAAGATCCCTAAATACCAATGTTAGTCCAAATAACGACATTATTTGAAAAATTATTCACGAAAAACAAAAAAAACAAATTTTTAACACCCTATATATAAAAAATAAAGGCCTTGCGGACCCTTGCTCATATGAACTTTTCACCTCAAAAATAACTGAGGAATCGTCCTGTGAAATATCGGAGACTTATTACATAACACCCTGTATATTCTCACTTTTTTGCAGATCGCGAGTCCCGCCTGTACCGAACTGGAAGTAGTCATGTTGGATTGGCTGGGAAAAATGCTTGGATTACCAGACGCATTTTTAGCTTGTTCAGGAGGCAAGGGCGGCGGTGTGATTCAGGGCACTGCTAGTGAGGCCACTTTGGTAGCTCTTCTCGGCGCCAAGGCACGCGCCATCGACAAGGTGAAAAAAGAGCAGCCCAATTTGAGCGACGCGGAAATCGTTGGGAAGTTGGTCGGATATACGTCTTGTGAGTATTTCACGTTGAATCATTAAATGATCTATGCAAATTGTAAGAAAGCGGCTTTGGGAAAAACGTATGCAAGGAATTTATTTTGAAGGTTCCATAAGTACTCAAAAATGGAACATAGGTTTATCATAATCTCTTTCTCATTTGTTGGTAGGTACTTCTTTCTGCACAACCAATTTCTCAAATATTGTTCAACGTATAAAATATAAATTTGTAAAGTAGTCTGCTGCTCGAAAAAGAGTGTATACTTTATAGGAATGAAGAAGGCTCAAAGTCAACACCACATTATATAGGAAAAAACATTTCAACAAAAAATTAAACCGACGAAAAAATCAACTAAAGAGCAAAAAATGATGATAATGATAATTGAGCTCCAAAACTAATGTGAGTAACTAATTTTGAGTCGTCGCCTAACAAACATTTATCGAAGATCATTATATTACTTTGAAGAAGTAATCAAAACGCCGCTGTGCATTTCGCTGCCATCATTTTACGCTTCACCTAATTCAATTGCTAGTTTTTTGGTGCCGACTCAAAATTAGTTACTCACATTAGTTTAGGAGCTCAATTATCATTAAGACTGAGAAGGTTTATTTAATTTTTTGCTTTTCAGTTGATTTTTTGGTCGGTTTAATTTTTTGTTAAAAAGTTTTTATTTTTCAATTTAGGTGAAACCTAATTAAAATTATCTACTAACTATTTATTTTATAAGTGTCATCCTCAAGTATGCACCATATGGAAAACTTATTTATAAGGGTTTTTCGAAAAAAGTTATTCCGGTAAAAGTTTGTGCATCCCTTAGAACTGAATATCCACCAACGAAATATGGTGAAACACACGTCATATACGAGAAGCCTTCAAAAATTTGATTTTGATACAGGAGTAAAGTACCCTTATTTTGAAAAATTAGTTTTTCAGCATTCAAAAATACATCTAGATTTGAAGTCATGGCCATCTGAGTGGAGTTTTATTTTTTACCCATTTAAAAAAAATGGAGACTACGAAAAAAAACTTGATAAATAGACAACATCCTGTATACGACGGTTTATTTAAATAGCCTGTAATATCACAAATGATCAAACTATTGTGTTAACCACGGTAAATTTTTTTGAAGAGTAAAATAATTTTCAAAGTTTTTGGTGCAAAGTTACTTTTATTTTTTGTTAACACCGAAAATTGCTCAAAATTATTCAGTATTGTAACAAGAATTTAATATTCAATATCAAATCACAAAACATCAAAATAAAATAAGTATTTCGGTACAAACTAATTACATTTATTTTGTGGAGTTTTTCTTGTACAAAATAATTGTTTTAAGTTGGCTTTGAAAACAAACGAATGTTCGACATTACGTACTTGAATGTCTATTAAATTTTCATTACGTAGTTATTGTTATTGCTTATTTTGTTTATAATTGATAATAAGCACTATTTAAATAACATTAAGATGCTTACAAAACAAGAAAAAGTTGAGATTATATTGTGTGGGGAAAATACTCCAAACAGACAAGTTACAGATATTTTTAATGCCAGGCATCCTGATCGCAATGTAAATCACACAACAGTTACCCATATATTGAATAAATTCAAAGAAGTTTAAAGAAATCGTCGTATACAGCATGTTGTCTATTTAGAGATTTAGCAATTTCATTTTTCTTAGTCCCCATTGAAAAAAAAATTGCAAAAAAATAAAACTTCACTAAGATGGCCATGACTCCAAATCTGATGTATTTTTGAATGCTGAAAAACTTTTCTAAATAACATTTCCCGAGATTTCTCAAAATAAGGGTACTTTACTCATGTCTCAAAATATTTTTTTCAAGGCTTCTCGTATATTACGTGTGTTTTACTATATTTTGTTGGTGTATATTTAGTTTTAGGGGATGCACAAACTTTTACCAGGAATAACTTTTTGTCGAAAAACCCTTAATAAATAAGTTTCCCATATGGTGATTACTTGGAGGATGACACTGTATAATTTAAATTATTTTTGAAAGTTCTGGTTAGTTGATTTCATCACTTTGTAAATAATTCTATCCTTTCATATAATGTAGTTATTGTGACGGATGTAGGAGGATCTATCAATGTCAACTACATATGTGTGCCAATGTTCACAAGTGAAAAATCCACACACATCCCCCATTTCTCCACCCATAGGAGTGGATTATTCCATTCCAAATCAATTCAATCAACTATGAGGTACACCCTATCTAATAAAAAAAGAATCCTCCAAATCGGAAAACTCACTACAAAGTTATGCCTGATAGAATCGGTTAACGGACCAAAATTCAGAGGGTGAACTATCAATATCATCAATTTTGCTACCCTTAGGGAGGGATTTTTCCAAATGGGACCAACTTCGAAGTACACCCTATCCAATGAAAAGAGAATCATTGGAATCGAACTGCTCTGTGAAAAGTTATGCGTGATCATACATGAAAAATATATACTCGTCATCCTTTTCATTTATACACCGTCAAAAGTTTTTTAAATTTACTCCTATTATTCCCATTTTTGAGGTTGAAATTCTTGGTTACTCCCCCCACACTCACTCCTGCCGTAGGCACAAACCACCAATGCTAACTATGGCAAGGTACATATTTTTGAAATTGGGATATGATTTAATACATACTGATACTAAAAACTAGTAGATCGGATGACTTTCATTGTCCTTCAGATTTATGCGTATTTTTCAAAAATAAAAAATTGTTCAGTTTGTTTTTCGAAAATCTGAACATATACCAAATTTACCGTTCTGAATCGATTAGCGCTGAAAAAAATACTCTAACTCGTTTCGTTTTCGAGATATGGCCTACTTTTCACTTTGAAGATCTGCAAATTCTTGAAATCCTTATAAATTTATAATATGACTAGAAATTATTATTTTTTTCATCCTTTTCATTTATGTACCGTCAAAAGTTTTTTAAATTTACTCCTATTATCTCCATTTTTGAGGTTAAAATTATTGGTTACTACCTCCTCCTTTTTGATTTCGTCGGTTAATAACAAAAAATTAAACCGACAAAATACGGAACTGAAAAGTAAAAAATAAAATAAACTTTAGTCTCAATAACTGAGCTCCTAAACTAATGTAAGTAACTAATTTTGAGTCGGCGCCAAACAAACAAGCAAATGAATTAGGTATGGCGTAAAATGATGGCATCGAGTTGCGCGGTGACATTCTGATAATTTTTTTGAAGTAATTTAATGATCTTCGTTGATTGTTCGTTTGGCGCTGACTCAAAATTAGTTACTTACATCAGTTTAGGAGCTCAGTTATTGAGACTAAGAAGGCTTATTTTGTTTTTTAATTTTCAGTTCCGTATTAAATTTTTTGTTGAAAATTTTTTATTTTTAAACTTTTTGTGGCTCAAATCTACTAATGACTACTTACTTGTTTTTTGATTACTTCCAAAATACTAACTAACCCACCTTACGGAAACGGATGTAAGAGAACAAAAATAATGACAATATCGATCTGTCATTGTCAACTACATATGTGTGCCAATGTTCACAAGTGAAAAATCAATTATCCCATATTTTTCTACCCGTGGGGGTGGATAATTACATTCAAAATATGATCAACTATGAGGTTTACCCTATCTAATAAGGAAAGAATCATCCAAATCGAAGAACCCAGTACGATGTTATGCCTGATAGAATCGGTTAACGGACCAGAATTCAGAGGATGACTGATTAATATCCTTCATTTTGCTACCCTTAGGGGTGGATATTATCTTTCAAATTGAAATGGGACCAACTTCGAAGTACACCCTATCCATTGAAAGAAGAATTATTGGAATCGGACGTCTCAATAAAAAGTTATGCGTGGTCATACATAAACAAAAAATATACGCGTCGACTAGAGAACCTCCTCCTTTTTGGTTTCGTCGGTTAAAAAGGATGATAAGTTGATTGGCGAAACATGTTCCGAATTATCTTAGACTCGTCTTCAGTCTGAAAACTACATTTGTCAATGAAAAATTGTTCAAGGATTCAAACAAATTCGCCAAAAACATGGACCCAGACTGTCTAAAGAAACTTAGAGGTTTCTCTCTCAGTCTGCTCGATCAGAGTAAAGCATTTGATTCAGTTAATTAAAATTACTCGCTAGTAATCTCAAGTACATTGATTTCGATGAAACATCATTGACATTGATGACTAGCTATCTTACAGGTCGGGCTCAGGATCTCTCATGTTCCTCATCAGGTGTCCCACAGGGGAGTATTCTCGGACCAACTATATTCTCAATTTTTATGTTCGATTATCTGACCTCCTCATCACATTGTCAAGTTCATCTCTATGTAGACGACTTTCAAATTTACTCATCTGAAGAATCCGATGAAATACAAAATTGTATCACGCATATTAGAAGATTCACATAAATCCAGGTGAATTGATCGCATTATGCTTTGGGCCCTTAAGAACCGAATAACAGAGAGATTATGGGCTTTCATTGAATAATGCTCAAATGGAATGGGTCGACTGCACAGCAAAAATTAGGCGTAACTATTGATTCTTCTTTGTCATTCGATGATCATGTAGAAAACACATTCAGAAAAAATTTTTTCAAATCGAAAAATTTGTATAAATTCAAGTATCAGCTCTCCACAAAAATGAAATTAGGGTTAGTTGATACTTTGAATCATTCTCATACTCATTATTGCTGTTCGGTGTACTATAATTTTTTACCTCAATATAACAAGACGAAACTGCAACGTATACAAAACGCTTGCATGCGATTTGTGTGTTGTATACCGTTTGGAGAGCATGTAACTCATTTCCTATTAAGAATGGAAGAGTTATATGTCAAATCGAGAGTTCAATATTTAACAAGTATATTTTTGTGTAGGTTGCTAAGAACTAAAACTCCTAAATACCTTCATAGTTTGATCAGCAGAAGATCTGATATTCACTTACTGAGTCTCGGGATCGATTCTTTCAATATTCCTCACCATAATACCTCGAATGATGTTTTTCATGAACAAAATTTGCTTAAATATACAAAATTCTACACAAATATAGAACTTTAATTTTGTTTTATTATTAATATTATATTTTATGTCATACCACCTACATTTCAGATTCGAATTACTTGCCAAAAACGTACTTGTAACATGGCCAAAATTTATATCTTTACTCATTTGGATTTTTGAGAATAAATTCCTTATTGTTTATAACAAATTGTTTATAGGTCAAAGTCACTCTTCTGTTGAGAGAGCCGGTCTGCTAGGAGGAGTACAACTACGTTCTCTTCCAACTGATGATTCCAACAAAGTAACTGGGGAAATATTAGAGAAGGCCATAAAAGAAGATATTGAAGCTGGTCTAATTCCATTCTATGTAAGTTACCAAATATACAAATGTTTTTTTCAGACCAATCTTCTCTATCCTGTGGAACAATGATTCCATTCCAACAATATAATATCATAATTTGTGAAATTGAATTTTCTGTAGATATTTTGTTGGTATTATAACTTGTGATATTGTATTTTCCTATAGAATAGAATAGAAGTTTATTAATCACCAATTTACATTGGATTGACAAGTCAAATTACACACTTATATTATTCAAATTACACACTTACATTAATGCAAATCGTCCATGGGGTTCCACAAGGCTCTGTTTTGGGACCAACCCCATTTATTTTGGATATCAATGATTTGTATTATCATATATTACCGAAAAAATGCATTCTCTTTGCTGACGACACCACACTGATAGATCGTAATAGTAAATTAGAGGAACTGATTGACTCTTCCAAACTCACCTTGCAAATGACAAATGAGTGGTTCTGTTCAAATAAGCTTATGCCCAATTCTACTAAAAATCAGAATCTTATTATATCTTCCAACTCCTCCCTAACAGCTGGGGAAAGTGCCAAGTTACTTGGTATATCCATTGATGACAAACTCAACTGGATGTGCCACGTGGAAAATCTGTCGAAAAAATTATCAAGCGTCACGTTCTTGATTCGCAGATTGAAAAACCTTGTTGGTGCAGATACTCTATTTTGAACTTTTTCACAGTCATATGACTTATGGAATTGTCTTGTGGGGTAATTCGTCCCATTCAAACAAAATATTTGTTTTACAAAAAAGGGTTATTCGAATAATATCAGGGGCGGGCTACAGAGATCCTGCCATGCTCTATTTATTCATCACCAGATCAAGCCTCTTCCTACCGCTTTCATACATAAAAAAAGATCAGATTTTACTCTTTCAGCGGACACGCATCAGCACCAAACAAGGTCAGGAAACCTCTTGAGAACACCAAGATATAGACTCTCTGTATCACAGAAAAATTCATTGAATATAAACCTATATAATAAATTACCTTTGGAAATAAGAAATATGAAATTTTATAATTTTAAGAGATCAGTGAAATCTTGTCTACTGATGAACTGTTTTTACTCCGTAAAGCACTTTTTGAACTATAATTTTAACGTGGATGATCTAGGCTTTTAATGTGTTTGTCAATTCAACTTTTATACCCCTTCTGTATTTTTAAATGTGATGTATAACCGTAGGAAATTTAGTCTCACTGTTTTAATTTGTAACTTTTAACTTTACTTTTTTTTTCTTAAGGACCTGCTACAAATGTATTTATATATATGGACGTCGTTAATGAATCTCTGTCTCTCTCTCTATATACTTAGTGCTAAGATAAAATTTATTTATTAATGTCCTCATAAAAAATATAAATATATAAAACTATCCAGCAGAATTAAAACAATCTGAATTCCTGTATATCATAAAATGCATTTTGGAGTAGAAAATACTTCAGTTTTGATTTGAATCTGAACAAATTCGATTGGTTTTTCAGTTCATTGGGCAATAAATTAAAGAAATTTGCGCCTGCATATTTTGGGGATTTTTTGTAGTTTGTGTAGGTGGCTAGTTCCAATCTAAATTCGTTTTTTTTGCGAGTTTTCTAGCTATGAAAATTTGAATTTTTCGTGAGATGTTTCTATGAAAGTAGGAGTGAGTTAAAAGTTTATATAGATAAATACTAGTGAAAGTCTCTATTGTTGTAAGATATGATATAGTTGTTGTTGAGCAAATCTTATCTCATCCTATACTTTCGCTCCTTGGACTCAAACCTAATTATAGTTCACCTTTTTTGGGGACAACTTTCGGAAACTATACTCACGGAATACGAAATTCAATCTAGCTCATTTTTCCAGGCTGTGGCAACTTTAGGAACTACCTCATCATGTACTTTCGATAAACTTGACGAAATGGGTCCGTCTGTAATGAAAACGATGTATGGCTCCATGTAGATGCGGCATACGCAGGATCAGCATTTATTTGCCCAGAATACAGGTGATTGTTGATAACTTACAAATTTTTTCCGATGTATCAAATATTGACGATTGGAATAGCGAGCACAGGGACTATAAACTATTTGTATTTTGGTTGTGCAATTAATTAAAAAAAATCCCATATGTTGCACCCTTAAATGACCATACTGTATATTTTGAGTGGTACTATAGGTCTGTCTAGAAGAAAATTAGACTTATTGGTTTCAGGGTCTTCGCCGTTCCTAATATATTATTCATAAGAACTCTTAGTGAAAGAGGATTCTTCTTGGTAAAATCTATTGTATGCATTTCCAACACTTTTCCAAATATCCAAAAGTGCAATTAGACTGTAATTGGAAATATGTAGTATTTTTAGGATTTTATTGCATTTAGTTTTAAATATATATATATATATATATATATATATATATATATAGTGATAAGTATTCGTGACGGGCGGTAATATAGAATTAGATTTCTTGTGGGGATGCAGTCAGGTTATAGGGCTTCGTTTCAAGTAAACTCTTTGAAATTCGTCAAGCTTTCGGCTATGTTTATTGCTTTCCTCAGGACGACTAAAATCATAATGAATAACAATATGAAATTGTATAGTATTCAGGTACTTACTAACATGAGAATCAATAAAATTACTACATATGGGAACATAAAATATTTTTCTTGACAGTGACAATTGTATAATATTATAAATCAAGTTGGAAAATTTTGAATACTGAGTGATATATCATTTTTTGTTCAATTTCAGTAAATATGTATAAATTTGACTAAGATTGTTCAAACCAGTTCTTTTATTCATCGATTGACTATTAATAACTCTACACTTTTCATTCTCCATGTCATGTAACTGAAACAACTCGTTTCCGAGATATTCTACATCCAAAATATTGACAATGTTCGCCTTTGGTATCATATTTGGAATTAAACTTTGAATAAAAATCCTATTTATTCGAATAGAATAGAAAATACCAATAATTAATGCAGCAAATGTTCAATGTGCCTGCCATTTTCACCAATACACTGTCTCAATCTGTTTCGGAAATTAGTATCCACATGTGCCAGCATGTCCTCTGAAATTTCCCTGAAAGCAGTACGAATTCTTGCTTTCATATACTCAGGAGTTGTAGGGGAGTTTGATAGACAACCCATTTAATGTATCCCCAAAGAAAAAAAAACAATTTTTGTAAGGTCCGGTGATCTTGGAGGCCACTGAACTGGCCCTCCTCTACCTATCCATTTTTCACGGAATTCATTATCAATGTATTCCCGTACATCAGTGTGGAATGTGCAGGCGAGCCATCTTGTTGTAGCCACATTCTCTGCCTTATTGCCAATGAAATATCATCTTATGAATTTGATAACTGTCTGCGCAGAAATCTTAGATATTTTCTTCCATTGAGATGACCGTTGAAAAAAAAGGGCCCAATTACACGCCGTCCAATGATATCTTCCCAAACATTTAGTGACTAACGTTGTTGGTGATTGACATATCAAACAAAATGAGGATTTTCAGTTGCATAATAGTGCATATTATGCCGATTCACGTCGTTTCGTCCGAAACTAGAATATACTCAAAAAAAAAATCAGGTTCTTGGTTGATTTTATCTACACCCTATTGGCAAAACCGCATTCGCTTTGGAAAATATCTGTCAGTCAGCTCCTGCATTAACTGCATATGATATGGATGGTAATTGCATTTTCTCACCATCAGAGAAACACTACTTTGAGATATTCCCAACTCCCTACTCAAAATACGTGTACTCACATGGGGATTCTCGGTAATATGCAATGCAATATCAAGAGTATTTTCTTCATTCGTTACAGGACAAGCACGTTCAAACTTTTTGTAAAATACTTTTCCGGTTTCCTCAAATCTTGTTTTGAGGTCTCGAAATGCTCGCTGGTCTGGATGTCTTCTCTCAGGAAACTTTTGTTCGTATAATCTAGATGCCAGTAAGCAATTGCCATCACTTTCCCCCAAAGCATACACCATTTTAGCCATGTCCTCTAAACGATAATTCATTATGGCACAATAATTTTCAAGACAACTGGATTGTAATTTGTATTCACAAATTCCGATAGTAATTTTTTCAGCGGTAGTCATGGATAACTAAACTAGAAAAAATAGTTTCATCTGAAAATTTCTTTTGCTATGCTAGTTATTCATGAGTTGCCAAGAATGCTTTTGAAGATGGAAAAAAATAATTGAAACATAATTCAGTATCAGTTTTTTCTATGAACTAACATGTAGATACAAAAATCTATAGAATTGTTGATTTGATATTGAACAATTCCTTTAAATCAGAACATCTCGGAAACAGGTTGTTTAAGGTACATGACGTCGAAGATGAAAAGTGTAGATTCATTAAAAAGGAGTTGATTTAAATGAAAATATAGAGGGTGTTCCATTTGAAAAAAAAAAAACAAAACACCGATGTTTGAAAATGGCTAAGTTTGTGTTGTTGTGTCGAACATCCTGTACAATTTATTGCAAATTCTTGGTATTCTCAATGAACATCATCATATCGACCAACGATTCCCCAATTATCTTTACTAAATATTTCTAAATGTGAAATAGGTAATTTTTCGAAAATAAGTCTACAAAATAGATTTTTTTGGAATAACCCGGCAACGCCGCAACGGAATTCAAAATTGAAAAAATCGTTGAGCAGCCAGTGGAACAGCCGATCGGAATATACGAAAATATACCGGGAGTTTCATTTGAAAAAGAACAACTTTGGTTAGCCACGCATCAATGATGCACCCTGTATGAATGAAAATTATTTTGGAAGGTGGTCCTAGATGGTCCCTTCGACGAAAAAAATATAAGAAATCGACATAGTGATACATTAAGGAGCAATGAACCACGGGAATCCCGTTGACTCACCCTGTATAGTCACGCACAAGAAGTACAACAAATCATAGTTTTTGAGATGATTCAGAAAAATACCCTTCTCAATGCATTCATTATTAATAAATGGAAAAGGTCTAATTATCCGAATTAATTTTTTTTTATTAATTGACAGTATAATTGCGTGAATGTCTACTTCCAAAATATTTATTAGTTTCATAGCATTATCACTGAAGTCGACTCTTTTTCAGATACCTCATGACAGGAGTCGAACGTGCAGACTCCTTCAACTTCAACCCCCACAAATGGCTTCTCATCAATTTCGACTGCTCTGCCATGTGGCTCAAAGACCCCTCCTGGCTGGTCAATGCTTTCAACGTCGACCCCCTTTACCTGAAACACGACCAACAAGGCTCAGCTCCTGACTACCGCCACTGGCAAATTCCCTTAGGAAGACGATTCAGATCGCTGAAGATTTGGTTCGTGCTCAGATTGTACGGGATAGATAATCTCCAAGCGTTCATACGTAAGCAAATTGGCCTTGCCCATCATTTCGAATCGCTGGTCAGATCCGACGAAAGATTTGAGATCACGCAAGAAGTCACCTTGGGGCTTGTCTGCTTCAGACTGAAAGGGGCGAACGAAACCAACGAAACAATGCTCAAGAGGTTGAACGGGAGAGGTGTTATTCATTTGGTTCCGTCCAAAATTCGGGAAACTTACTTTTTGAGATTGGCTGTTTGCGGAAGATTCACTGAAACTTCTGATATCGAAATTTCTTGGAAAGAAATCAAAGCCACTGCCGATGACGTGTTGTCAAAGAAGGTCTAATGATGAGCTGATAACTTTTTTTTGTTTTTTTTTCGCAAAAAGCCCTCTCTGGCGATAACCAGTGGTATAAAGATTACCACAATTTTCTGTTTCTAGATCTTCAGTAAACTCTTTCCAATGAAGAAAATCAGAACCCAATCAAATATATCCTTCAGCTAACTCATGTTTCTATTTCAAATTGAAATTGAAGTATATTTATTTTCTCGATTTCGATTTATTTTCTTGATTTCGATACTCAATGTGACCAAATTTAACTGACCACGCGAAATAAGACAATGAACATAGGATAAGTTTAAATTATTTGTTGTAAATATAGCATAGTATGACAAAAGACCGTTTGTTGAAAACATTACCAAAAAAAATGTATGTATACTTGAATGTCTAATAAAGATGTATATATCCACTCAGAATCTTTCATTGGTGGATCTCCAAATATTTTTATCATACAGCAAATAAGTCATGACTGGACTGTTGACAACGTCGCAATTCAACGATCGCTCGCATTCAGTTGTTCAAGATTTAGTGAATATGGAACCACTCATACAGCTACATGTGCTCAAAGATACGATTCTAATGAGAAAAAAAGAAGACTGATGCTAAATCAAGAGAAAAAAAGTTGCGCAGAGTTGAATTGACCAAAAAAGGGTAAATGTTAAAAAAATCGAAGGAAAAGTCAGAAGGTGTAACATCCTATCAACCAAACGTTGGAATTAACGAATCAAGAGCATCATCAATATCATTGAAAAACATCGAATCAATATCATTGAATTATTCCATAGTATATTTTGATTTAGAAACATCTGGATTGTGCATGACTGATGACAGTTTGCAAATCGCCGCCAAATGTGAAAATAGTGAATTTGATATATATGTTAGCCCTACATCAATCCTGTGGCAACAACAATTACGAGATTGAGTACAATTTCTGGTCAATTATATTTGATTGATGTACAAGTCGATTCACCAAATTTAGTAGATTGTTTGGAGCATTCAAAGAATTTTTAAACTGATCTACAACTCCAAATTTACTCGTTGCGCGAGATTTGATGTGCCTAGAATACTAAGATTACATTAATAATAATTTAAAAGAAGATTTTACCATGATAGCAGGATTTGTGGATAGCTCAATTATTTTTAGGAAAACGTGCCCAAATCGAAAAGGGCCAGGAATGTTCAAGCTATCAAAATTAGCCAAAGATTCAATAATAAAGGAACCATCAGATAATTTACACGAACCGATGTATGATTTATCAACATACATGAAATCATATGAAGAATGTATTTCAGAACGACCTGAGAACGAAATAATATATTGTAATTTACCTAATTTAAGTGCCTTAAAAAATGTTAAATACCGGGATTTATGGAAAAAAATTCCACAACAAAATATTACATACGATTTTCTGAAACAAATGTACCACGATGAAGGAGAAGAAGCTGTGATTGATTACCCAACTGAAAAATTGGAGAATGGAAAATCTAGAGTCTGAAAATAGGAAAGCATTAACTAAAATCATTGATGTTTAAAGAATAAATGTTTAGTCAATCAATTGATTATTTAGTATAATAGTTAGAAAAATTAATGAAATTACATTTATTGTTGTTTATATTTTTTGTAGATTCATACGTTATATTTTATCAACCTGTTAGAAATCTGAATCATTTTTGTTTGTTTTGAAATATTCGAATTATGTTATACGTACATGTGTTGTACAAATGTATAAATAAAATAAAGTTTATACACTGTTGGTGGCCTTTACTCGCTAAAACTACATTCTATTTTATATCTATTCCTATTGTAATATGTTTCAAATGCATCAGTATATATTAACGCAATTATTCACAATTATTATTCATAAATATGTGCATTCCAAAACACAGTTCAATTCCAGCGATACCCTCGCGCTCTCGCTTATTTGAATCACGAGCGCTCGCTTGAGGCGTTGCCACGATTCTCAGCCTTTCCTCTCTTGCACTTCTCATACGCAATAATTTAGAAACTTCTTATGACAATAACTAAATAACTTTATGGCAACGAGTGTTTTTTTTATAGAATTTGTTACTTACATTTTAATAATATACTATTTTTTCAGAAAGATCTGAATGGAGGGTTTTTAGTTATACCTTAAAATGTGGTGCCGCGGTAGCTCACTATAGGGATTACGTGTTAAAGGTTGCAACTTCTGAGCCTTATATCTCGCTTTCGGTGTGGTAAATCATTCCAAGAATTTAATACGATACGGGTAATAATGTTAACTGAAAGTGGTATGAATATAAACGAAATCTGGTTGGAAGTGGATTCCACGACAACTACCTTAAACGATGGTCATATCGCTCGCAATTATATTTATAGGCAACCGGTAATGACACTCCCGATTTGACGGCGAGAATATGACAATCACCGAGCCGACGGAAGAGTGCAAGACAAAGACGTCTTTGATAAGTCCAACTGGCTCCCACAACCATAAAAGTTGGCAATTTTTATGAACGTGGGCGAGAGCTTTCAACCAATGAAGAGAACGCTTCTTGGCTTGACCCTTGGAAATTGGCAGATCAGAAGGAGTTCCCTGCGAACCTCTTATGCGAACGGTACGGTTGATTTCAACAAAAAGTTGAAGTCCCTTCGCGCAGTTTGAGCAAATAGATCAGAAAAGGGAGTTATCGGCGTGCCTCTGATGAGGACGGTACCATTGGTTTTATTTGGAGACCTCAACAAAAGTTGAAGTTCCATCGCTCGGTACAGAAACGGGACAAAAAGTTATCGGCGTACCTCTGAAGCGAACGGTACGGTTTGGTCTATTTGGAGACTTCAAAAAGTTGAAGTTTCATCGTGAAGTTTTGAAGCGTAGGATATTAGAGTCATGATTCGTATTTATGAGGTGTATAAACGCAAAATTTGTACCGAATGACATACGGATTGAAAAGTATTCTCCGTGCGAGAACATATTTTTGTTTGAGTATAGACGCGACTAGCTAGCCGAAGTTGAGTGAGGAACCGGGTTCCAAACAAATTGCGAACTTTGCGAAAGTGTAAAAAAATCATAGTAAGTCGATTCGCATAAAACAAGTGGCATACATTCTTGGAGATTTTGTGAAAGGAGGCAATAAACATGGGAAAAAGTCCGAACTATTTATTATTGTAAATATAGGTATATATAGGTATGACTAAAGACCGTTTGCTGAAAACATTACGAATTGAATATGTATGTATACTTGAATGTGGAACGAATATTCACGCGGAATCTTTCGGTGGCGGACCCCCGAATCTTTTCGTCAATTGCAGGATCCTCTCGGCTTCCCTTATCCCACTCAACCTAGCCCCGTGTACTGTGGAGTGATGCCCCGCGCATGTGGCCTCCCCAGCAAAAAGCAGGATGGGGGGTACGGGATCGCAGACTCCGGGTACGGGGCAGCTCAGATCGCACTGGTGGCCGACGTTGGAGGTCAAATTCATGTAGCTGTACGACCCGCAGAAGTACGGATCCGACGACCACTTGGACCTGAACACCGTAGACGGATATGGTAGAGATGCATCCCCTGTGAATTGCCTCAACACCTTGGTGACCCCTTCCGCGACTTCTTCGTCCGAGGCGTTTTCCATCACGATGGCCTCTGGCCCGCTTATGTAGGCGCACAAGACGTGTTTGCTGTTTTCGACTTCTTCTATAGCGCTCAGTCCTTTCGTCCAATCTGTCCTGTTGGCTAGTTCGTCTTGGGACCAGGCGAATCTCATGTTGCCGTTGGACCAGACCCAAAATGGGCGTACGTAGTCCAAGAAGACTTTGTCGACGCTGCCGTAACCTGCAACAGATAATTTTTGAAAGTTTTTATTTAGTTTCACTTGTTATTAGTTAGTTAGTTCGTTCGTTTGTTAGTTTGGGACAAAACTTCCAAGTGAATTTTGACCGACTCCTAATCGTCAGATTATTTTAAAATTTGGCAGGTGTTCTTAATTCCGGTAACAATGCATTTCAGAGAAAAAACAATATGGTCCGATTTGATTCAAAATTGGTATGATTCAAAATTGGGTGTTCGGGATTGGAGATTATGAATTTTTTGTCAAAATTCATAAATTCAAGATGGCGGCCCCAAGATGGAGGACGAGTTTTGTTCCTATTCGATTCAAAATCGGTATGCGGTGGTTTTCGCGGTCGGAGATTTCGAATTTTTTGTCAAAATTTATAAATTCAAGATAGCGGCCCCAAGATGGAGGACGTGTTTTCTGATTATGGTCAAATTTCATTCAAAATTGGTATGAATGGGTTGTCAGGTTCGGAGATTATTAATTTTCTGTCAAAATCTTCAAATTCAAGATGGCGACTCCAGGATGGCGGATGAGTGTTGTGATTATGGTCAGATTCTATTCAAAATTGGTGTGTGGGAGTTTTTGGGGTCGGAGACCATGATTTCATTCAGCTCAAAACTTACAGGGAAGATACTTTGTAATAACGATGCTCTATTAGAAATGGACAGATTAAGGCGAACTAACTAAAAAACAAAATAATAAATATCTAATAAAAAACCTTTTTAAAGACAAGCTTTCATTTAAACCGCGTATTAAAACGTATAAAATAAGTCATGGCTGACAATGATTTAATTATTTTCTGTTGAATTATTTGGTTTCAAAAAGCTTGTCGCGCGAATTGTAATAAAATTAATACTTCGTCAAGTTGCTACTTTCCATCCAATCATTGTACAATGACATTAAAGGGAAACTACTTTCATGAACTCTTCGCGTGACAAGGTTTTTGCAACCAAATAATTCAACAAAAAATAATTAAATCATTGTCAGCAATGACTTAAACATATTTTATACGTTTTGGTACACGGCTTGAATAAAAGCTTTTCCTACAAAGGTTTTTAATTAGTTATTTTATTTATAGAATGATTGAGTATTTCCCTCAAAATCTACATTACAAAGAGTTATAATAATAATCTTTATTCCAGTAAGATCATATTTAAATAAACAGTCAAAGAAACAGTACATGTTTACAATCTACATACATATATATGTACATATAAAATGGTGATGATTATATCGCGATGTATATCATATAATAAGAGTACCAAATGTTAGGACTATTGAGGTTGATGATATTCAAACAGATAATCGCAGATCATATTCTGCAAACAGGGAAAGACATAATTATAAGGGTAAATGAAAGAAACTTTTAGAATAAGTGCATGATAATTCAATAAAAATTCATCTACTTTGTAGTAACATTTGCTGACTAGAATATTTCTCAATTTATTTTTGAATATACTGTAATTCCTTTCACTCGCAATTTCTTCAGGCAACTTATTGTATAATTGAGCCCCTGCAAAAGATGGGTCATTTTCAAGCAAAGTTGTTATATGTTGCGGTATCTGTAGACGAGTGCTGTATCTTGTATTATAATTGTGAAAATCACCACTTGTCGGGAGAGTTTTGATTTGATTATTAATAGTGTTTTCGTGATGTACTTGCATGGTAAAGTGAGGATGCTGTTTTCAATGAATGGTTTAGAAGATTAAGCGTATTATTCTGTTTTGTGATATCAGCAAACTTTGAGATGGGACCACATTATCCCAAACAACTATGTTATAGGATAAATGGGGATATATAAGGGCATAGTAAATGTTGATGAGTGGAGGCTTATCAAGATATTTTTCATCTGTAGAATAGCATGATACCTTCTATTTACTTTCTTACTGCTATGATCAATGCAATTTCCGAAGGATAGATTGGAGTCTAGAAATGTGCCTAAAAATTTCGTTAATTCTGATGTAATCAGTGTTGTATTACGTATATTGATTTCTGGGAGCATACGGTAGTTTTTCTCTGTAAAAAGTTATGGTGGTCATACATAAAAAAACTATACGCGTCGACTAGAGAACCTTGAATAATCGCTATCAATCATCATCATGCCGAATATAAAAGAATATATCCATGATATATTAATTTATTCATTCAAAATTTGATAAACAGTCAAGTAAATACCCATACAAGCATCCACTAATAGTTGTAGTTACAGTTATAATTGATATCTAACAGGAACAAGGAGAAAAAATTAAATGAGTTGCATACATACTCACTAAATAACTACTTTTTGACACTTTTTTGGTGATTATAACTTTCTAGAATTAGAAAACAGGACTAATTGGATAAGAGAATCTATATCACATTGGAATCAGAGGGAAATAACTAGATTTCTTTTTGAAATGTCATGATAAAAAATCATATCAAATCAACACAACTGTTTTCCCAAAAATAAAATAGCACACACTGATAGATATATCAACTACAACCCAAACTATCACGCGAGTATAGTTCAATGCCGTTAAGAGATAGAGATAAAATAATTTGCAATTCAACAGAAATGTTCAGGCTCGAATTATATTTATTTTATTTTTTCACAATTTATTTCCCGTTTGAATTTTTCACCAAATTGGCCATGTAAATTATTGTTTTAGTTTTTACTGTAGTAGCTAAGTGACCCTCTCGAAAAACACACTGTAAAATAACATGAATAAAAATTGACATATTAGTCAAAAATTCATTTTCATCTTTCGTTTTTCATATTAAATAATATCAGAGAAAAGTGCATAATAGCAGCAAACGCACAGTGGTCCTTCGAGCCGGATTCGTATCGATAACTCGTCCTAACTTCCAAGAAAATGGTGAGATGGATTCAACCATAATTTGTCTGTACATTTTGCAAATGTCTGCAGATGCTACATACCTACATTGTCTGAACCAGAGTAGTATTGACAGCAAATCATTTTGAATTTGAGGACCGACCATTTGTATATCATTAACTGACCAACCTGAGGTAGTAGGATATGGGTCGTCAAATACATGGAGACGTATTTAACCATCCTAGCACCACAGTTGAGTCAGACCAGCAACAAATTTGATCGAATTGCAAGGTTAGGGATTTGACAACTTTATTTAATAAACGTGCCAATGTCAATGCACCGCAAAGCTCAAGTTTTGGACAATTTCAAGGCTGGGGGCATGTTCAGACTCGGATTATATTTATTTAATTTTCTCACAATTTATTTCTCGTATTCATTTTTTACCAAATCGGCCATGTAATTTCTTGTTTCTGTTTTTACTGTAGTAGCTAAGCGACCCTCTCGAAAAACACACTGTAAAATGTACATGAATAAAAATTGAGATATTAGTCAGAAGTTCATTTTCATCTTTTGTTTTTCATATTAAATAATATCAGATAAAAGTGCATAATAGCAGCAAACGCACAAACAGAAAACTTTGGGAAAAAATTGTATTCATAAGATCCATACTGAAGAACAATGCGCATCCAAATAAATTTGTGGAAAACACTCTCAATGAAATCACAAACAACAATCCAAACGAGTTATAAATTCAATACAGACACAATACAAAATAACATAATACCTTATGTCCCCGGATTATCTAAAAGGATTGGCAACAATCATGACAACAGAACGAATTTCAGAACTGCTAATCACATTAAGATCGATCCTCACACAAACAAAACCGAAAAACACAGAAAAAAAATAAAAAATTGTGTATACAATACAGGGTGATTCTCTAAGTTGGCTCACCCCTATAAGTTTTTTATTATTGAAGATAGAAAAGCGAAATTTGGGGGTTGTTTATCATAGTTCAATTCAAATTTTTTGACATATTTACTTGCTTCGCCGTACTTCCGGCTTGACCGGAAATGACCCCAACTTTCGATTTTTAAATGGGACATCCTATATATTTTTACTTATTTCGATCAAGACTGACATTCTAAATCCAACATGTCACTTGTCAATATTTTACAAATGAAGTCATTTTCATTCCAGTTTTTATTTTTCGATCTAGAATGCCATAGATCGTGTATATCGCTTCATTCTTGATCAAGTAACATGGTAAAAATACGACTTTGAGGCTTATGACTTCACAATCGTTTTAAGAATTATTTAAAAGTCGCAAATATGAATTTTTCCAGTTAACTTGATTTTTTCAAATGGAAAGGGAGTGGCTCGTCGGCTTTTTGTGAAAGATAATTTTTTTACGAATAATTTGATATCACACACTTTCCCTTCATTTTTACTTTTTCTGAATAATTGCAAGAAGAGATCATACCTATTAACAAATAATACGTATTCGGTATACTTATGCACTAAGTCCTGTTATTCTAGTTATCCGTGACAAACAATTGAAGCTGTTGCTAGGACTACCTAAACAAATAGGCTAATTAATATGCTGTCATTTTTAAGAATTTATTTGTTGCGTAGTTTATAATTTGAAATTTTAAAATTATACTAGAGACGAGAGAATTGACATGTTCCTAATTTACGGAGAGGCAATAAAGAATGCAACTGATGCAGCTCGAATTTATGCTTAGAGATTCCCTAATCGTCGCCATCTCACTCGGCATTATTTTACAAAACTGGAAAAGGAAAATGCGAAATGAACCAGAAGAAAATGCCAATAACTTCATCGTCAGTGAAGAAAAAGAAGTAGACGTGTTGGCCTATGTTGAAGTGAATTGTACGGCGTCAATTCGCCAAATTTTTTCTGAGTGTGATATAAGTTATTCGTCCGTTTGGAGAATTCTTCACAAATATAATTATCGATCATTCAAGTACCAACTTCACCAACATCTTCACGATAACGACCACAACCGAAGATTGACTTATTGCAACTGGTTTTCGACTGAATACAGAGAAGATGTACGTTTTCCGTTAAAAATTATTTATTCTGATGAAACTCGATTCACTTCAATCGGAATAATAAAAAGTACTGGTCTCAAACAAATTTAGAAAACTTTTGGGGCCAATCATTTTCGACGGACAACTTACTGCGGAAAGATATCTACAGTTCCTTAGAAATAAATTTTATGATTTCATTGAAGATTTGCCACTGGCTAACCAAGTTGATATCTAATTTCAACAAGATGGAGCGCCACCTACAATTCTCAAGTCGTAAGAGAACATCTGGATGACACCTTCCCAGAAAAGTTGATTGGCACTTTGGACCTATTCAGTGGCTTGCGATGTACATTCTTAAGCTGTCATATTTTTTCATAATGTATTATTTCTTTTTCATATTCTCTGGGGAACAATTAAAAATCAGGTGTATAAAACAGCATCAGCTACTCGTGAAGGACTGGAGTATATAAAAAAAAAAACTTTATTCATGGTAAGTATGAATTTCAATTGCATACAAAACGATAAGAACAAGTTGAGGTGCGATGAGTACTGTTGTACTTGTTACGCGATAAAAATAAAGAGGAGAGAATAATTAATAATCTAAATAGACAATAAAATTTCCTAAATTACCAAATATAAGCCATTTAACAAATTCATAATAATATAGATAAAAATTGTTTAAAAACAGGGATAGAAAATTCATAAACATCAAATGGAACGATTATAGAAAGTACATAAGATTGGTATAAAAACAGGGATAGAAAATTCATAAACATATAGATACATCAAATGGAACGATTATAGAAAATACATAAGATTGGTATCAGCTTGCCATAGGATATTCATTCAAGTAGATTTATTACAAATTGTCGTTCTTTTTCAAAGAGGAATAGTTTCAATTTATTCTTGAACATAGGTCTCGAAGTTATGTTTTTCATGTTGTCTGGTAGTGTATTATAAAACTTAACTGCAGGTATGCCCTTTGAGATATAGATTTTTTCAGTATAGTTGGAAAAGTAAGATGCGTATGGTGACGTGTGTTGTATTGATGGTTCCTAGATTTTGCTTTATTTCCACTGAAATGGTATTTCACGTTAGTACAATAATAATATAGTTGTCTAAGGTCCATAATTCGACATTCTTTATATAGTCTATCTGAGGAGAACCGCGAACTTTTAGACAGAATTAGTTTAAGAAATCTTCTTTGTAATACTCCTATTGCATTTAGATGTGTTCGTAAAGCTGCTCCCCAGGCAGTGATGCCATATCTCAGATGGCTTTCAACTAGGGCGAAATATAAAAGTTTGAGGTCTCGGAGTGGTAGGCACTTTTTTAGACAACGGAATCTGTAGAGGACCATTTGGAGCTTTTTTATAGTGTAACGCATGTGAGAATCCCATTTCATATTACTGTCTAAATATATACCTAGGTATTTTATTTATTTCACAGAATGAATAGTCAAAGTATTTCCTTGCATGCCGATATCAAGTTCTCTGAACGGGCAGACACCGGATATATTACAACTGAATGGTAGGAAGTTTGTTTTTGATAAATTAACTGTTAAAAGCCTGTAGTCAAACCATTGCTTGACTAGTTGGAAATCTGTCTCTACTTTGTTTTTAAGAGCGGTCCAAGTTTCCGCCTCGTAAAATATTGCAGTATCGTCTGCAAATCCAATTATCTCACCAACACTGTTCAGTTTGAATAAATCATTAATATACAGATTGAATAATAAGGGACCTAATACTGTGCCTTGAGGCACACCACACTCAATTTGCCTTTGGTCACTTTTAACATTAGCTACCCTTACTATTTGCTGTCTATTTTGTAGATAGCTTTCAAAAAATTTCAAGCAATTTCCTCTGATGCCATTTATTTCTAGGGTTTTCGAGAGTAGCTGATGATCGACCGTATCAAAAGCCTTCGTCAGATCTATAAACAGGCATAATGAGGGTCTACCTTTTTCCAGGGATTTATGAATCTTTTTTTTTTTTTTTTTTTATGTTCTGGTTCCCACGAAAAGGGATATCCTGTAATGTTCAGAGAACATCGTGGGAACCTAGGGAAAGAAGGTAGGAGTTGGTGTTCTTCTTAAATTTCTGAAGGTTGTATGCCTCGGGGAACACCTCCCTAGGCAATGAGTTCCAAAGCCTCGCTGTTCGTTGGATGAACGAGTCTTTGGAAAGTGATGTTCTGCAGGTTTCCAAAGTGACCACGAAGGGGTGTGATGACTGAACTTGACGGGTTAATCTCGAAGAGACTGCCAAAGCAGGAACGATTGTTGATATTTCAGAATGAAAATATCTATAAAATAGAGACAAATCGCCAACTTTTCTACGGTGTTCCAGACAAGTGAGCGAGTTTGTAAGCGAGGCATCACCGACGAGACGAATTGCCCTTTTTTGGACAGAATCCAATAGCCTCAGGATATGTTTAGGTGCCGCACTCCAAATATGGGAACAGTATTCCAGGACAGGTCGGATCTGTGCCTTATAGATCATAAGCAGCTGAGTGGGGGTGAAATAGCTCTTGGCACGAAACAAAAAACCAAGTTTTTGGGATGCACTTTTGGAAATGGACCTCACGTGATTTTCCCAGGAAAGGTTATTGCTGATAGTAATACCAAGCATCGATATGGATGGCTTCAGTGGTATGGTTACTCCTGACAAAGTTATGTTAGGCACAGCGAGATCGGCTTTTCTAGAGAAAAGACATGCTTGTGTTTTGTTTGCATTGAATTCTACCAAGTTATTAGATCCCCATTCGAGAATTGTTGCCAAGTCCATATTTATATTATTAACATTTCTTCCTCGTTCATTTCTGGTTTCACGGGCTGATATAGGGGCCCTGGAAGAGAAAGCGGTATGGAGGGTACTATCATCGGCAAAGCTGTGTACTGGACATGAAGTTGCTTTCAACAGGTCGTTGATGTGAAGTAGAAATAGTGTTGGTGCGAGAATGGATCCTTGCGGAACACCAGCATTTATGAGTAGAGTGTCAGATGAAACTCCATTGACCACTACATGGAGAGACCTGTTTGAGAGAAAACTAGCAAGCAGAGAACACAGCTGAGGGGGCAAGCCATAAGACGGAAGCTTGGCGAGGAGTCCCTGGTGCCAAACTCGATCGAACGCCTTGGAGATATCTAATGCCACAGCTAAAGTTTCTCCATGCTTTTCAATAGATAGCTGCCATATATGTGAGACGTAAGCGAGCAGGTCACCAGTTGATCTCTGATGGCGGAAGCCATATTGCCTATCGTTGACAATTCCTGAGTCTTCCAGATATTTCATGAGCTCGATGTTGATGGCTTTTTCCATGACCTTTGAAATCTCTTCTGTTAGTTCCAAAATAGCGTCTTCGGTGGAAGTTTTCTCTTTAAATCTAAACTGTTTTCGTGAAATGGGCTCATATTTATTTACAAATGATTTTTCAGTAATTTTTCAAAAACTTTTGAGAGATGAGTGATTAGGGAAATGGGTCTGTAATTATTTGTGTCTGTTTTGTCTCCTTTTTTATGTATCGGGGTAACTATAGTTATTTTGAAACTGTCGGGCCACATACCAGTTGATGATAATTTATTTATGATGAATGCTAGGGGGTCCAGTATGTAGGCTGAGATGGACTTCAGTACTTCTGCTCTGATTTCGTCAATTTCAACCGATTTATTATTTTTCAATTCACTAATCAGGGAGTTGAGTTCTTTTTTATCAGTAGGTGTTAAGACTAAGGAATTGGGTAGCCTATCATTTGTTGGAATGTAATTGGGATTATTTTTAATTTTACTTGCCAAGTTTCTGCCAAATCCTATGAATTTGTCATTAAAGTAAGGGTGGCATTTCAGAACATCACTTTTTTTGTAAAATATTGACAAGTGACATGTTGTATTTAGAATGTCATTCTTGATCGAAATAAGTAAAAATATATAGGATGTCCCATTTAAAAATCGAAAGTTGGAGTCATTTCCGCTCAAATCGGAAGTACGGCGAAGCAAGTAAATATGTCAAAATATTTCAATTGAACTATAATACACAACCCCCAAATTTCGGTTTTCTAGCTTCAATAATAAAAAAGTTATAGGGGGGAGCCACGTTGGATATTCACCCGGTATATCTTGTTCTTGCGGCAAGAGTTTTATTGGTGAGCCATCAAGACCGTTGAAAGTGCGACAAAACGAATATTGAAATTATATTAAGAATCGACAGATCATAGGTTCAAAATTATCAAAACATATTTTGAAATACAATGGCGACCACATGGTAGAATGGAATAAAACGACATTTTCAGCTAAAGAACCCATCAACAAGAGGAGAAACCTAAAAGAATCCTCCTTCATTCTCCTCATCTGTTGAAAACTCTATATCAACAAGTTTTTCTGTTATGGATCACTGTTAGCAGATCTTGCATTTGGCAGAGCGATAATGGATTGTAGGAGATTATCCCAAATTGAGTTTTTTTTTTTCAAATACCTTTGAAGAGTCAACTCCGTACAAAAAAGTGATTATTTTGTCCATAGTTGTATCAGTCTTGATATTTTGATATAATGATGATAGTTCCAGTGTATGTAAATCGGCATCAATTAGACGATTTGTGGGGTTTAAGGGATATAACATATAATCCGAACTCTAAGAAAAAATACTACAAGAGTGGTAATCTTCATTTCGTTAAGAATATTACTAACCTGCAACCAACTGAATTTCTATTGTTATAATGAATAGATGCTTAGAAGAAGGATATTTTCCTTCCTTGTTTAAAACATCTCTGGTAAAACCAATTTTAAAATCCGGTGATCCCCTTGATGCTACTAATTACAGACCTATCTCACTCATAACAACATTTGCCAAGATCTTCGAAAAACCTCTGAAAATCAGGTTATGCTTCCACCTAGATCAATATCTTATCTAACAGACAATATGGATTTCGAAATGGTGTATCGACACAGGATTCCATAATGCACCTGACATCTAAAATGTATAGTGCAATGGATACTGATAAAATGGCTTTGAGCGTCATCATAGACTTCTCAAAAGTCTTCGCCACTGTTAGTCATACATTATAATTAAAATATTTGGAAGATGTGGGTATGGGTATGTAAAGTACCAATTTGTACAAATCAATAATACCAGAAGCGAGCGAAAGGAAGTTACTTTCGGTGTACCCCAAGGATCCGTGCTGGGACCAGTCCTTTTCAACATTTATTCGAATGATCTTTTCTCAGTTCGTACAGCCGGGGAAATCATAGCATACGCGGATGATACTTGCATCTTCTACGAAGAAGAAAATTGGAGAAAAGTCCAAACACTGGCAGAAAAAGATCTTGCTAACATTCAAAAATGGTTCAATAGTGAATTACTCACCATAAACTTTGCAGAAACATCGTGCCTTTCCACAAATATTGACAGTAGAACATCACCAGACTTCCAAACAATAAAAACTCTAAATAACGCAAATATAAATGCTAATAATGAATTTAAATACCTGGGAGTCGTCTTGGACTCAAATTTGAGATGGGACAAATACGTTAAACACGTTATCAAAAAGTTAGATTCTTAATACACAAATTTAAAGTTCTACGAGATATTCTCAATCCTAAGATGCTACATACAGTCTATATCTCACTTGTCCAGCCACACTTAATGTATGGTATAGCAGCATGGGGAAGTGTTGGGAAAACTACTTTGACAAATCTTGATGTCATTCAAAAAAATATCATCAAATTTATGTATAAGAAAGATTTTACCTATCCATCCGCCAATCTATTTCGGGAAAGCTCTATAATGGACACACGGCAGCTTTACTATTATTTT
Source organism: Gonioctena quinquepunctata (assembly GCA_018342105.1). Classification (NCBI taxonomy): domain Eukaryota; kingdom Metazoa; phylum Arthropoda; class Insecta; order Coleoptera; family Chrysomelidae; genus Gonioctena; species Gonioctena quinquepunctata. Next base: position 153,237 of record JAFIRS010001312.1, read on the forward strand.
ACAAACATCTACCAACATAAAAATGTGCATCAACTCAAAAATATCAATCATGAATACAACACACGAAATAAAAAAAAAACGTACGTACCTAAAAAGACAAAGAAAACGACTGGCCAAAAATGCTACACCTATCTAGCCCCTAAACTGTATAACACACTCCCAGATAATATTAAAAATACAAAATGATTTGAAAACTTCAAATGCCACCTCAAAAGTTTCATTTTTGAAAACTCTAGAGGAATGATTCATAGAATAATAGAATAAACAGATAGTGCCCTGGTTGTATACTTATACCTATTTCATTATTTCTTGTACCAATTTTACTTTATTCATCGGACTTGTCTATCTTAATGATTTTACTCGTTGATTTTAATTAATATAACTAATATTTATTACCATTATTTTTACTGTTGCTTTACTACATCCATTGTCAATCTCAATGATTTTACTCGTGATTTTAATTAGTATAAGTCATATTTATCACCATAATTTTTACTGTTGCTTTATCTATATCTATAGATGATCTCCATAATGTTACTCGTTGATTTTAATTTATTATAATGTTATATTTATTATCATTATTGCTTTATCTCATATTGATTTGTGTATCTATGTCACGCACAGGTTCAACCTTTAGTGACTTTTCCCAGTTTATTTACTTTAGCTAGATTACTTTATTGTTCTACAATAAGATTCCCACAGACAGACTTGTTCTTCTGTGGGCTTTCCTCATATTTATTCATTATTTGTAACTACTTGTATAATTTTCTTTTCCATATTTATAATGTTCACTACGATTTATGAATAAATATTATTATTATTATAATCATACCTAGCGCTTTTATTGCTTCCATTTTACTGGCTGGCAAAGCTGGACAAAACAATTTTTCGCCGTGTTCTTTCAACACTCCCAGCGAAACAGTGATTATGATGTAGTCGGCACAAAATTCTTCTCCGTCGCAGCACTGCACTACCGCCCTAGGACCTTTGTTGTTTCTGCTCTGGACCGCTCCCCATCGAATAAGTCCGACAGGTTTGCCGAATTTGAGGGATTGATCTGGTAGATCTTTTATCAAGGGTGCTAGAATACCAACAAAACCTGTGGAGAGATGAATTCATCGTTAGTAGTTGGCACATTTCCTTTGTGACATTGGAATGAATGAAATTACACAATTAGATATTGAAACTGAGAAAGATACAGGAATATAAGTACATGGTGGTACTTACAAATCCCCTAAAATACAATCGATACTCTGTTCTTCTACAGATCTGTTTTATACGCACGGATGGATGCATAAATGGATTATAGTACGAATGACAGATGTTATGGATTCAAGATTGCGGGAAGTATTATGATGATAATAGATAATGAGAAATACCTGCTGGCAGTCCGACCAATCCCCCCGGAATATGGATGCAGCTTCCAAAATTGTCGGCGCTGACTTTACTAAGATCGTCGCCCACTCTTGTACGGAGCATATTCGTTAGACCGTACATGATTCTGGATACGTCGTAACGTTGCTCTTCTGGAAATTTCTGGAGCTCTTGTTGGATCCTCAAACCTGAAATGAAATTGAATAAACGGTTGGTCTGAACGGGATACTACCGAAATAACAAATTTTCCTTCGAAGGGAAGAATATTAATACTTTGACTGATATATGTGTCGATACATATTGGTCGAGTGTAGTGATATGCAACACAAGAGTGTGCTGTTTCAAATAGGTCCATGAATGACTAACCTGGATTAACATCAATCCTGTGTGGAACTATGTTACACAAAGCCTGCAACTACCTATAGTTGAAATACCTTATGGATAAAGTCATTTGCAGTGGGTTCATATCTATTTATAGAAAAGTAATAAAAATACAATATCAAATTCATTTCGCACGACACTGATGTAAATTGAAGAAACAGTCGATACATAAATGTTTTGAGTGCATAGGATCTACCTTGTTCCCTGCTGAAAATTTTGCAGTAGTTCTTGCAACGGCAACATTTAGTGATTATTTCATTGATAGTTACATTTTTAGAAGCATACTTAAAAAGTTGACAACACAAGTGTTGCCAATTATATGTTATACTTATTTTGCCTTAATTTATCTTGTTAAACAAGAATACAAGGAACTGGTTACGAATGTACCGAATATCCATCCATCGCCAACTTTCAGTACCACTTGATTGAACGACGTACTGCTGATGAATATAGAGACATTTGGTCTGAAGCATCAGTGAATGGTTTGGCCTCATTATAGATGCTACAATCGCAGATGAACAATCAGAAGCACGGCCTGTATTCTTCTTTCCAATGACAACTGCTTTTCAACAAATTCTGTTGAAATGGACCATACATGGTTACCTCTACTCAGAGAGGAAGTGAGATATGGTAGAATGCTAATAAACTGATCCGAACAACAACCCATATATCAAATGAGGAATACGTCACTCTCAATTTTTTTGGCAGATCTCAATTGACATCCGTCATTTGAAAAAGCGAAAAAGACTCTGCAAGGGAAACATCCAAATTATTCAAACCATTAAAGAAGATTCAGAAGATTTTGAGAACGGAGGCGGATATAGTCCCCGAAACGTCAATCGAAAACTATATAGAGAAGTATCTTTTGAATTTTTACTAGTTTTTTATAGGCAATTTCAGGAAACGACAAGTTACTGACAAATTGAATAATTTTTCTATAGGAAATATAATTTGGTGAACGCAGTAACTTATCGGGGTGAACTAATTAGTATGCCTTTTCTACACTTGTAGAGATTTTCCTGATTATATTTTCATTTTCAGACTGTGGAAGGTTACCCAAAAAAAAATGTCAAGGAATGGTCAGTTAATTTGGGGGGCATAAAAGGTATTCTTTTATGACATATAAATATGGCAAAAAAAACTACCTATGAAAATATACTTACCCAGAAAGCTCTGCAAGGAGCCATGCTCTTTAACGCACCCCATATTGAACAAACTGGCGGCCTCATGTTCGATCTGTTTGAAAACGTGAAAGGCCATCATCGAGACCGGGGTGTCAATCGCGCGGCCATCGCTCGTGCAAAACAGACCTTTAGTGGGATCGATAGTCTTCATCGGCGGCTTCAGCAAGCCTTCCTGTGCCGCCAGAGTGTAAATCGGGTTGCCGACGCAAGCGCCCTCTATATACGACGCGCCCATTTCGGCGATCACGTCGCCCAGCCAGCATGAATGTATTCGTCCGCCCGGTCTAGAATTATAGAAATCGATTTACATGTGCTGCACACTTTCTACGTGTTACCGCTAGGTGGCACTCTAAAGCACATTGCTATCATAAAAATTAATGATGTTATTTATTGACTTTGGAATGGTAATTACATGTTGGTACAACGTACAATTCAGTGATCATAGAGCCAAAAAACAGAGTTGACGCTTGCTCGCAAGTAAGAGTATAAACAAGCATTCCCTTCTGCTCGATCTTTAAAAAATTCGTGAAACGCACATGTACAGGGTGAATCGGAAGTACTTTGACAAACTTCAGGAGGTGATTCCTCACAATATTCTAATATGAATTGTCCAAATAAATATATGTCTGGAAACGCTTCGTTTCCAAGATACAGGGTGTTAAAGTTTTATCTTTATTTTCTTTTTTTCAAATAACTTTCGAAATACTGACCTTAATTGAACGAAAATTAGTATTGAGAAGTTTTTTGAGGTCTCGAATTCGAACCTGATGTTATTATTGCTCTTACCCTCAGGGGGCGCCACCTACATGTCTTTCTCTTTTTTGAAGATTCATAACTTTTTTGAGCGTACATCTAGCACAATTTTTAGCAGAAAAATAAATTCCTCTATCTCTACCCCTGTTACAAGTCGCTATAAGCAACCGTTTTCTAGATATTTGGACTTGAAAATTTCAAGTCGATTATTTGATAATCGATGCGTGTTGAAGTTATTAGCGTTATTTTGCATTATTCACAAGAAAGCTTAGGAAATGAATTTGACGTTTAAGTGAGTAGTTTTTGTTTTTTGTGGGGGGCGCCACCTATTCTATTATTTTTACTCGTTTGAAATAGTTATTTTTTATATCAAGGGTGCAAAACTTGTATTTGTTTTAATAAAATTTGCAAGAAATATCAACATTTCATTTCGAGAAATTTTGAATATGTAGAATAAAATCAAAAAAAGGAAACTAAATTGCATTCAACTAAATTGTTCAAAGTGTCCACCTTCAGTGGAGATACAGGCATTCAGTCTTCTAGTCATTGAATCTCATACCCGCTCAAAAACTATTGGTGTGTTTCTTATTGTTTCACAGGCGTCTACCATTCGGTGTCTTAGATGTTCCTCGTTCGCTACTGGAGTTTTGTAAACCAGTGACTTCAAATGTCCCCAAAAATAAATATCTAGCGGGTTTAGATCTGGGGACCTTGGTGCCCACGCCTGGTTAGGTTCTTCTACACCCCTACCGATCCATCGATTTGGATAGACAGTGTTGAGGAATTCCTTGGCTACAACGCTAAAATGGGCCGGAGCCCACATGCGGATACGAATTTCTAATGGTACATTCTGAAGTAGTCCCGGCAATTCATTTTCTTAAAAGTCTCTGTAGTTGCGCCATTTAGTGGGAACGGATGAAAGAAAGGACCTAACAAGTGATTATCAATTATTGTCGGACATACATTTACAGAAAATTGATACTGATAATGTCTTTCACTAACTGCGTGCGGATTTTCCAGAGCCCAAACATGGTTGTTAGGAATGTTTGTGATAGCATTTCGGGAGGAGTTTGCCTCGTCCGTGAAGAGTACATATCTTAAAAATTGAGGATTTCCAGTCAATTTTCTCAAAAACCACTGACACATAGTAATGCGTTGGGGAAAGTCTCGTGGCAAAAGAGCTTGTACCCTTTGAATATGGTATGGATAAAATTATTGATCGTGAATAATTCTCCAAACTGTGGCCTGAGTAGAATTGAGAGCTTCAGCAATTATTCTTGTACTTGTTTCTGGATTCTCCTCGAGAGCGTTCAAAACAGCTTCTTCCAATTCTCGGACTCGGACTGCTCGTGGTCTTCCAATATCAGCTGCCCTCTTAAAGGTACCAATCAATCAATCAATCAATCAAAAATTTATTATACTATATACAATTTACATACTGAACTTAACTACTATATACATTTTTACAATATATCACTTCTTCCTGGGACTCCTCCTAGAGGGATGGGGGGATGGAAAGGAGTTTCGGCTTTTGCATGGGGACTATCAGGCTGCCCACTTGCCCTCCCGAGGGGGCGAAGGGACCGCCCCTGCTGGTGTTGGCAGTTTGCCTCTTTGATATATTAGTCTAGCTCATTTAAAGTTAATTTGGTTATTGGGCGCCTCCCACTTGCGTTTATGCGCCTTTGTCATTTTTTCTCGTTTGGTATTCGAAAATGCGTTTTTATTTCATCGTCTCTCTTTTATTAAGTTATGACGCTTAAAGCTACCTGTTTCTGCCAAACGACGGTGGAGACTGGTGAATGTTGGAGCTGAAGGCAGTACTCGATTAGGAAATCACTCCTGGTAAATACGTCTTGCTTCGCGCACATTGCCATCCGCAAGGCCATAAACGAAATGCATATCGGCTAAATGAACATTATTGTTTAAAAAATCCATTTTTTCAAAATTAGTGTTTAGATACAGAAACTTCAACAAAACAACAAAACGTTTAACTGTCACATAATATGTAATTACCAAAACTACTTACTTAAACGTCAAATTCATTTCCAAGCATTCTTGTGAAAAATGAAAAAAAAATGGTAATATCTAGAATACGGTTGCTTATTGCGATTTTTTTACGTGAATATGATAGAGGAATTGATTTTTTTACTGAAAAATGTGCTAGACGTACGCTCAAAAAAGTTATGAATCTTCAAAAAAAAACAATACCTGTAGGTGGCGCCCCCTACGAGTGAGAGCAATAATAACATCATGTTCGAATTTGACACCTCAAAAAACCTCTCAATACCAATTTTCGTTTAATTAAAGTCATTATTTCGAAAGTTATTTGAAAAAAACTAAAATAAAAATAAAACTTTAACACCCTGTATCTTGGAAACGAAGCGTTTCCGGACATACAGTGCTTCTCAGAAGTCCCCTCCCCCTCTCTTATTTTTGGAACGATTATACATAAACAAGTGAAATTTGGAAACTGAATATTAAAGGTTGTAAACTTCCCCACTAGTGATGACGAAATCGTCAAAGATGACGTCACAAGGCCATTGTGACCATTAATTTCAAATGGAACCCCACGGCAAGCGACACTTCTTTTGAAAGGTATCGAAAAAACCTATTCAATGATACTAATTTTGTTTGTGTTTATGGCAGTTTTGGCAACTCGCTTTTAAAAAACGCAAAGCTGAAATGAATTAAATCAGTTAATACTAAAATTCCAATTCCAATTTCAATTCAAGCTCCGCTTCTGGATAGATGTCAAATAAGCTGACGTTTTTGTTAGTCTCCCTAATTCGACGTTTTTGTAATTGTCCAAGTTTTTGTATATTTAATAATTTGTGTATTGTTGATCGAACGTTCAACTGTTTTAGCAGCTTCTGGTACTTTTAATATTTTTGTACATTTTAATAATTTGTTAAACTGTTGTGAGCCGAACGTTTAAGTGCTTCAAGAAGCGAAATGGTACGTGCTGTAGGTGATAAAGTGGCAGCGATCCTAATTCTTGGTGAAACTGGACAGAATATTCATGCAGCAGAACGCATTTTTAGTGAGAGGTTTCCCGATCGCCCCGTTTCGAGGACTTATTTAAGGGAGCTTCTTCGTAAGTTTGAAACAACGGGTAGTATTAATGATGCGAAACGATCTGGCAGACCACAAATTTCTGATGAGAAAAAAATTGATATACTGGCAGAAGTAATAGTTAATCCTACTTCTTCAACAACTCACGTTGCATCTACCTGTGAAGTCAGTCGAAGTACAGTACACAGGGTGTTGAAAAAAAAACAAATTTCATCCATACAAATTAAAAATGGTTCATCAACTCTCAGACGACGACCCAGACCAAAGACTAGAATTTTGTGAAAATATGGAAACTGAAATTAACCAACAGCCAGACTATGTCAAAACAATTTGTTTTAGTGACGAAAGTACTTTCTATCTAAATGAAAATGTAAATACACAGAATGTGAGGTATTGGAGTGACGCAAATCCTCACCTGTTTCGTGAAACACATACCCAATTTCCCCAGAAGGTGAATGGTTGGGCAGGTATTCTGGGAAACCACATCGTTGGGCCTCTTTTTTTAAATACTAATTTAACTGGTGAGGTTTATCTGGAGCTGTTGAAAAACGCAATAGAACCGTTAATCCTTGAAATTTTGGAAGATAATCCAGATGAATTCGGCAATTTGGAAATAACATTCCAACAGGATGGTGCTCCTCCACACTATTACGATGCAGTAAGACGGTATTTGGATGAGGAGTATCGTGGTAGATGGATTGTAGGACGAGGTTCAACGGAATGGCCAGCTGATCACCGGACCTCACACCTTTGGATTTTTTTCTGTTGGGGTACCTTAAATCGAAGGTTTACGCAACTGAACCTGACAATATTGACGTTTTAAAACAATGTATTGTTGCAGAATGTGAGGCTGTTTCCGCAGACACATCTGCAAAAGTAAGAGTTCAAAAATAGGATATTTCACTGTCAGGAAGTAAATGGAGGTCTCCTCGATCAATTTCTTCAAGTAGATACTGATTCTCAAATCTGTAATTGATATCATACTGAATGGAATTTACATTTTAATGTTTAATAATGAGCCATTAAAACTGCCATAAACACAAACAAAATTAGTATCATTGAATAGGTTTTTTCGATACCTTTTAAAAGAGGTGTCGCTTGCCGTAGGGTTCTATTTAAAATTATTGGTCACAATGGCCTTGTGACGTCATCTTTGACGATTTCGTCATCTATCATCACTAGTAGGGAAGTTTACAACCTTTAATATTCAGTTTCCAAGTTTCACTTGTTTATGTATAATCGTTCCAAAAATAAAAGGGGGGGAGGGGACTTTTGAGAAGCACTGTATATTCATTAGGACAATTCATATTAGAATATTTTGAGGAATCACCTCCTGAAGTTTGTCAAAGTACTTCTGACTCACTCTGTATACAAAAACAAATTATCAACTATAATGAACCATAAGCTAGTTCAATGTATCGGGCAACCTAAGGGTGCGTCCAAGCTCCATGATTTTTTTTCTAACCAAGCTATCGACTTGATGTTTCTTAAACGAGAATGAGGCACATTCTAAAAATGTATCTATTTTTTGTTACATTGCTAAATTGCCGATATAACGCACCCGGGTTTCTCAGACTCATCTGCAATAGTTTTCGACTTATGTCAATTTATGTGTCAAAATAGCGTCGTGCATAGACCCACAGAAAAATGAATAACTTCAGAACCATCCAGGATAACTCAACCAACTTTCTCCAGTCGATTCCTGAGGCTGTAGCGCATCTTTTGCCAACTACGATTTTTTGAAAATGACAAATTACAAATGGTAATAACTCGACTTTTCCTATATTTTATTGCTCATTGCATGGCATTTCTTGAGAGCTTCTGCAGAAATAGAGTTTGTGGGGTCTACTTCTTAAAATTTGCGAGATTTGATGCAAAATAAGAAATGTTGATGATCTTTTCGAAAAAAATCCATACAATTTAAAAAAAACAGAACCCAGTTGTATATCTTATTTTGGGACATCCTGTATATGAATAGAAATAGTTTTGGAATGTGTCCCATTATCGGACCTATCGATAGCTTGGATAGAAAAAAAAATTATGCATCTTATGCTAAAAGAAAAGGAACCATTCGAATGGGAAAACGTTTTAAAAATGTATGGAACCATTAAATGTTTTTTTTTATTGAGATGATGAACATATGTTCTAAGAAAAAATTCAACATAAAGATATACCGGTTTCTCAGTGTTGATCAATTTGTAATATGAACTGCAAGCGATGAATCCATCCAATGTCGTTCTGATGTTGGCTGATTTGATGTCTTCTAGTCAAACGATAAGTTAGTTGAAAACATGTATTCAGAACGAGTTGCAACTGATAGATTATGTCGGCAGAATCAAGATAACTGAGAACAAGAGCCTAGCTTAAAAATATTTTTATCAAGTATATTCTCTTATTTGAATACATTAACTTCTGATCACAAAATGCACTTTTAGTGAGTATTTCCCCTCCTGTCAAAAATGTAAATGTAGTGCAATTATCGCGAAATTACAGCGATAATTGCATTGTATAAAGCGAAGGAGCCCTGCGATAATTGCACTGTAGACCGATAATTGCACAGTTCATATCCATGGCAATTCAATTGAACACTTTGATAATACAGCGACAATTCAGGTAACGTTAGTTTGACAAGTAATGTCAAAAATATTATTTATTAAAAATGTCTCGTTTCGGTCGGGCTTCATTACAAGCTATTGACGAAAATGTGTTGGAAAACGAACCAAATAACACAAAACAGAACAGAAAATACGTGTGGCGTCAGTTTATGAACTTCTGTGCTGAGAAAAACTATACTTTGGATGAAAAAACACAAATTAATGTTCTGGCAAAAATATGAACGAACTGGGCATTCAATATGCGTAAGCCGAATGGCGATGAGTACAAAGAATTTACTGTTATTTGGAACGTAACCGCTAAATTACTGATGGAAAAATATTTCACTGAATGCAACATCAATTTTAACCCTTTTACTAATATTGAGTTCAAAGCAGCCAGAGATGCGAAAAATGCCAAGAGAAAACAACTACACACAGATCCAGAGAAGAGAAAGGATAGTGCACTTTTTCTGAAGTACGATAAATTCCAAAATATGGTTCGTGGTTGTGACGAAAACACCCCAGATGGTTTGCAGAAGGTATTTTTTGTAATTGCTTTCGAATTAACTTGGCGTGGTGGACAAGTGCCTAATTTCGTACTTTAAAGAAGAAGAAGATTTTTTACGATCCTGTGTTTACTAAGACGACGCAATGAGGGGACAAACCATGCGCTCCATTGAAATGGCTAATAAACAATAAAATAATAAAATCAATCCTGATTTGTGTCCAATTCGACTGTATGAAAAATTCCTAGAAAATCGGGTTGAAATAAAAACAAAATGACTCTTTCTCACTGTAAATCCCGCTTGGAAGTTGAACAGAAAATGGTATAAAGATATACCTGCTGGACGAAATACAGTAAGCAAATGGACTGTTCTATAAGCCAAAGCTTCTGGTTTAAATACCGAGAATATCGAACTTACTAACCATTCGTTACGAGCTACGGCCGTCTCCAATCTCGCAAAAAAGGGGGTGGGCGAGCAGCAACTTATAAAAATCAAGGGCCATTCAAATTCAAAATCAATAACGCCATATCTTCAAATGGATGAAGATCACCATAAAGAAATATTCAAAAAAATGCGTGGCAATGACGTACCATAGGCACAGCATTCTCAAACATCCTCTTCAGCCGTTAATGAACCGATAGCTGCATTGTCTAACCAGAATACATATAATAATTGTGTATTTCACTGCAGTTCCTGCAACTTTTGATTTAGTTTAACCTTGAATAAATAGTTTCATTATATTTTTACGTATACTTCCATAATATATAAATGAAAAATATTAAAACAAACGTATTTCTGCGTATCTTCTTTTTTCCAGTTACGGGATGGTTATTGATGACAAGCTAAGAATTTATAAATTAATAACGTCAGTTTGACAAGTGACAGTTTATTCGGGAAATATTCCCCCGAATTGCACTCGTGCATCAAAATATCCGGATAATTTCGCATTCCAGCGTGTTGTCTTTGAAAAACTGCATTCGGTCATTTTCATATGAAAATGAACTCATGCAGTTTTTTGACAACACTCTCTCATGCAAAATTATCGGTAATTTTTATGCACTTGTGCAATTACTCACGAGAATATTAACGTGTTGGTCATATTTGAGCGATGAGTCCATACCGAGTGCCATATTCTTCGTGAATTCCGTTTCTGGGATCGCTATATCATTTTTTTGGAATCTAGGAATCTCGATTTTTTCCTAGCAAATTCACGAGTGATTGTGAGGCATTTATAATCAATGCAAAACTCATTAAAAATGTCCAAGATTGTCTCTAACTCGGAATTTATCTAAGAGTTCGCCATAATCAAATACGATTCAGGAAACGAGAAATAACGTTGGGTGTTCACAAAATTTAATTTATTTTCCAACAACGTTTGCCTTAATATAGAGCCTTGTGGAACAGCATCTTTCATTTGGATTCAGGAAGATGGGAATGGAAATTATATCATAAAAACTACCATTTTTGGAACTGTTTCAAGTCCTTGGAATACATTTTTTTCAATGACATAAGAATCGTCAGTTTGAACATGGAATACTAAAAGAGGATTTAGCTTATACATGGAGGCAAATGTGGGAGGGGATTACGGTATAAGACGCAGATCAACGCCTCCAGAAAGTTCTATCCAAAGAACATACCTTCGATAACAACTCACATAACTCTATCATCAGATCACTAAATGAATGGAATATAAACAGCTCACTGATCAGATGGATGTCATACTCTGTATATAGGGCTTGGAAAAGATTAATGAATTGAAAGAATATATTAATTGAGAAAGATCACATTCAAAACTATGAAAGAATCCAGTACTAATTCATATTACGGGAAAGTACTGATATTCAAATGAGTATTGAAATCAGGGAACCTTAATATTATGAGAATAACAACACATATCTGTGCTGGGGATGAAAATATAATCATATACTACACGTGGGAAGCAATGAACTTTAAAACAAGGGTTCCTAAAATAAACGAACAATCGAGATCTTAAAATAAATAAGATTTGATGTGAACTCATTTCTTTCAAGGAAGACAGAAACAAATATAGCTGTTTGCGACTCAGTATGGATAGCAAGTGAATCATTGTAGGGAATATTAGATAGTCTAAAATTAACATTACCTGAAGAAAATGAAGGCTTTGTGTATCCATATATACAGTTTTGTTTTTTGATGTTGTTTGAAAAACAATTTAGTTAGAATTTGAATATTGTCAAAATATGTCAATACAATTTTTCGAAAGGAATTGATTTCATTATTCATTTGACTTGTTGTCTTATCCATTTGGGTTCTTCTTTGAGAGTATTCAAAACACCGGTTAGGTGTCTTTGAAGAATTATCATCTGGCGGCCGTGACAGGACCTAAGTACAGATAATGGATAAAGTGGAAAAGGCGTTGGAAATCCATCGGAATTCCTTCAATCGATTATATGATGCCGTATCCAGTTTGTTGAATGAACAAGTCGTAGACCTAATTGATGTTCGAGGAAATATGTGCCTTCTAGAGCAGAAAATTGACATCATCACTGAATTGGACCGACAAATGTTGGAACATTTTTTGGCATCTGATAAAGACACGGACTCAATTGATACAGAGGCAGCTTTAGCTGATGAATATTGCACCAAATATCATAAGCTGAAGTTGAGAGTTGAATCGCTGACATGTCAAGACAATCATGGAAGTACACGATCTGAGGCATTGAGTCAATCAAGAAGAAAGATGAAACTCCCCAAAATTGAGCTCAAGAAATTTGGAGGAGAAATAAAAGATTGGCTTCCGTTCTGGAGTCAGTTCAAACGAATCGACAGTGATGAGCAGATGGACAATGAAGATAAATTTCAATATCTAATTCAGACAACCATCCCGAACTCCAAAGCTCGACTCATCGTTGAAAGTTACCCGCCGACTGCAGTAAATTACCCAAAGGTCATAGAAAGCCTCAAGATCCGATTCGGTAGAAATGATATATTGGTAGAATACTACGTGAGAGAACTGTTGAAGTTGGTTTTGAATAATCTCTCTAGTAAAAGTATGATGAGTTCTCTCTACGACAAAATTGAGTGCCAATTAAGAGCTCTCGAAACTCTGGATGTAAATACAGAAACATGTGCCGCAATGTTATATCCGTTGGTTGAATCCTGCCTGCCAGAAGAATTGATTAGAGTGTGGCAAAGAAGCAGTTATTATAATGATGAATCCCCACTCAAAGATCGATTAGAAAAGCTGATGTCATTTCTGAAAAAAGAAGTCCATAGTGAAGAAAGAATTAACTTGGCAATTTGTGGTTTTGATATCAACAAGAAGAAAAAAGAGCACTCCTTTGAGAAAACTATTTTACCATCAGCATGTGCATTAGTTGATCTGAAATCTGAGAAGAAGTGCATTTTCTGCCTCCAATCACACTCGAATGAAGATTGTCAAGAAGCACAAAAGTGGACAATGAATGATCGTAAGAAGAAGTTGGTGGAACGAGGATGCTGCTATATATGTCTTAAATTTGGGCATTTAGCCAAAAAGTGTCGAGTATCAATAAAATGTTCCAATTGTAATGGCAGACATGCTACTCTCATGTGCCAGAAGACTATTTCTGCGAAATTAGAGAATACTGGAGTAGAAAGTTCACTTTCGAATAACACCCACACCGAAGTATTCCTGCAAACTTTGAAAGTTAAGTTGGTTAGTGACAGCAGAGTTCGTTATGCTAGATTGCTGTTCGATACTGGTTCACAGAAATCATATATAACAAAATCCGCTGTAGCCGATATGCAGTATAAACCAGAGCGAGTGGAGAATATGATGCATAGTCTATTTGGAGGCTCTTCAACAGATACTGTCAACCATTCATGCTACAGAATTCGACTTGGAAGTATCGATGAAAATTATGCCTGTAATTTTGAAGCCTTAGACCAAACAATTATCTGCAACAACATCGCTTGTGTTAAAATAGGCCCTTGGATGGATGAACTTACGCGATTCGGAATCCAAATATCCGATATTGAAGATGGTCCAATCGATATTCTTGTAGGAGCGGATATATGGGGAAAGTTGTTCACTGGCAAACGCCAAGAATTGAGTTGTGGTTTGGTGGCCTTTGAAACACTTCTTGGTTGGACTTTATCAGGCAAAGTCATTTTCCCGAACTACAGTATTTCCAAAGAACCTTCGAATTTAATTTCAGTAATGGTATTACTCTACAATGATATCAAAATAACAGAATTGTGGAATCTTGATACTTTGGGCATTACTGATCCGACGGAGAGCAAATCTAGAAGAGAAATCGAAGAAGCTGTTAAGATTAATTTTGCAAATACCGTAGAAGTTCGAGAAGATGGCAGATATGAGGTTTCTATGCCGTGGGTTGATTGTCACCCTCCAATACCTGACAATTCAAAGTTGGCTCAAAAGAGACTGGAAAATCTCACGAGAAGGTTGGAGAAAGATGGATACTACGAAGATTACAATTCAGTGTTCAGAGACTGGCTCAATGAAAATATAATCGAAGAAGTGCCAAGTGATGAATTGAATAACTATGGACATTATTTACCCCATCGTCACGTTGTGAAGTTGAACAGTCAAACCACTAAAATCAGACCGGTGTTCGATGCTTCTGCTCGAGAGAAAAACCAACCATCACTTAATCAGTGCTTAGAAAAGGGAGTGAACTTTATTGAAAAAATTCCATCAGTTCTTCTGAGATTCCGATTTTCGAAAATAGGTGTGATATCTGACATTAAAAAGGCATTTTTACAAATTTCATTATGCCAAAGTGACAGAGATTTTTTACGATTTTTTTGGTTCAACGAAAACCGTGAATTGTCAGTATATCGACATGCCAGAGTTGTTTTTGGTATAACGTGCAGTCCGTTTCTCCTTGGTGCCGTTATCGATTATCATTTAAGAAGAGAACTCGAAAATTCCGACTCTCTGTACTCCAAGATGACTATCTCCAAACTCATGACAAGTTTTTATGTCGATAATTGTGTGACAAGTGTGAATAACATTCAAGAGTTACATCAATTCATTGAAGAATCGACTAATATAATGGCTGATGCAAAATTTGATTTAAGAGGGTGGGAGCACTCAAGTATTCAGTATTCTGCAGAGAAACAGACAAATTTGATACCAGTTTTAGGACTCAGTTGGAATAAAGACCTGGATACTCTTCAAATATGTTCGACTTGGTGTGAAAGCATTCTAACAGACTCTATAACTAGACGCACCATTTTATCTGCAGCTCATAAGTTATTTGATCCTATAGGATTCTCATCTCCTGTTTCTTTGTTGCCCAAATTACTATTGCAGAAATCCTGGAAAACTAAAGCTGGTTGGGACAAAGAAGTAGACAGTGAATTGAAAGGAAAGTTTTTAAATTGGTTGGAAAATTTACCACAACTTTTCAACCTGAAAATACCCAGATGGCTGAAAATCCCTTTCGATAGAAGATGTAGTTTACATGTGTTCACCGACGCTAGCAAAGATGCCTATGCCACAGTTATCTACATTAGAACCGAGAACTCTGGGGAAATCGAAGTGCAACTGGTTCAGTCCAAATGCAGAGTTTCTCCTTTGAAGATTATGAGCATACCACGATTGGAACTACTAGCTGCTACCATTGGAGCTCGATTGTCAAAAATAGTTTTGGAAGATTTTGATTTTGATTTGCCTGTGTTTTACTGGACAGATTCAACGACGGTTTTGTCTTGGATAAAAAGAGAAAGCCAATGGAAAACATTTGTTTGGAACCGAATTGAGGAAATTCGAAAACTGACACGAAAAGAAACGTGGCGTTATGTTCCGAGTGAGATGAATCCAGCAGATATTCCCTCTAGAGGATGTTCAACGCAATATTTAATCAAATCAAAATGGTGGGAGGGACCTCACTGGTTGAAAGAAGCTCCAAATCTATGGCCCGAACAACATTACGTTTGTAATGAAGAAATGATTATTGGTGAAAAGCAAAAAGAGATTGTATCCTCTTTCACAACGTCTGTGAAGACAGATGGGAGCTGGTACCACAGTTTTTCTTCAGACTATGCAAAATCGTCAGAGTTTTGTGTTGGGTGAAGAGATTCATTAAAAACAGTCGCAAACGAAATTTTCGCAATCAAAGTGAAATGAAAATATTAGAACCATTGTCAGTAGCTGAATATGTCATGACTGACAAGCTAATTGTCAAACTAATTCAAGCAGAAACATTCACTGGAATGGAAGACAAAAGGTTGCAATGTTTTCGTTCATTCAAAGAAGGAGAAGTCATAAGATTGAAAACCAAAATATCTGACAGAGATGACACAATGCCTTTTCGTTGCCCTGCTGTTTTGCCTGCAAAGCACCCAGTTGTGAGGAAAATAATCGAATACGAACATAAACAATCCTGTCATTCTGGCGTTCAAAATCTTCTCAGTATTTTAAGAGAACGTTACTGGATTATCAATGGAAGAAAAGAAGTCAGGTCAGTCATTCAAAACTTGCCGGCGATTCAATGTGAAAAGACTTGAAGTTTCCCCGATTCCTTTGCCACAAAATCGAGTACGGGAAGCTTTCGTTTTTGAAGTGTCTGGAGTTGATATGGCTGGACCTCTCTTTGCCAAATCAGGAGACAAGTGCTGGATATGTTTGTTCACCTGCGCAGTATACCGAGCAATACATTTAGAGTTAGTTTCATCGTTATCCACTGACGCATTTCTTCAAGCCTTACGAAGATTCATTTCTAGACGAGGTAGGCCTTCTGTCATATATAGTGACAATGGAACTAATTTCATTGGAACAGAAAATGCATTCACAAACTTGAATTGGGACATTATAACTTCGTATAGTTCTGCGAAAAGGATCGATTGGAAGTTTATACCACCAACAGCAGCATGGTGGGGTGGCTGGTGGGAGGTGATGGTTAAATTGGTGAAAAATCTGTTGAGAAAGGTCCTCGGCAGAGCTTCATTGACATTTGAGGAACTGTCAACAATACTTTGTGATTGTGAATCGGTTATAAATTCGAGACCTTTGACTTGCCTTGGAGAAGATAGTGCAGATTTGATAGCATTAACCCCTTCTATGTTTCTTCAAGAAGTCAAAGAATCAGGGGTTCCTGGTATAGATGTTATCAACGCCCGCTCCCTGACGAAACATCATAGGTACAGACTAAAACTGAAAGAAGAACTTCGGCGACGGTTTAGAAACGAATATCTCGGCCAATTAGTTTTATATAATCGCAAGAAAAAAGGCGAAGTGAAGGTGGGCGATATAGTTTTAATCGACAATGAAAATAAGAAGCGAATTGATTGGCCTATAGCATATGTTGAAGAAACAATACCAGGACGAGATGGTGAAATTAGACTGGTACGTCTGAAAACAGCTGATGGTCATCTGCTGAGGCCTCTTCAGAGACTTTTTCCTTTGGAGTTGAGTAACGATGCGGAGAAATTTAAAGATAAAACCACTGATCGAACAGAGAAACCTTCCGAAGTATCTACTGATGAAGCGAGTAAAGGCGATACTTTTACAAGATATGGGCGTAGAGTCAAATTACCTCAACGATTTGAATAATGATGATTCAAAGGTGGGAGAATGAAGAAAATGAAGGCTTTGTGTATCCATATATACAGTTTTGTTTTTTGATGTTGTTGAAAAAACAATTTAGTTAGAATTTGAATATTGTCAAAATATGTCAATACAATTTTTCGAAAGGAATTGATTTCATTATTCATTTGACTTGTTGTCTTATTCATTTGGGTTCTTCTTTGAGAGTATTCAAAACACCGGTTAGGTGTCTTTGAAGAATTATCATTACCAATTTGAATACGTGATGGGGGCAAAATAATATAGCTGGTGTGTAAATAAGCTTCCTGTGAGAGAATTGAAAAGTTATAAATTAGAGTAACTGGAGAATTAGAGTCATTCCATTCGGGTATTTTTTTTAATTCAGTATGTAACTTATGATGCGTATCGGCATCTTCAATTAAGTCAGTTTGATTAGACCATGATGATGATGATTCAGTCAGATAGATGAAAATTTTTGATAGTAATTCAAGTTATATTCAGATTCAAACAAGTTGAGTATGGACCAGTTATTAGGACTCACAATGACGAGTTTGTTTACAAGTTTATAGGAAAAAAACTTCAACATCGTAGCTACAAAAAAAAAGAGTCAAACTACATACACTGATATGTAAACATCCGAATTTCATCAATTGCAACAGAAGTAAATAAATAAATAATTACTTTACGGAATTTTTAAAGATTAAACAAACAGAAAATCACTGAATCAAAATATTTGCCAGATAAATTACTGGAAATGATTTGAGGCCCGGTATTTTCAGCTCCGGTTGAACTAGGAATAAATTAACCAACGGTTAGAATATGCTTTTGTATAACGTTTATTGATGAGCAAAATCACAATCTAACCATTGGTTAATTTATTCCCAGTATAACCGGAGATGAAAATATCGGGCCTTAGTGAAGTGATCTTCGGACCAAGTGTATATAGAGGGTGATACTGCATATTTTTCCTCTTTTATTGTATTGTGTACCAGGTTTTATATAATGAATATTATCCACATTCATACTCCACATTTCTTAGAGTGTCCAGTCCAGTTGAATATTGAAGTTTGTTGTTTGAAGAAGAAAAACAATTACAATGATAATTGTTTCAAACAAGATATTCACCATGGTGTTTTAGATTTTGTACTCTGATGAATACAAAATTTCAGATTATATTGATAAAGCACAAAAATATTGAAAAGGGAAACATTCTCAATTGAATATTCCACATCTGATTTTATGAACATCTTGTTTATATTTTCAACAAATCACAAAAATATGTCATTAAAATATATTGCTACATTTGACTATGCTACAATTGATTGTTGTTTATTGCCTGAAAATTATAGAACATTATAACTGATATGATATTGATTTCTACTATGGTTTTATTGCTATTTTTATACTCATATTTTCTGGTGATATTATATGAAATGGTTTTATAAGAATTATTGATTAATGGATTTGTGTCATTTTTTGAGAATTGATCTTAATTATATCTTCCAAATTTACAACTATATTATCATTTAATTTTTTTCATAACTTGAGATATGACCGAGTACATAGGTTAGAACAAACTCCAATCATATACCGAGTGAATTACTTGAACAGACCGTTCTTCGAGTAATTCTAGTTGTCAGCTTCTAGTTTCACAACACTCTGTATAGAACCTCCAAAGACTTTTTAAGATACGCTTTTGTACTGTCAAATGGTGTGAAAATGATTCAATATTGATTAGAGTGAACCAAAATAATACAAGTAAATTGCAGTATAGTTATACATCATTAAGCAGTATTTGTAAAATCCTTATATCCGGGATTTCTAAAGTGTTTCTTTTGTAAAAGTAAATGTGAGGTTCGAAAAACAATTGGCTAATCAGAGGTGTCGTTTTTAAATGAATAACACCCTGTATAGGTCATAACATGGATATGCAATGCCTAAAAGTACATGTATTTTTGGCTACTACTCAACCTTCTTGCCTATTTTAGCAAATATCTGCTATCAGATTCATATGGTGTATTTTCTGGAAAGTGTTCTGTATCCTCTGTGTAGCTGCCATCAAGTTTAAAAGGCAATTGGACATTGTTCTCTGTCTTTACCCATGGTCTTAAGCGGTTTGGCTGCTGCCGTAACTACTTCAGAACAACAGTCGGGTTACGTCTCAATTGCAAAAAAGGAATTGAAACTAATTATCGCGATGTTTGGTTTTTAGACATTGGTTGGTGAGCAAATATAGCAACATACTTACTGTCAAATAGATTGATGGATTTTTTGAAATTTGTTCAAATGAACGTAATTGTCCTGACAAATATTAATGTATAACTAAGTGTTCATGAATTCATTACCACCAAAACGTGAAATGCGTTCCAAATCAACTTCGAAGTACGATCAATGTTCATGACGTCGATTGAGCATCAAGGTATCCAAGCAATTGTTATTTAATTCGAAGAATTCATGTATTGAGACAAACGAGACAGAGGTCAAGCACACAATAAGGGATTTGAAAAATCTCCTGGTATAGATGACAATAGATCTGAAATTCTTGAAGAATTGCACCTGCACCAGCTCATACAGTGCGTTCATAAAGTGTGAAAATGCTCGATAATCTTACGAGGTGAAACTCGGACAGGTCGATTTTTAATTTTAGTTTTCTACTTATTTTAACATAAAATAATGTTTACCCCCACTACCTGATTGAAAGGGTATATTTTTATATCAGAAATCAAAAGCCCATATTTTTCTGAGTTCAACCATAACACATACGTCATATAAAACATTTTAAGTTACAGTATCCTGCGTATAAAGGAAACCGGTGCTCATATTTCGTAATATTTATTTCATCATTTATTCCGCACTGAATACCTGAAAATTATTCAGAAGTTGATTAGATTATATTTCCAAACCTCAAGTAGGCTATGAAAACATCTGAAAGTGGTGCAACTCCAATCTGCTATCCCTCAATATAGACATGACCAATCTCATATCATTTGATTGCCACTTATCAGAGATTCCGTTGGGTAATAATATTATATAAAATAAAAAAAACAATAAATTTCTTGGAATCAATTTGGACAGCAACCTCAATTTCAATAACCATATCAAATTACTGAATAAAAAACTAGCTTCGGGATGTTATGCTTTACGAATGGTGTCGAATGAATTAGGTATTGTAACCGCCAAAATTGTGTACCACGCTGTAGTTGAATCGCAACTAAGGTATGGCATATCATTCCGGGGCACCTGCAACTAACAGCACTTCAATACAGTATTCATTCTTCAAAAGCGCGTCATTAGATATATGTGCAAAGTTGGGCCTAGAGTGTCTTGTAAACCCTTATTCAAGGAGCAAAAATTACTCACACTCTCCTCTTTATACATACTAGAAACTGTGTGCCTGGTACATAAGAACGAATCATCCTACGACGTTGTTGTTGGATCCACCCGCCACAATGACAAGTTAAGACTGCCCATTCCATCATCAAATTTGATTAAAAAATCGCTGATCTATAATGCAGCTAAACTATTTAATCATCTTCCGACTAATTTTGAAGATATCCAATCAATTGATCAGTTCAGAAAGTCTGTAAAGCAAGTTCTCATTCACCAGGTATTTTATAGTGTTCAAGAATACTTTGATAAAGATATGGATGGCATACTGTTATGAAATCATTTCTTCTTTAACCATTGTATATGTCCACTGCTAATAGTCACTACGAATTACAAAACAGTGTAACGACTATGGATTCAAACTATCTTACTAATTTTTATACTTTATTTATTTACTCCTTTAATGTTCTGTTAACTTTTGACTATTCGTTCACCTAGGATGTATATACAGTGCTTCTCAAAAATCCCCTCCCCCCTCTTATTTTTGGAACGATTATACAAAAACAAGTGAAATTTAGAAACTGAATATTAAAAGTTGTAAACTTCCCTACTAGTGATGATAGATGACGAAATCGTCAAAGATGACGTCACAAGGCCATTGTGACCAATAATTTTAAATGGAACCCTACGGCAAGCGACACCTCTTTCAAAAGGTATCGAAAAAACCTATTCAATGATACTAATTTTGTTTGTGTTTATAGGAGTTTTAATGGCTCATTAGTAAACATTAGAATTTAAATTCCATTCAGTATGATATTAATTACAGATTTAAGAGTCAGTATCTACTTGAAGAAATTGCTCGAAGTGACCTCCATTTACTTCCTGACAGTGGAATATCCAATTTTTAAACTGTTCTCGTACTTTTGCAAATGTGTCTGCGGAAACAGCCTCACATTCTGCAATAATACGTTGTTTTAAAACGTCAATATTGTCAGGTTCAGTGGCGTAAACCTTCGATTCAAGGTACCCCCACGGAAAAAATCCAAAGGTGTGAGGTCCGGTGATCGAGCTGGCCATTCCGTTGAACCTCGTCGTCCAATCCATCTACCACGATACTCCTCATCCAACTACCGTCTTACTGCACCGTAATAGTGTGGAGGAGCACCATCCTGTTGGAATGTTATTTCCAAATTGCCGAATTCATCTGGATTATCTTCCAAAATTTAAAAGATTAACGGTTCTATTGCGTTTTGCAACAGCTCCAGTTAAACCTCACCAGTTAAATTAGTATTTAAAAAAAGAAGCCCAACGATGTGGTTTCCCAGGATACCTGCCCAAACATTCACCTCCTGGGGAAATTGGGTAAGTGTTTCACGAAACAGGTGAGAATTTGCGTCACTCCAATACCTCACATTCTGTGTATTTATATTTCCATTCAGATAGAAAGTACTTTCGTCACTAAAACAAATTGTTTTGACATAGTCTGGCTGTTGGTTAATTTTAGTTTCCATATTTTCACAAAATTCTAGTCTTCGGTCTGGGTCGTCGTCTGAGAGTTGATGAACCATTTTTAATTTGTATGGACGAAATTTGTTTTTTTTTCAACACCCTGTGTACTGTTCTTCGACTGACTTCACAGGTAGATGCAACGTGAGTTGTTGAAGAAGTAGGATTAACTATTACTTCTGCCGGTATATCAATTTTTTTCTCATCAGAAATTTGTGGTCTGCCAGATCGTTTCGCATCATTAATACTACCCGTTTTTTCAAACTTACGAATAAGCTTCCTCAAATAAGTCCTCGAAACGGGGCGATCGGGAAATCTCTCATTAAAAATGCGTTCTGCTGCATGAATATTTTGTCCAGTAGTTGGTCCAGAATTAGGATCGCTGCTACTTTATCACCTAAAGCACGTACCATTTCGCTTCTTGAAGCACTTGAACGTTCGGTTCACAACAGTTTAACAAATTATTAAAATGTACAAAAATATTAAAAGTACCAAAAGCTGCTAAAACAGTTAAACGTTTGATCAACAATACACAGATTATTAAATGTACAAAAACTTGGACAATTACAAAAACGTCGAATTAGGGAGGCTAACAAAAACGTCAGCTTATTTGACAACTATCCAGAGGCGGAGCTTGAATTTGGAATTTTAGTATTAACTGATTTAATTCATCACAGCTTCAAAAGTTTTTTAAAAGCGAGTTGCCAAAACTGCCATAAACACAAACAAAATTAGTATCATTGAATAGGTTTTTCCGATACCTTTTAAAAGAGGTTTCGCTTGCCGTAGGGTTCCATTTGAAATTATTGGCCATAATGGCCTTGTGACGTCATCTTTGACGATTTCGTTATCTATCATCACTAGTAGGGAAGTTAACAACCTTTAATATTCATTTTACTTGTTTATGTATAATCGTTCCAAAAATAAGAGGGGGGGAGGGGACTTTTGAGAATCACTGAATATGGTTGTGTGTATATATTTATATTTATTTGTGTTTTTATCTTTCTTTTCCAACATACAATACTTTTTTGATATTCCTGTGTTGATTCTCCTGACTTTTCTGTGTTGTCTCTAAACTTATTTATTATTGCTTTGTCCACGAGATTTCATCTTTTGACAATAAAGTATATTTTGATTCGATTCGATTTACCCTTAGCAAACAGACAATAAGTTCTTAGAGACAACATTTCATATGTCATTATTAAATTGATTTGTTGTGTAGCATATCGATTCATTCTTCAATATCTTTCTGAAAAATATTACCATAAAAGAAATAATTTAAAATTTCGATATAGGTACTGTCAGAAGAACAGCGAATAAAAGTTTTGATGATCTTAGATTACGGCGATCGTAAAAGAAGTATGGGTGAGTATGCGACATCTTTAATGAAAAAAATATCCTGATCGAGAACCAATAAGCAAATCGACATTAAGCAAAATATTGCATACATTTATTGAAATTGGCAATGATAAGAATAAGCCTAAGACTGGCAGACCTACCCTCTCCTATGTCATTCAATTCAATGTATTACTTGGAATTGACAAAAACCTTATCGTTTAATTACAACTTTATCTGGCTACAATGAGATCTGTCGCCAAATTACATATATATAAAGCTAAACTCATACATGAACTTAATGAACATGACTTCGATAGACGCATGAAGTTTTGTACAAATATGCAAGAAGTGTGTAATCAAAATAATGGTTTTGAATTTTATGTCTTATTTTCCGACGAATCAACTTTTTGTATGAACGGTACTGTGAATACGCAAATTTGTCGTTACTGGCAACATAAAATCCCAATCGGACGATGGATGCTTATACCCAATACCTTCAATACCTTCCAAAGGTAACTGTGTGGGCTGGGATTTTTAGGATTATCATTGTGGGACTTTCTGACGAGTGAAAACTATTTAGAAATGTAGCAAACAGATGAAGTTCCATATTTAACTGCAACATTTCCAGATATTATTCATCCTGGTAAAATAGATTCTACTAAGTGGTCCACATTATGCTCTAGTGGTTAGAGATTATCTGAATGAAACATTTCCCAATCGCTGGTTTGGACAATGCGGTCACATTGAAAGGCCTGCTAGGTCCACAGATTCAAGTCCTATGTATTTTTTGTCTGGGGTATATTGCGGACACTGTATATTCTGGGCCGGTAGATCAAGGAATATTTTTTTTCAGTGGTCGATAGAACACATCAAATATGACATTGATTTTTTTTTCATCTTGATAGTCGTTTCCTAAATAATAATAGCATTTCATAATTTTTCGATTGAGGAACATATTTTCCATTCATTCTCAAACGATATTTTTGTTCGTTTCAATTTGCCACGATATCTGCGAACGAAGTGACTACGTTCGCAATTAAATGATTTTTTTTTATTCTGAGAAAGAAGTTGCATCATCGACCACGGTGGGTCATTAGCAACGTAATGGTACAGTAACATTTTCATATCTCGTATTTACATTTTGTTCACATTATTAGGCTGGAATTAGATTGTGTCATTTAAGTGCAGGTCGTTCAAAAAGTTTAGAAGGTTGGAGATATCACAGCGGTCTCTTAGAAGGGATTTCATTTCTGGTTCCAGGGTGTATTTCCGTCTTGTTTCGTCGTACCTAGGACACTCCACTGGAATATGTTTGACACTAACCGGCACTAGACATAAGTCGCAAGTTTTCACTGGTTCTCTTTTGAAGATGTTGTCATGGGTGTATCTTGTGTGGCCCATTTGTAGTCGTGACAGGATGACTTGGTGTCTTCTTTTCTGGGGAGATGTGGTCCATGGTTTTACTGATTTTTTTATTTCGTTGAGTTTGGTATCTTTTTGTTGCCACTCATTTTTGCCATTGTTCCCATATCAGGTATTCAATGTAGCTCTTTGCGTCCCTTCTCTGGATTTGCTGGTTCGTAAGTTCCGTCCTTTCGCTTGCAGCTTCACGGGCCGCCGTATCTGCCTTTTCGTTTCTGGGGATCCCGATGTGCGAGGGTACCCGTACTAATTTTATTTCGTTGTTGGCGTTGTTCCTGTGGTGATATATTTTTACACGCTTTATATTAGCTTCACTTGTATGTTTGTTTGTTTGTAACCGACTCCTTTGGACGCGATTTTGACCCACGTCCAGACGTCCGAATGATTTGAAATTTGGCAGGTGTACATAATTCCGGTGACAATGCATTAAGACATTTTTGTGCGAAGAAAAAACAAAATGGCGGCTCTAATATGGCGTACGAGTTTTGTGATTATGGTCCGATTCGCTTCAAAATTGGTATCCAAGGGTTTTTGTGGTCGGAGATTATGATTCTTCTGTCAAAATTGAAAAATTCGAGATGGCGGCACCAAAATGGCGGCCGAGTTTTGTGATTATGGTCCGATTCTATTCAAAATTGGTATGTGGGGTTTTTGGGGTCGAATATTATGATTCTTTTGTAAAAATTGAAAATTCAAGATGGCGGGGCCGAGTTTTGTGATTATGGTCTGATTCTATTCAAAATTGGTATGTGGAGGTTTTTGGGGTCGAATATTATGATTCTTTTGTAAAAATTGGAAAATTCAAGAGGACGACTTTAAAATGGCGGCCGAGTTTTGTGATTATGGTCTGATTCTATTCAAAATTGGTATGTGGGGGTTTTTGGGGTCAAATATTATAATTCTCATGTAAAAATTGGAAAATTCGAAATGGCGGCTTTAAAATGGCAGCCGTGTTTTGTGGTTATGGTCTGATTCTATTCAAAATTTTTTGGGGTCGGAGATTATGATTATCTAATTTGATAAGATTATTCCATCTTTTAATTTGCCGAAAAATAATGAAAATAATGGTTTAAAAAAACTAAAAAACACGCTTTCATAAATAAACCACACTAAAAAGTACGAAATAAATAATAGTTTGAAAAAACTAAAAAACACGCTTTTATAGAAAACCAGACCAAAAAAATAGAAAATTAGAAATTTTTTTATTTTATTTAAAAAAAAAACGTGGGGTGCATGGTATCAATAATTGATTAATAAATAAAATAAGTTTTTTTCTTATTTTCAATTTTTTTTGTCTGGTTTTCTATAAAAGCGTGTTTTTTAGTTTTTTTAAATTATTATTTATTTCTTTTATGGCCATGGCGTTAGGATTGCTGCAATATACTTGTTGTAGGGTTTCGACGGCGCTGAGTGAGTCGGTAATGAGAGTTGCCTTTTGTATTCCATGGCTTGTGATGTATTTGACAGCTTGAAGGATGGCAAATATTTCCCCACTGTACACACTTGTGCTTGGGGGTAAGGGGTATCTTTTATTTCTTCCTGAAAGACGAAAGCTGCCCCTACCTTGTCTTCTGATTTGGATGCGTCGGTGTAGAAATTGGAGTGTTCTGGGTATCGGAAGAGCAGGGCTTGAAAAGCTTGAACCATCATTTTGAAAGGAGTTTCTGTTTGGTGGAATGGGATTCATGCAGTTTGGGTATATGCCAGCGAAGAGTATTTGAGAAGTATGTTTGTGAGATGTTACGAAAGTCAATTTTGGAAGTGATTGGGTACCGATTCAGGCGTTCGAAGAAAGGGTAGGCTATCCCATTTCGGTTCGTGAATAGTTTTTTGAATCTGTAGCGAATACATATTTGAATGATGGGTGATGAGTGTTGGAGGCTATCGTTGAGGCAAATGGAGACTGAGGTATTGGCGTCTCGTATACCAGGAGGGTTCTCCTGCTTCACAGTAGATACTTGATATTGGGATGGAATGGAGGGCTCCCAATACCGTTCGGAGTGCTGAGTTGTAGATAGAGTCTAGTAGTTTTAGCAGTCGCTCGCTTGCTGAAGCAAAGTCACCGAGCCATAGTCTATTCTAGTTCTGATTGATGCCCTGTATATTAGAAGTGGTGTTTTGGCGTCGGAACCCCAATTATGGTTGGAAAGTACTTTCAATAAGTTCGGCCCGTTTTGACAGGACGTCACAAGGTTTTTTATATGGGAATGATATGATATGATACTGCCCATAGAAATTCTAGCAGGTGGCAGTTGTCGAAAGAGTTCGGAAGGCCACTTGTCAATTGGCCATGTTCGGTCATTGTAGCAGCTGGCTGCTGGCAGCTAACTTGACACTGCTCTTATCCATAGACTAAGGGGTGCAGTAAACAAACGAGATAAGTTTCGTATGTCAGGTCGATCGATAACAAAAACAATGTTAGAGGTTCAGCAATAAATCTGGAAATCTACCTTTTTGAGTGGACCACGCAATATATTTTTCCATTTTGCGTTGACGTATGGCGGAATTACCTCCAATATTTCATAAGACAAATGACTATAAGATTCATGTGGCTTCAATGGTTGGATAAGGTCAAGAATATTAGATCACCCAGTATCTTCACGAAATTTTCACACGTGCTTCAAAACATGGTAAAAACAGTATAGCAATCGGAAATTTTGCGCGGAAAAGATAATATTAGGAGATACAGGCCCCCAAAGATCCATAAAGAGAGGTTATGGGATATTACTTTTGGAAATTGTAAACTGATATAAACAATTTATTTTTACACTAAAATAGTAACTGCATACTTAATCAACGTTTTAGTAATATTAAACTCACTTTATTTTCGATAAAGTAATGAAAAAACTCCGACTACATATCATATAATTCTACAGAATAAATGTCAAAAATCAAACGTTGGTGATTGTGTTATGTTTATCCAAATTTCGAGGATCTTGAAGTTCATTGATATGCGACGTTGCCTTTGTCTCCAAGGGGAAAAGAAAGTACTTAAATTCAACGCGACATACATATTTTAGCATATAAATTATAACTATTACAGCATGAAAAGACGATCTGATAGTTTCGATGGATATATATGTATCAATAGAAGTTTAAAAAATGCAAATATTATATCACCACGCTTCTTGGGAGTGTCTAATAGCGTTTGAAAATTAAGCATGAAGTTGATGTGCCGCATTTAGAAAGTTACCAAACATTAAAATGATGTGACTTCAGATTATTTTGTTTTAAGTAGTTGTAAACCGGACTAAGAAACGCATTTGGCTTGGATGTTTTCTCGTATGCCAGGCATACAAAAACACATCCTATCAATTTCTTACGTAAAAAGAAGGAACACAGCCTAACCTTACTTGGCTAACCTTGTTTGTTACCCAAGTTGAATGCAAGCTAATCAACCTCACAAGGTGACGCTTCGCTCCGCTCGTGAACATTTCGATCCAACCAATTCCTTACGTAAAAAGAAGGAACACAATCTAACCTAACTTGGCTAACCTTACTATCCAAGTTGAATGCAAGCTCATCAACCTCATAAAGCGACGCTTCGCTCCATTCGCGAACATTTCTATCCAATCAATTCCTTACGTAAAAAAAGGAACACAACCTAACCTAACTTGACTAACCTTTTTAACCAATTCCAAAGCATGCTAATTAACCTCGATACGCAAATATGCTGCTAACGAACAGAGGGACAAGTTGGAACCCATCTACACATTCTAATATTGAAGAAGCGAAACTATACTTTTTATAATCTTCAAAAGGCCATAATTTCCAAATTATATTTTTCGCGCTCAAATTTCGATTGCTTAAGTGTTTTTAACGAGTTTTGAAGCACTTGTGATGATTTTGTGATTATTTCGTTAAAATTTGATTTTGGCATGTCCATAAAACGCCAAGATTGAAGCATAATGCAACCACCAATATTTGATTTTTGACATTTCATGTGAAAAATTAATGGAAATGTAATCGGAGTTTTTTCACGACTTTATCGAACATTAAGTGATTTTAATATTCTATAAACGTTAAATGAGTGTACAGTTAATATTTTAGTGTAAAAAGCTATCCTTTAAATCAGTTTGCAGTTTCCAAAAGTGATATTCCATAACCTCTCTTTATGGACCTTCGGGGGCCCATGTCTCCTAAAATTATCTTTTCCGCGATACATTTTCGAATGTTATACTGTTTTTATCGTCTTCTGAAGCGCCTGTGAACATTTCGTGAAGATACTGGGTGATCTCATTTACTTGACCTTTACCCTACTTTCGCATTCGAGAATATTTTCATATACAGTGTCCGGCATAAAGTTCGCAGCATATGGAAAACTTTTTTATTATTGATTTCTCAAAAAAACAATCATTCGTGATAAAAACTTCTGCTTCTTCCCAAACCTGATTTGCGAACACCAAAATTGGATTTTTTACGACCCTATACGTGGGAGATAGAAAACCATGCTATGTTTTCAAAATAATATGATCCCATTATTTCTCACGTTAGAATTCAAATTCATGGGGAAGTATTATTCAAAATCGAATGTTGATCCAGAAATTCGAATCATAGCCATCTATGACCAATTTCATATTTCAACTTTTTATCCTATTTTTTCCTCATCGCCCTGTACAACATAAGGAATATTATGCTAGACGAACGGTATATTGTTAGATATGGTGATATCACTCTCTGAATGTTTTCTCATTCCTCCCTCCCATCGAAAAATCATATTGATTGAATTATGTGACGAAATTTCACAAAATCTTGCTGCAAATAGTAAATAAAACTGAATTGTCTTCAAGGTATGATGCCAGAATGCCAATTAATTATTTTCACAATACAAATAACATTTTTTGAATCAAATATGTCCTATGCTTTATTCTACGTGGAGTCCTCCATTCTCAATACACTGCATAGTACGGCGGTGCATTGCATCTTGAACATTTCTCAGTATCCCCGATAGTATTCTTCAAATGACGTATATTTTGAAATGGTCTCCTTGAATATTCCTTCTGTTTGAGAAAAAATCCAAAGGAGTGAGGTCCTGTGATTGGGCGGGCCGAGCGTTATTGGAATATCTTCCAATCCATTGATTTGGAAATGTTCCGTTTAACCACCTTCTCACTTCTAGCGTAGAATGAACGGATGCACCGTCTTGTTGGAAATACATTCCAGCTCTCATGTCTAGAGGAATATCATCTTAATGATCGGAGAGAAACGTCTGCAGCATACTTAAGTATCTTTCAGAATTCAGTGGTTGTCTGAAAAATACTGGTCCAACAATAATGTCATTAAGAATTCCGCACCAGACGATAACTTGGAAGTCATATTCTCTACATCGTATCATGGGGATTATTATCTGCCCACCATCTTCAATTCTGAGAGCTAACTACCCCATTTGATGTGAAGGTTGACTCGTCACTGTAAAGATTTTTTTTCGAAAACTGTATATTATCCTCCATCATAGACTGAAACCAGAAACAGAAATCCAAGCGAATAACCGGATCTCTCGGTTTCAAAGTGTGTATGGATTTTGGTTCTACGATTTTTAATTTATTATTACCTAGAACTCTTCTCATTGATCGATCGGATATACCAAGATTTTCTCCTCTGTGTGAATGACATTCTGGGATTTTCAATCGTAGACAGCATAATAAGTATTCATAAAGTTTCTTCATTTTCAGTTATCGGTTGTTTATGTGTCACTTTGTATTTTTTCGAAATCAATCCAGATTCCCTGAATGTTTCCTGTTATTGTCGAATTATGAACGTTTTACCTGCATGTCTTTCATTAAAAATATTGGCAGTGTCTCTACAAGTATGATCATTGTCACCATGTATCATTACAATCTCCACTCTCTCCTGCATACTCAGTTGAGCAGCCATGATTGAATTGAAAAACAACTGAAATTACTCTACATATTTGTTCTTGATACGTCAAAAATGGTTTGTTTACAATTAGAAATGAATTTGTTTTCAAAGCCAACTGCGATCGGCAAATGTTCTGTATCTCAATCATTAACAGTAAAATCAAAAGAACAAAACTATGGAAGCTGGGTATTGCTATCGAAGTCGAATGTCACAACTAACGATATTTCTAAATTCATAAATAATACGTGAATAAATTTTTTGAGTGGATTAAAACCTTAATTTTGTACGTTGAATGCTGCAATTCAATAAAATATTGTAGATGCATTATGATGTCTTACTTGAGAAAAAAAACTATACAAAAATTGTCATATTTTACAATTCTGATTGTCTTAAAAAAAATTATTCGTAGTGTGAAAATAAATTCATTTTTATTCTCGCATCATACCTCGGAGACAATTCAGTTTTATTTACTATCTCCAGCTAGATTTTGTGAAATCCCGTCACATAATTCAATTAATGTGAGTTTCCAATGGGAGGGAGGAATGAGAAAACATTCAGAAAGTGATATCATCATATCTAACAATATACCATTCGTCTAGCATAATATTCCTTATGTTGTACAGGCGATGAGGAAAAAATGGGAAAAAAGTTGAAATATGAAATTGTTCTAGGTAGCTATGATTCAAATTTCTAATCAACATTCGATTTTAACAATATTTCCCTAGAATTTGAATTCTACCGTGAGAAATAAAGTGATGGGATCATATTATTTTGAAAACAGAGCATGATTTTTCATGTTCCTCGTATTGGGTCGTATAAAATTCAATTTCGGTGTTAGCATTTCAGGTTTGGGATGGAGTGGAGGGTTTTATTACCAATGCTTTTTTTTGAGAAATGAATAATAAAAAAGTTTTCCATATGCTGCGAACTTTATGCCAGACACTTTATGCAAAAAATTGCACAAGTAACCCCTTTACCGCATTTACTCACTTCAGTTATCATCATCAGTAGGTTAACTACCTACACTAAATGAATTGTAACATTTTCTCACAATTTATATCTGGTGTTTCTAATTGGGTTATTTTATACTAATTACTGTTTCTCGAATAGCTAATGGGATATTGTACCACCCATTTTGCCATTTAAGCGGCTCTTGTAGCGTTTGAAAGTACTAGTTCATCAACAAAAAAAATTAAAAATGTGTGATGGTGTGTGTAACCTTTTGGTTGAAAGAAAGATGAGGTTGAGTATTTCCGTTGGTCGAAAATAATGCTGAGAAAGTACAGTATTTTCACTTTTGGAGAGCTGCATTCTCAGATTCGTGTTCAGGAGGTTAACGTTAATAAATATTGTTTCAAATCTCGCGAGTCTGATTACCGAATATTTACCAACTATTTCTGACTGTACTGTAGTTACATGCACTACAGTTCACTCATCACACTCGACCTTTCATTCATCTGCGAATTTATTTCTAATGGCAGGCTGTCCTGATTAAACAGTATAGAACCAAGTGGCTATTCTCAGGAAGCATGAGTTGGCTTACTATTAGGCATTTACCCTGATTTGAAATTGCTTTTGCACATATTGTGCGGGATAAGTGGATATCGTGAATGAAAATTTAATCTATCTGTGATCAGCATAAATCAAATTTGCGTATATTATTTCCCGAATGTATTTTCAGGTGCAGCCTGATCGATAAAACCTTCATCTCAAAATTGTTACCTGTCTGTAGCTTCTAGGACAGTGAAGTTACTGATACCGCAGTGCGCAAGTCGTTGTGCAGCCGATAGCCCAGCGATACCAGCCCCAATGATGATCACAGATGGTTCTGGTTTACAAGGATCCACCATACAGTCCGAAATGGTACAAACTCTGATATCATCCGGTTGAGATCCCTTCTGACAGTCTTGGTTCTTGCTGTATTTTCTAACATAGTATTGTATTCTGAAAAAATAATCTATAAATTGCATTCGCGAAGGTGGGCTACTGGTACCTGACGTTTTTAAAAATGTGTTGATGTAGTGGTCTGGAGATTTGAGGAGCATTGTATTCTACTATAATTTGGGAATGATGAAGTTTGACGATTGAGATGACGTTTATAGAATGGGTGCATTTATGTGACGTTTGATGATCACACTGCTCACTCGATCCATGTGATTGAATCTTAAGCAGAACAACCCAGTTATTTGGTGGAGTTTTTCATTTTGAACGGAAATAATCAAATACAGCTGGTCCTGAGGTTCCGAACTCGAAAAACATTTTCTAGCCTGCTCATTCCATGATTTCATCGTAGTTAACAACGTGTCAATATTCCTCATGCCCAGGGCCGTATTAGAAATCACTTAATATAATATGAATAAAATGGGAGAAGGTGGAATGATTGCCACAATTATGTTAATATATCTTTGTTAAAGTTTGCGTCATATTTAGAACTAAGGGTGTTACCAAATGGGTGCGAAAGTTTCGAGGGGTTGATTCCTTGTCGAAAATTAAAGGGGGTCTTCCATGTCAACAAGAGCTCCTAGGCCTTTCCTTGAAAAGCTTCCAAAAATTAGAAAAAAAATATTTTTTTTTCTTGAAATTGCTGAGAGCATTTCGGGGGCATGTTCTACCAATAGATTTGTTGTGATCTTTTAAAGGAGTGAAAAATGCAACCCCTATTCCATTTTTTACCAGAACTTTTTAACGAAACAAAATTTCTCAAATTGAAAATATGTTTTGAACAGAACGATTCATTGCAAAACCTTTTTGACTCATCTGTTGTGTCCGTAAAAGCAATAGTTTCCTAATGAAAAAATAAAATACAACATTGTGCATGAACGGAACTTCAGTAAATGGAATCGAAAAAATCTAGTAGGTAACTGTCACGTTTTGTTTGCACAACTTGTGACTTCAATCGTAGAATTTTAAAATCGAAAAAATCTAGTAATTGGCTGTCAATTCGCTTTGATTTCTATGTGGTAGTTGAAAGTTCAATTGTGTCTTTTGAATCTTCAATATGAATAATTACACTAACGCTGAAATGGCCGATATGAATTTCATGTATGGTCGTGCCAATGGAAATTCTTTGGAAGCTAGACGGCTCTATGCAGAGATGTATCCTCAGCGCGTGATACCTCATCGCACAAGTTTTGCACATCTTCACCACCGTCCCTATAAAAGAGGGACTTTTCAAAAACAAACAACTGATTGTGGTCGTCCACGAGTAATAAGAACGGTGGCACTGGAAGAAGAGGTTCTCAATATGATTGAAGATCGTCCGGAATTAAGTACAAGACGAATTGCTTACACACTTAATGTTAGCAATTAACTAATCTGGAAAATTTTAAAGGATCACCAATTGTATCCTTACCATATTCAACGAGTCAAGGCACTTTTGCCGCGAGATTTTCCCCATCGAGTAGACTTTTGTCAATGGAGTCTTCAAATGATTACCCAAAATGCTCAATTTTAAGAAAACGTAATATTACTACTAATCTAACTTTTCAAGGCAAGGGATGTCAAATTTCCACAACAATCATCTATGGGCCGCAGATAACACACATGCAATTCAAGAAGGTCGGTATCAATATAAATTTTCACTTAACGTGTGGGTCGGAATTATTGACGAAAATATTATCGGACAGCATTTTCAACTTTTAAGGCTAACAGGTGCAACCTATACAAATTTTCTCCAGGAGCAGCTTCCCATTTTACTTGAACATGTTCCACTAGCTATTCGACCACGAATGTGATTTATGCACCATGGTGCGCCTGTCCATTTCAGCATAACTGCTCGTCAGTACTTGGACGACGTGTATCCAAATCGTTGGATAGGCAGAGCAGGACCTCAACCTTGGCCTCCCAGATCTGCAGACTCAAACCCCATGGACGTTTGCATCTGGGATCACCTGAAGTCCTTGGTTTATACGACCCCCATTGAATGTGTGAATGAATTAAGGAATCGCATCATTGCAGCCTGCGAGACAATCCAAAACACACCTGGAATATTTCAACGTTTGCGCCAGTCTATGAGACGAAGACTCGATTTCTGTCTAATGAATGGAGGTGATCATTTCGAGTAGTTTTTATATCTCCGTTCCGTTTGATCTTGGTGCCTTTTTCTTTGTTATAATACTGAAAAACTGAGGGGGTGATAATCATTTCGTTAATACCACGTTTTATAATGTATCATAAGCAACTGTTTCTAGTACCGTGCAAGTCTGCAGAACTTGTTTTGTAGCACTTTGTTTATAAGAAGTTTACTGAAAATATCAAATATTCCAAATTTTTTCCCCATTACGAAAAAACTGAGGGGGTGATTATCATTTCGCTAATACCTCGTTATAGAATGGATCATATGCAATAATTTTATGTACCATGCAACTATGCAGAATTGGTGACACTTGTTTAATAGCACTTGTTTTTCGAAAATTTCGCGATTCTATAAAAAAAATCTGAGGTTTTCCTCTTTTACTGAAAAACTTGAAAATCATTATTTTGTTGATACCACCTGATAGTATAGATCAGAAGTTATCATCCGTGGTACCGTGCATATTTGCAGAATTGCCAGAACTCGTTTTATGATTTCGACTAGTCCATTATGTATTATGGATATATCCCACATAAAATTTCCAATGTGTCAGAATTCGTGGATGAGATTTTGTTGCGAACTTCACACCGATATAAAATGTTATGATTTCATTGTTATTTTTTCTAATCTATTCTTCATCGTGGTGATTTTTCGTTTTAAAAATTGTACCTTGAGTCGGTACTGGTGACGTAAGGTAGTTGTCGAGAAATCCACTTCCAATCAGATTTCGTTTATATTCATACAACTTTTAGTTAACATTATTACCTGTATCATATTACATTTTTGGAATCATTTACCACACCGAAAGCGAGATATAAGGCTTCAAAGTTGCAACGTTTAACACGTAATCCCTATAGTGAGCTACCGCGGACACCAAATTTTAAGGCATAACTAAAAACCCTCCATTCAGATCTTTTTGAAAAACTTGTATATCATTAAAAAGTTAGTAACACATTTTATAAAAAAAATTGAACACGCGTAGCTATACAGTTATTTAGTTATTGCTATAAAAAGTTTCTAAATTATTGCGTATGGGAAGTGCAAGAGAGGGAAGGCTGAGAATCGTGGCAACGCCTCAAGCGAGCGCTCGTGATTCAAATAAGCGAAAGCGCGAGGATCTCGGGGTTGAATTGAACGCATATATTTATGAATAATAATTGTGAATAATTGCGTTAATATATACTGATGCATTTCAAACATAAACAAAAATGATTCATATTCACAAAAGGCTAATAAAATATAACGTATAAATCTACAAAAAATATAAACAACAATGAATGTAATATTATTTATTTTTCTAACTTTTATAATAAATAATCACTTGATTGACTAAACATTTATTTTTAAATCACTTATGATTTCAGTGAATGCTTTCCTATTTTTAGTAACTCTATGTTTTCTATATAAAAACTCATGTGATGCTATCTTCACATTTCTCCAGGAATTATACACAAATGTCAACTCCGGAGAGGCTGCGGCAGCCGTGTTCTGCGACTTCTCCAAGGCGTTTGACTGCGTTGACCATCGAATACTATTGGCTAAGCTTCACCGCTATGGCTTCAGAGGAGTAGTGAATAAATGGATTGAATCATATCTAACAAACCGCACACAAATGGTTAAAACCTCAACCATTTCTGATGAAGCACTGGTTAATTGTGGTGTACCACAAGGGTCCATACTTGGCCCTACCCTTTTTTTGCTGTACATCAACATCTGATGAGAATAGATATCTCGGGCAAATTTACAATTTTCGCTGATGACACCACAATATTATGGCATGACAAAATAAAATTGACCTGGAAAGGAAAATCAACTGCGACATGAGCAAAGTAAAAAGTTGGTGTGACTCTAACCTTCTTGCCCTTAATGTAAAAAAACCAACATGCTATACTTTAAGTGCGATCTTGGTAATGTCGAACTAGAAAATGGTTACATAGAGAGCCGTAACAACACAAAGTTTCTAGGGGTGATCATTAACAATAATCTGAAATTTGAAGAGCATGCAATTAACCTAAACAAAAAACTGGCCTCTGGTTGTTTTGCTGTAAGAAGGGTGTCATATGAACTAGGGTCTTCAGCAGCAAAAACAGTATACCACGCATTGATTGAGTCCCATCTGAGATACGGCACACCGTTTTGGGGTGTTTGCAATAATAAGATCATGCAAAACATCTTGATTTCACAAAGAAGAGCAATTAGATATATTTCTAAAGCAAAGGCACGGGATCCTTGCAAACGACTTTTTGTCCTACATAAGTTGCATACTGTTATTGCCATTTTCATTGCGGAGACAGTTTGTCTAATCAAAAAACACATGAATAAATTCAGTACGGTTAACCGTTATCCTACACGCAAAGAAAACAGTATCAACTTACACAGACCAAACTCAACTTTAGTAAAGGACTCCATTATTTACAATGGCTGCAAGATGTACAATCACTTACCTGATTACGTTAGAGAGATTAACACTGTGGATAAATTTAAAAAGGCTGTTTACTTCTTGCTATGTAGCCGACCATACTATACCTTGGAAGAATTTTATGCTGATTCCTTTTAATTCATTTTAATTTAATATATTTGTACTGCCTCGGATTATAACATCAATGAGCATATATGACAAAAACCCTATTATTTTATTTTACATATTTAACATGTTTTACTATTGTATTTGTTTATTTATCTATATATGTAATTAACCTAGTTGTAAGCTCATTATATTTTTTATAACTTAAGTTAGTGCTTTGTCCACAAGAATGTACGTTCTTCATGACAATAAAGTATATTGATTGATTGATTGATTATTCTCCAATTTTTCAGTTAGGTGATTAATCACAGCGTCTCCTTCATCGTTTTTGAGAAAATCGTATGTTATATTTTGTTGCGCAATTTTTTTCAATAATTCCCGTGATATATAATTTTTTAAGGCACTTAAATTAGGTACATTACAAAATTTTATTTCGTTCTCAGGTCGCTCTGAAATACATTATTTATATGATATCATGTATGTTGATAATTCTGACTCTTTAGCAATGAAGCGAAATATTTTTTGCAAAGTGTGTACATCATACATCGCTTCGTGGAAATTATCTGATGTTTCATTTGGTATTGAACTTTGGCTAATTTTGATAGCTCGAACATTCCTGGCCCTTTCAATCTGGGAACGTTTTTCTAAAAATAACTAAGTTATCCACAAATCCTGCTATCATGGTAAAATCTTCTATTAAATTATTATTAATGATTGCTCTTAGTAATCTCATCGAATCTCGCATTATGCACAACGAGTAAATTTGGAGTTTTAGATAAATTTAAAAATTCTTTAAATGCTACCAAACAATCTACTGAATTATTTGAATCGACTTGTACATCATTCAAATATAATTGACCAGAAATTGTAGTACATCCCGTAATTTTTGTCGCCACAGGATTGATGCTTCGTAGGGCTAACATATATATAAAATTCTCTATTTTCACATTTGGCGGCGATTTGTAAAATATCATCAGTGATGCACAATCTGGATGTTTCTAAATCAAAATGAACCATGGAATAATTTATTGATATTGATTCGATGTTTTTTAATGATAGTGATGATGCTCTTAATTCGTTAATTCCAACGATTGGTTGATATGTTACATTTTCTGACTTTTCCTTTGATTTTCGTAGAATTTCTCTTTTTTTGGTCAAATCAATTCTGCCCAATTTTTTTTCTCTTGACGTCATCAACAGTCTTCTTTTTTTCTTATCAGAATCGTATCTTTGAGTATATGTATGACTACGTTAAAAATTCAATTACAAAACGATGAGAATCTTTGCATCTTCTTCAGAAAGACGTCATTCCAAACAAGTTTGCGGTCGTCTTGATATGTGTGATATAATTCGTGACGTCATTGCCACGGCCCAATCGGTAAAACTGGATACTTATAGTCTATTTTTCGTAATATTCCGGTCGACGAACTGATATTGGTTTATTTATAGCTTAGCGAAACGAGACAAATAAATGCTCATGATATTCGATACCATTTGCTTTGACATATGAGGGTGAAGGTTACACTTGCCGATTTTTTCCTCGTAGGAGCGGTTTTGTACTCAT
The DNA here is from genome assembly GCA_018342105.1 of Gonioctena quinquepunctata. Lineage (NCBI taxonomy): Eukaryota > Metazoa > Arthropoda > Insecta > Coleoptera > Chrysomelidae > Gonioctena > Gonioctena quinquepunctata. The sequence goes on from JAFIRS010001312.1 coordinate 192,253, forward strand.
TTGAAAAATGTTTAAAAAAAAATTCTAGCACCTTTTTTTCCAAATATAATTAAATACTCAAAGGGCCGTAACTCAGGGGGTTACTGTTGACTAGAATAAATACAAATTTACTCTACAATATATTTTTTTTCAATTCAATTCTTCATTGTTCCCAAGATCTCATCTCATAACAAGTAATTTGGTCTCACAGTAATATAAAAAAAACCAGCAGGAAACAGAGAAAAAAATGTATGCACAACACACTGAAAGATTACCCAGTTCCGTCATTTAACACGATTACAAATACTCATTCGTTAATAACAAATGCTCGTAGTTTGAAAACTTCTATCATGGCTTAGGTTGTGAGAGGAATTTACCGAAGAATCATTATTTGCTAGAAAAGAATGCCCTTTAGGTCTCACAGCAGCAAGCATATGGCACTCGTCCAATTATTGTAACATCAAGTCCTCAAAAGTATTTGAGTACGCATTTCTCAACCGTCTATTGACATTTTTGTATAGATGCAATATCTTCTCGGAAATGGCATTTTTGCCAGTCATTCCACTAATACTGCCATTATTGCTTTTTTTGAAAAGGTCATAGAATTTTTGGAGGCAGGCGAGTGCCCTGCTGGATTCATTGTGATCTCAGCAAGGCATTCGACTCAGTTGATATCGAAATTGTATAACTATGGAATACGAGGAGTAACATTAGAATGGATTTCCTCCTTTTTGAAACACCGTCATCAGTACGTATGCGTTCTGAGTATCCAATCTGATAGTGTTGACTTCGTCAATTCGAAGAGTAAACCCATTAATATTGGTGTCCCCCAAGGATCCATCCTAGGACTTATTTTATTTATACTTTACTCCAATGATCTGAATGAATTCTTGAAAGGTGTTCATGTAACAATATATGCAGACGACACGTCTTTGATAATATCACACAGAAATTAATTTCGTATGAATAGAGTTACAGAAAAAGCTTTAGAAATGATGCAGGACTGGTGCAGTACCAATAGTCTGACTTTGAACGCTCAGAAAACCCAAATTTTAAGATTCCATAACTATCAAAGAAAGTGTGATCCTTTCAGAATTAAGATAAGTGTCGATGTATCCATTACTAGTTCAGATGAAACCATTTCTTGGACTTATTATCGATGAAAATTTAAGTTGGAAAGGTCATTGTGAAAACTTAATGGAAAGATTGAATTCTATATGCTTGAAATACCTCAGCTAGTGGCCCTATACCACGAATTAGGTATGGAATATGCTTGTGGGGTAACTCCACTTTGGCAAATAATGTTTATTCGATACAAAAAAGGATAATAAGAATAATAGCTGGAGTTCCTAGTAAACACTCCTGCAGGGACCTTTTCAAACATTTGAGCACTATGACCCGCATGTCTGTTTATATTTATGACTTGTCCATCTTTATTTTTAAGAATAGACCAGAACTTGTTTTAACTGAAGACTTCTACTCCGTAATTGTACGCCAAAGAAAGAAATACCACATTCCTTTTACAAAATACAAGGTCTCTGGCAATTCACCTACAATTATGGGTCTGTATGTATTCAATCATTCACCTTAAAGTTTGAAAGAAATCAAATATTAAAAAAAAATCAGTAGCTCCCTGAAACAATTCCTGATTGAAAAATGTTTGTTTAGATCTTCAGCGTGGCATTTCATTGCGAATTTTTTGAGTATTTCGCCCTGTTTCGATCTTGAAAGTCGATGGTTGAGTTGGTTCATTACATCTAGGGAATTCATTGACTCGAACCAGAGTTTCACCTTGCTGGCCCAATTATATCCAACGGCTCCCCCACCCAGTTCAAACAACCTCAAAAAATATTTTCGAGGGTACCTATCATTGTCCATGAATAACAATTTTAAAAACCAGTTCAGAGTGTGCTTGAAAACCGTGTATTCGAAGTGAGTAGATCCGGTTTCTAGTGTGGAGAGTTGGTACTCAGACAGCACTGGATATTCCATGAATATTCATAGAATATTATTTTTGGGATATTGGAATATTCTCAAATGTGCCAGGGATATACATATATTTTTTGGAATATTCCTAGAATGTGCTGTTGGGGAAAATTTTAGATGTTCCTTGAATATTCCATGAGGAATATTCCCGGAATATCCAGAATATTCCATGAATATTACAGAAAGAATACTCCTGGAATATCCTCTGAGAATGTTCCTTGTATATCCAGAATATACCTACAATATTCCATGAATATTCGAGAAAGGATATTCCTAGAATATTCCATGAACATATTCTATGAATATTCCGAGAATATTCAAAGTAATTCAGGAATATGATAGTAATCTTCCCTAAATATCCTGAAGGGTTTTCAGAACAAAGTAACCATTCCCTGAAATTTCAGAAATTAGGAAAATAAAGAAAAATACAACTGTTTCCCACATGAGTATCCTCAAATATAGAATCTTGAATGGCACTTTTACATCAATAATATGAACTTTTACAATTATGCCTGATAATTCAAGCAATGTTTTTGCTTACATTCTCCAAGAAACAAAACTTCATTTCAAAAATTATGTAGTAGTGTTTTTCTCAGAGTATTTGTGGATTGGAATTGCAGGTTCCAGTCAGAAAAAAAACATTTGATTTCTGCAGACTGCGCACCCCTTCCCTACACTGAAATAAAACAACATGAATTTGAATAGGTCTATTTCTATATAGTTATAATAATGATAATACATATTTTATTAACCCATTTCTTCTATCACTACAGGTATATCTCTGAAAAACAAGAATTGCAAGATCGAACTGCTGCTATCTGAATCAGAAAAACTTGAATCCATTCTATCACTAATAGTTTCAACTTGATTACTTAACTGTCCTCCAAGACAACCCCCAGCTACCCATACATCGTGACCTAGCCGACCTAGACAGAACAAGACTGCGCTCCAGGAGACCTCCTATGAGAACTGCCAGGGAACTGCGGACATCCGATTTCAACCCTGCAGACCTCTGGGAACAGGAATGGAGAGAAGCCTGCCCAGCCCAATGCTAGAATCTACCATGCATAAGCCACCTGCTTACGAACAGTTCCACAAAATATGGTCATCTATAAACAGAATACGCACCGGACACGGAAGGTGCGCAGACTCGCTCCACAAGTGGGACAAAACACCATCTGCAAGATGTGACTGCGGAGCGGCCAGACAAACCGTTCACCACATCATCACCGAATGCCAGAACAGGGCCTACAGATGTGACTTCAATGACTTCCTGGTGGCGACCAACGAGGCGATCGAGTACATTTGCCAACTAGATGTTAGCCTATGAGCAATAATATGTTTTGTATTTCTTTTTGTTGTATACATGTGCTACTGTACCATACGATAAATAAAATAAACTGTCCTTTTGCATGCTTTGACGGAGTTTGTGTGAAAATTGTATTAAGAATATATTCAGTTTCCTGGTGCACTTCCTTATACCAAGCACTGCTTCTTTTTCTTTTAGGTATTTTGTAGAAAACGCCTTGAAAATGAAATCATTAGTGATATACAAATGAAATTTTTATGGAATGAAATGAATGGTAACATAAAAGCGTACTTACCACATTGTGGAGATTATTAAGAATATAACTATAACTATTAACTATAAGTAAAAAAATTAAAAGAGAAAACATTGGGAGAAATAACTGGATCACAAAGGGCCTACTTGAGTCTATAAATACAAAGAATCAATTATATAAAAAAATAAAACGTAAACCTCATAATTTGGAAATGAAAAATGAATTCAAGCAATTTGAGAAGCATTTCAAATACTCAATAGAAAAGGCAAAACAAAATTATTATAGACAGGAAATAGAGAAAGAACAGAATAATCCAAAAAATTATGGGAAATACTAAAAGAAATTGGCAAACAGAAGCAAATAAAAAAATAAATAAATTAAGATGCGATGATAGGGAAATATCCTTTAGACATTTCAAACAAGTTAATAGACTACTTCACTACACTGGGAGAAAGCTACGCTTCAAAAATTAAAGACCCGAACAAAATTTTCCCAAGGAAAACTAATATAAATAGCATTATGATTTCCCCAATTACTAAAGATGAAATAGAAAGGATAATATTAAAACTAGAGAAGAAAAAATCTCCGGGAATTGATGAACTCACATCGGAACCATTAATAGCTCTGGCGGATGAAATCATAGAACCCCTTACTTATATATTCAATAAGTGTATCAGTACGGGTTATTTTCCTTTGAAAGTCAAAGAAGCTGTCGTAATACCCATTCATAAGGAAGGTGATAAGGAAAACTGTAGTCAGTACAGACCAATCTCATTGATGCCGGCCTTAGCTAAAATACTTGAGGGATTGATCAAAATAAGAATATTGGGTTATCTTGATAAGTATGAGATATTATCTAGTGAACAATTTGGGTTCCGGGAAGCCAGATCAACCCAAGATGCAATTGCATATTTGATAACTAGAATTTATAGAGCCGTAGATGAAACTGAATCCGCAATTTGCATTTTCGTTGATATGGCAAAGGCCTTCGACACTGTCAGCCATGAAAGATTACTAGTCACCCTGAATAATATTGGTTTCAGGGGAAATAGCTTGAGACTAATGCAAAGTTATCTAGAAAATGAACGGCAATGTGTTAGAAATGGTGAAACATATAGTGAATTCAAATAGGTGAACTATGGAGTACCTCAAGGTACTATTCTGGGACCCATACTTTTTACTATATATATATATATATATATCAATGATTTACTCCTCCTACCAATCAAGTTTTGCTTATGATACTGCTGTGTTCTACCAATCCAACTCATGGGATAACTTGAAAAAGAAAATTGAAGAAGATTTTGGAATAGTAACTGAGTTCTTCAGTCATAATTTTTTGACGGTAAATTGGGACAAAACTTCATTCCATTCTGTAGTAACTCAAGCGGACTCCCATCATACAGTCAATTAGAAATTGCTTCGGTAAACTCTTCCATAAATATAATAATCAGAAAAGACATAAAATAACTTGGAATTTATTTAGACTGTCACTCGAAGTGGGAACTCCAAGCAAATAATATCAACAGAAAACTAATTCCAAAATTCAAATTATACAAAAAATTCTGTGATATTAAACAACTAAAGTGTCTATATTCTGCATTAGTACAGCCTCACCTGAATTATGGAATCATTGCTTGGGGGGTTTATCGAGCTATCTTAGGAATAAAAAAAACTTGGGATGTTTCAGTTACGTTATAAGATTCACTGATATAACAAAATTATCACTTTTGAAAAGTGATAAGTGTTAAAAAAATAGCAATTTTCTCCATACTTACTGAAATCGGAAAAACACCCAGTATGATATTAATTCCGAGTAAACTATCGCGGTCATAAAACTCCTCGACATGTTCGATTCAATCAATCCGAAGGTTTTCTCAAGAAATAATTTCGCCACAAAAAGTGCTGTTTTGTATTAAAAGTACTATCAAAATTCTCGTTTATGTATAGACGTAAAAGTTTTTCCGCGACAAATAATTCCGGAAATAATGAACCATGATATTATCAGGCAATACAACAATGAAAAAACCAGAACTGCTTCAATGAAAAGACTAGATATTCTGGAAATTCACATATATGAAAGCAGATAAGAAAATAATGTTTGAATTAAGTGTCTTGATTCATTTTAAATGCATACAGGGTGTAATCTGGCCCTCTTGCACACCCGTGAATGACGAGTGCCATTTTATAACGAATTACTGTGGTTAAAAATCTGCTGAAAAATACCATATTTTGTTTTTTGTGAAATTCGACAAAATTTTGGGTAGAGCCACCCGCCTAATTTCAGATGACCTGCTCAGAGGAATACTCCAGCAATTGCCGAATGCAATGAACATTTAACTCGACATTTGAATAAGGTAGAAGAATAAGAAGGTGTGGTAAATGTATTCATTGCAGCCTGCCTGAGATAGATATTCAATTTTAAAGTGAAGAAACCTTCTAACCTTGTTTTATCCAAACTGATGATAAAGTCAGAACTAGTTGACTTCAGTTATCCAGTTACATAGTTACATAGTTATATAGTAATTTACATAGGAAAAATGCAGTTACAATTTTTACATCGTAGTACTTAATTACAAAATGATATAACATAGTAATTATCAAGCAATTTAATTCCATAGAGTACCCAACTCAAAATATTTTATTTATTTTTATTTTATTTCATTTATTTTGTAATCAACAGAATAAATCCAATTACAGATTACAGATAATCACTGTTACATCAAAATTCTTAGAGATAGTCATATTACATGATTACTGTTGTAGGACTACTTAGAAATAAATACAAAAGTTTTAAGTGAATAGGATATGAGATATTAACATAGCAGTTGAACAAACAGAAGAAATGTACTTGTTACATATACCCATCATAATTATTCATGTAGCGAGAGAAGAAAAGATAAACAGAGAGAAAAAAAGAAGATTAAATATTATTCATACAATGAGAAGTCAAGAGGAATTCAGAAAATTCAGTAAGTAATATTGGTGATAAATATAAATATAAGTACTCAACATGGAATTAAAACTGATATATTTCGCTTAAAACAAGAGAAGTTTCAAAAAAGATAGCTACGTTGTGTAGGTATTCGTTTGCTGTGAGACATAAGGGGAGTTCGTAGGCCAAGATTGGAACGTGGAGTTGATAACCGGAATAATCCATTCATATTTCTCCTATCAAATTGAGGGACATAAAAATAAATCATATTTAGTAATTGCGTGCAATTGATTGGATTGTTGACCAGTTTATATGGAAATAGTATACTTGCAATTGTCCTTCTACTTTCAAGTTTTTTGAATTTGAATTCAGTGAGCAAAGTGTCATATGGGATATCAAAATAATATATACCGTATTTTTTTAAATATAGATATCGAGAATTTTTTTTTGCACTTTTTCGATACTGTTTTTATGTTCTGGATACAAGGGAGACCAGATGATTGAAGCATATTCCAGAATACTTCTAACATAGACATTATAAAGATATATAAGGGTGTTTTATCTTTTGAAATTGCACGAGTTCCTTATAACGAAGCCCAGTGTTTTATAAGCTCTGTTAACAAGTGTCTCGATGTGAGGGTTGCCACTGAGATTGGTTTCGAATGACACCCCAAGGTCTTTCACCTGGTATTTTGATTGAAGTAATTCATTATTGATACGGTAGTCAAATTCTGTAGTAGTATTTTTCCTGGTGTATTTTACTACGAAACATTTAGAAACATTAAATGGAAGTTTGTCATTAACTGACCAGTTATGCATGTTGTCCAAGTCTTTCTGAAGGAGAAAACAGTCGTAGGCGTTATTTATTTTTCGAAATATTTTGAAATCGTCAGCAAACAGTAAGTTACTCGAGTGATGGATAGTCTTGGGAAGATCGTTAATCATACATAAAAAGAATAATTGCCCCAAGTTGGAGCCTTGTGGCACTCCGGATAAGTGGGAAACATTTTTGAACATTCACCTTTATATACCACGTACTGTTTTCTGTTCCAAGTAAGAGATACAAAGCTTCAACAGGTTGAGTGATAGACCTAAAGAATTCAGTTTAGTCAACAAAATGTCATGTCCTGCCAAGTGTCCTATACAACCTGACCTGTCCTATACATTTTATAGATGTCTAAATCTAATAATAAAATATGATTATTATTTCTATGAATCATTTCTTAAAGATTCCTTTTTGTTAGATATGTGCCGACAGATATGAATTGTCAGTAGCAGAAAAAGTAGAAGGATTTTGTTTTTTCCTTTTGTATCAAATGGTAAAGGAATCAAAGACATTAGAATTACCTACGAATATCAATACGTATTAAGAGAATGGTACAGCAGCATAGGTAATTATGAAATATATCACATGTCTACGAAAGGTAGTTGACCTAAAAAGTTAATGAAAATACACGAGTAACTAGCACTAGTGCTACAAAAATAGATAATCTGCTTACTAACATAAACAACGACTTGATCGTGGAAGTAATTGAACCACATATGTCGGACCATAGGGGTATTTTCTTCTCTATTGCGACAAGTCTCACATCAAAAGACGGGTATATTTCATGTAGACCTATGACTGAACACGGAAAACAACAGTTTATTGAATGTGTAAATAATGTAAATTGGCAAATATTTTATGAAATAGACAATCCTGATGAATCTGCGGATCTCCTGGTCAATATGTTATCAACATTTTATAATTAATGTTTTGTGGAAAAAAAAAGTCCAAGCTAGAAAATAAATACTTTGTTTTTGACAATGACATGCAACAAATAAAACGCACCTTGGATGCCGTACATGTAGATGCTTGTTCTACAAAAAATAATGAAGACTTTCAGGTATATAATACTCTAAAGAAAGAGTATAAAAATAAAATAAAACGGGGGAAATTAAACGCAAATAATAAAAGACTTCTAACTTCTAATAATAAACAAAAAGGTATTATCAATGAACACAAAAAAAATAAAAATTCACATGTGACATCTGAATTGACAGCTAATGAATTTTCGGACTACTTCTCTGATGTTATGAATATTTAATGATCAACTGTAATAATGTAGATGACACAAAGTTTTCAATTTTTTAAATAATGCACCTAATGCAAATAAATCATTTTTTTATTTCCTGTTTGTGACATGGAAATCAAAACCATGATATCTCAATAACAAAATAGTAAATCAAAAGATAATTACAACTTTAACAGTGAGGTTCTAAGACTGGTCAGTGATTCACTTGCTAGGCCTATCGCACATTTGATAAACATATGTATCGAGATCGGGATTTATCCTAAAATATTTAAAATATCACAAGTTATCCCTATACATAAAAAGGCGAGTTTAACAATACAAACAGTTATAGGCATATATCTATCATACCTGTTATCCAAAAATATTTGAAATCATCCCGAAAAACAGATTATTGTAATACTTTGAAAAAAACAATCTATTAAATAATGCTCAATTCCGGTACAGACAGAGAAGATGCAATCTGATTAATGCAATCTGCTAAATGTATAAAAATATTATAGAAGCTTTTGAGGACCGTAAATTATGCTGTGCAAAATTTTATAACATGTCCAAAGCATTTGACACAGTTAACCATGGTCTATTATTACAAAAATTAGAATATTATGGGATCAGAGGAAACGCCTTAAATCTAATTACATCTTATCTTGCAGGCCGTCAGCAATGTGTTAAATTCAACGGTGATATATCAAAACTATTAAAACTTAATTATGGAGTACCACAGGGGTCAGTCCTTAGTCCATTATTATTTATTATCTACATTAATGATATGCCTTTTAATCTGACAGATGCGCTTCTGATGATGTATGCTGATGATGCCACTCTTTTGCTAAGTGACACTCTGTCTTCCAATCTGATTTCTAACGCTAATGAATCTGAAAGCTTTATAACAAACTAGTCTACAAGCAATTATCTTACTATGAATGATGATAAAACCGAAACATTGGATTTCTCAACAAAAATAATAAAGAGAATAATGAACCAATTAAGCTTCTCGGAGTGTATCTGCACTCGTCATCAAATTTCTCATCGCATATTCACAAATTATCAAAGCGTCTATCCACGTGTTATACATAATTAGAAACTTAGAAATAAAACAACAATAGATTGAAAGTAGCTTATTTTGGCATTTTTCACTTTTTCACAATGACATATGGATTGATAGTATGGGGTTCATCATGTCATTTAGAGATGATATTCAAATTACAAAAAAAAGTTGTCAGAAAAATGGAAAATGCTAAATATGATGACCATTGTAAACCCTTCTTCAAAAATCTCCATATATTAACTCTGCGATCTTGCTTCATATATGAATGTTTGTATTATGTCAAAAATGTAAAAGGTGAAAATATATTGACCAAGCAGGAAGACATACACTACCATGATACTAGGGCTAAAACAAATTCAAGGCTACCCAAATATAGATTAAGTTAATCGCAAAACTCTTATTTATATCTATCTTTAATTTTTTTAATGTGTTATTAATGAGTTTCAGACTCTTGACATGAGTATAAACACTTTCAAAGTAAAAATTAAAAATATACTTTTACAAAATGCCTTTTACACATTTGAAGAATATTTTTATTATTTTGATTCTATATCTAATTCTCGTCTGTATAATAATTATATATTTTTGTATTATTATGTTCTGTATTTATGTTATGCTATTGACTATATATTTACCATATATTTGTTTTAATATTTACTACTATGTGTTACCATTGACTTGACATATGCAAACATTATTATGTATACACTGCATCAATAAATTCTATTCTATTCTATTCATGTTGAAATTTTATCAAAAGGTGTACTTAATGCAATCTCTCGAACTTTTCGCAGATGAAAAATATTCAAGAGATCCCAGGTAGTTCCTATCAATTATTTTTTCGGCCCCAGACCCCATGTGGGTTGTCAGTTTCTAAAAACCAACCGCCTTATCATTTCCATTTGATTATATGGTGAAAATAATTATGCAGAGGTTAATAAGGATATCCCCGATGACCTAACCACAAATGATTACTCCACTTAACGAGAAATAAAAACAACATGTAACCATCAAATGATTACGAGAACATTCCGATAGCGGTTAAATATACCAATGATCTGTGAAGTTGTATTATTGAGCAATAACAGGTGTACACACATATATTTACATGAATTAACGTTGTGTTTTTCCCCAATTCAATGAGGGAAATATAAAATAATGGTTCCGCGGAAATTGAAAGTACATTTTTCTGAAAACTGAAAGGACAACCAAGAAAAGGAAGTCTTGACCTTAATCAATCAAAACACGTTTTCCTTCCATGTGTACAGATTGATAAAAGTCACGATTATAATTTTATTTATGTCTCATCAAGAGATATCATAGTTACTGCGTTATTGAAATCTATGGATTGAATAATAAGGAACTAAAAAAATTTCACAATTTATTGCTGCCAATAAATGAGATTTATATGAAAACATTTGAGGGCAACCACGTTTTTTTCCAATTTTTCTGACTTTGACCCCGGAAATTCCGACTCAACTTGGAAATTCCGTGATTGGGAAACCATGAAACAGCTGATGACGGATGGTAGGGCTCTCTTAGATTCGTAGCAAATTTCTCTTTCTCTCGTTATATGTATATATATATATATATATATTCTTCATTTTCTTGACCACATATATATTTTCTTCAATTTCTGGGAATGAAGGTCCGATTCCGTCAATTCGTATAATTTTTTTTAACGACGTTTCGACATGGTATTTGTCATCATCAGGTTAAAACAAAATTATTTTATTTGAATTTCTGCGTTCGCATCGTACGAACGTTATTGTATTGTACGATGCAAACACAGATATTCAAATGAAATAATTTTGTTTTAACCTGATGATGACAAATACCATGTCGAAACGACGTTGAAAGGAATTATATGAATTAACTGAATCAGACCTTTATTCCGAGAAATTGAAGAATATATATATATATATATATATATTTTCTAATTTCTTGACCACATATGTTTATATTCTTATTTTCTGGAATAAGGGCCTTAGTCAGTCTATGTATTTTTTATTTCATGCGACGTTCGACATTGTTTATGTCATCTTCAGGTAAACTAATATAATTCAACTATTATTCTTTCATTATTTCGTTTCATGTTTAATGATTGAATGAACGTTATTGAATTCAACAACGTTCATTCAATCATACCGACTGAGCTGGGAAAGGGTAAATAAACAAAGGTAAATGGTATATTGAAAAAGGATAAGAATATCATAGCCGGAGTTTAATGTTGTGATGAGTATTCAAAAAGCACTGAAAATAATAAAAAAAAATAAAAAAATAATCATACTAACAAATAAAATACAATACAATCATAATAAAACATCATCATAACAATATATATATATATATATATATATATATATATATATATATATATATGTAACAAATTGATTATTGGGGTATGCAGCATACCCCAATAATCAATTTGTTACACCCAACTAGTCAGCAACGACTATCTTTCACTATATATATATATATATATTTATACATATATATATATATATATATATATATATATATATATATAAACGAAATAAGAGAGATTTTTTACGATTCCAAGAAATCTCTTATTTCGCTATTTGTTTTGCGTTACTCTGAACGCACGTGGAGTACGACTATTTGTGTCGTGGATTGGCCTATACTGACATCTGTTGGTGACCTATTGATGTGCACGAAATTTCGTGTCATCAAATTCCACGACATTAGGTCTAAGCTTCACCCCACATATTATAGGTGTCACCTCTATAATTTTGTGCATTTCATATGTATATATATATATATATATAAATTATTATGTATAGATATTTGCAGAAAAATTGTTTTATATATATAATAATTTGCTAATAATTTTCGCTATTTTTTGTGAGCCAAATTGTTATGACATAGATAGATATTTTTGCCCTGTGTAATATTGCAATGATGTAATAATAATTGCTAGCTACGTCACTGTTCTCTCGTCACCTTGCTGCCAATTGTTATCATTTTTCTTACCACAGCTAGCACAGTTGGTACACCTCTTATCTCAGATAGCCGGTTCAAGGCAATTTAGCCACTACTTGATATGTCAAAACTCAATTTATTCAATGGTCGTAGGAATGATTGTTGATCATTGTAGAAAACAAACAATAAAGTATCAAAAAGCACTTATTTCCTTTATTCAGGAAGACTTAATTTTACCTGGCCTACGAGAAATAACTTATACTAATGTGAATCTACAAATATCCACGGATAATCATAAAATAAAATCATGGATAGATAGACAGAACCTCACTTTTTCCTTGAGAGTGAATTTTTCTTTTATGGTTCAAAATAAAGTGAAATAAAGTTCTTCAGATGTGAGATACGTTATTTATGATATTGTTCATGGACCGGATGTGCACTATTAAAGTTTTTATACCTGCTGGAGATGTCAGTGTTCAAGATATGCCCTGAAACTGGATCCTTTCTCACTCCAAGCTCTATCAGGAACTCCAATACCATAAATCAGGAACCATACATATGCAGAATTCAGCTTTGGACACTTGGATATGTTGTATAATTAAGGTAATATTGGTTTTTCTCTTCTAATGTTGGAATTATTTCATTTTTTCTTTCTCCCAAAATGTTGCGTGGCTTTCCCTTGTAAATTTATTTTCGATCTCCTTTGTGGCTTTGTTTGTTGCTCCCTTGGATACCAATTTTCCCTCTTCTTTTTCATTGGAATGTTTGAATCCGCGCACCAAATTGTCACATTTCACTGTTTGGGTTCATCTTATATAATTTATATATACAACTATTTTCCCATTCTTATTACTATGTACATATTTCAATAATAATTGCTTATGACATCACCCCGTTGTTATTCTCTCACAATTTCCAATTTTCCATATCACCATCTATTCCCTGATTGGCTAATCTCATCAAGAAGTTTGCTGTTCTACCATTGGCTACTTTTAGTTAGGTACAATTTCATATACTGTATGTTTCAAATTTATAAATGTGTTGATCACTTTTTATTCATGAAAATTTTGTAAAACTAGACTTTTTGTTGTCTTTTTACCAATTATGGGTTATAATCATTATGACAGTGTATGAAAATGATTGTGTTATAGTATTTTGACATTTTTATCTATCCATATTATACATAGGCTTACAAATAAATAGAACTTCCAAAATTATGTCAAAACAATCTCTTGAAACTAATAACTATTTAGTAATTATTCTTTTTTGTGGGTTTTTTCCTTTTGAAACTTATAACTGGCATAACATAACATAACAATATATATATATATATATATATAAATATATATATATATATATATATATATTTATATATATTCCTTAGTTTCATGACCACATATATATTTTCTTCAATTTCTCGGAATAAAGGTCTGATTCAGTCATTTCATATAATTTCTCTTGACTACGTTTCGACATGGTATTTGCATCATCAGGTTAAAACAAAATTATTTTATTTGAATTCTGCGTTCGCATCGCAGGATCGTTATTGTAGGTGTCACCTACATAATACATTTTCAACAAACTAGCGTCAAAAGTTGTTCCAATATCTCCAAATGAACTTAGTGTTGAAACGGTTTTTTTTTGTTCAACGAAAATAGCGAAGAATTCAACATTTCCACAACTAATTAGCGGCAGATGAACTGCAGATTATCAGGTCTTATTTTATTTTTCGACGAATTTTATCGAAAGTTATTTTGGTAATTTAATTTGAACTTAGCGAGATATCAGTTTGTTTTATTAGTAATTTTCTGAAAGTTCTTGCATTATTTTTCAATGGCAAATAAGCGGCCACTTATAACTTACTTTTTCTGTTTTTCGTGAATTCGATTAATAGTTGCTACGCTATATGTATATGTTTTTTTTTGTTAAACAACAATAGCGACCAAATTAATTATTTTACAACTAATTAGCGGCAAATGATTAGCCCTTATAGTTTGCTTTTTGCGGATTCTGTCAAAAGTTGTTTTGCTAAGTTCATATGAACTTAGCGAAAAAACATTTTTCCATTAAGCAACAATAGCGACAAAATTATTATTCATAACTTATTAGCGGAAGTTGCAGGCAAATTATTAACCCTGATAGTTCACTTTCCGCGGATTCTATCAAAAGTTGTTGGCTAAGTTCATAAGAATTTTTTTCTTGAACATCAATAGCGACAAATTCATTTTTTCCACAACTAATTAACGGCAAATTTTAGTATATTTCGTCACTTGATCAGCTAGTGTTGTTTCCTTATGTTTTTATACATTCAAATGAGGATCGATAGTGACTCCCAGATATCAGATTTTTTCATATCACCTTGTTTCAGTTTTAATTCTACATCATCATAATTACATTTTAGACATTGGAATTCTGATCTACTACAAGATAAAGATGAGTATTTTGTTTTGCTGATATTGAAGTTTAACTTTATCCCAGCCCTCGTTTATATATCGGCAAACTTGCTATAACACCTTGGGTTTCAACTGTGAAAATATTGTTCAAATAAATACCGAATGATAATAATTATTATGTTTGGTGGCTCGACTGATATAATTTCAGTACTGATAAAAAAGGGGATTTTTTTCAAGTATCTACGATGAATACTTTCCAATCCAAATGATGAATGATCGAGATTCGAAACGATAAAACAATTATTTGCACTTGTAATCCCCTTGGTGCTTGGATTATTACCGGGAATTTTTGCAAGTACACGAATTTTTTTGAAATAAGAAAATTTCACAACAAAATAAAATTATCAAATTAATAATGATATTTTGGATATTAAATATACGAACAGAAAGTTTGACAAAAAGGTTTTCACCTACAATAAGATTATTTAGACACATGAAAAAGTTAAGGTTAGTTGGCCATGAGTGTTTATCATTATGTCAAAAATTATATCACGTTAAATTTTATGTTACTCTGTAAGGTCGAGTGAAGTGTTAAGTAAAAATGTCGCGTTTTGGAAAAGAAAATCAAGAGAATATTCAAATCAAATCAAATATCTAATCAAATATATTACAAAGATGGGTAAATACAGAAGTGATAAAAAGATATAAAATTGGATGAATATTCACGAGATATAGTTTGGAATCATCTGTATTACGAGAACTTCAAAATGAGCCACCTAAGCTATAAAAGCTTGTGTTGTGGAACTCGAATTTAAGATATGAAAATTTGTTATTTGAAAAATTGTTTTTAACCGCTTTCTTAGTTGTTTGACCAACCCTCAGAAGTTAATGAAAACTTGTACGAGTTAAGATCACGGGGACCTTACCTTTTATAGTGGGATCCGAAACCACTCTTGGGACCTTGAAAAAACTTTTCACCAGCTGCGGGAATCGAACCCGCGCCAGGTGGAAACAGTTGACACAAGACCGACGCTCGTTCCACTGAGCCACAAGCCCCGTTATAGGTACTTACAATTCTATGTAGTTTAAAATATAACATAAAAAAAGATCTTTAAAATATTACAATATGAGATTGAGTGTTGAAGAGGAAATGGAAGGAAAAATCTGATACAGCGGAGATGGTTTTCTTTCCTTAGATAAGCATTCAAAGTAAGCCAACAATACTTTTTTATGAGTGATATTCTTGATTTTCTTAGTACACCATTCTTCGTACCGATTGAACGCTATTTCATATACACTCCGTGATTTTTCCGGCAAAAGGGAGTCCACGATATTTCGCGTCATTTCTTCCAAATCAGAAGGTAAACTACCAGTTTCAGAATACTCATTATTATTTAAATTATATTCAATTCTACGTGACAATTGTGTTTGACAGCAGATAAATGAATATTGCCGTTACAACCTGACGTTGGAAGGAAATGGCAAAGCACAGCTCACTAACCTACTAATATTTGAAACTACACATATACTTACTCCTTCAAAAATAGTTGTCATTGTGACATGTCGAAAATGCAGTTTTCAATTTTTCGAAAATGTATTAATGTAAATGCAATCAGATACAATTTTGTATGTAATACGAATCATAAACAATCATTATGGCACACGTCGTGTTATCGGACTCGGCTACGCCTCGCCCAATAACATTCACGACTTGTACCATGGTTGGTTGGTTGGTTGGTTTAAGGCTGACGAGCCAGAGACAGGGTTGGCATTTAGCTTCCCTTGACACTGCGACCAGCTGGGGTCTATTGTATCACTCTGTCGTCAGTGGTTCCTCATTCAAACAGGTTTGTGCCTTTAATTAGGTTTAGAAGCCTGTTGATAAGGTTCTTCGGATTCATGCCTGTTTCCGGGCTGATCTCTCCAAAGATTCTGTGTCGCCTACTACTTAGGGCGTCACAGTCGAAGATTGAAAGACAAGAGTTAGACCCGAGGCCTCCTCTTGTCTCTTGATGACAAGCCATTCTTCAGTATCTATCCCCATGTCCTGGGTTTTGATGAGCTGAAGAATCTTTTTGGTTTCTATTTTACCAAATGGCTTTGGAATCCACTCTGTTTCCGGGAGTTTCTCAGTAGGTGTTCGACCATCTGCTGATCCCTCCTCGGTTGGGTTTACGGTTTCTGTTGCCGAGTGTGATTCAACTGGAATCTCCTCGACTTCCGTACCCGCTATCGGTGTTGGGTCTTCTTCAACTGGAAGTTCCCCAGGGTTGTTTGTGTAGGGGAAAGGGTCGTCCACACCTGCGGTGCCCCCTGCGCAGGTGTAAGGCAGATTACTCTGGGAGGTCGCCATGTATCCCAGAGGCTCCGTTTTTTTATACCTGACTGGCTCAGGTATCATCCATCCCTCGGCACGGGTCGCTTGACGCCTTGGATTAAGCCATGTTGTGGTGGCATTTGGTTTGAGATTGACTTAGAGATCCGCAGGTTTTGACCATTTCTGGTCATTCCCACTGGATTTTCCTTGTCAACCCCGTTATCCAGCGATACCACTTGGAGGTAGCCACCTAAGTTTCCGCAACCCATCTTCATCTCTCGTAGGAGGTGAACATGTGTTGACGCAAACTACTCGTACTTGTACCATAATGATCGTCTTTGATAATAATAATAATAATATAATAATAACGTTTATTGAACAAGGCTCACAAGTTCCTATGTTTACAATTTAACGTTGGAATATATTCGCGAGTGTCGAGCACTTATAAGGGATAAGCACTAGTCACTGGGTGCGATAAAAAAAAATATGTAAATGTTGATAATAGGTACAAGCTATATAAAATATAAAATGGTACGAAAAGTAAAATGACAATAAATATATACGTATACACAGTATAGGATGTAAAATGGAAAATTTAGTTAAAAATATTAAACATAATCTAAAATATAAAAGTATAAAAGTTTGGGATATAAATATTTTGTTTTCAGTTATTTTTGGGGTCTATAATTTTTTCTATTGTTGTTTTATTTCCTGATACGAATGTTTTTAGGAGTATTTTGATTTTTTGTGGAATGTATACTTATAATTTCGAACGGAAGCGAGTTTATAATTTTGGGGCCTAAGTAGTTTAAACTTCTTTGTCCAACAGTTTTATTCATGTGTGGAACAGAAAAGAGGGTTTTTGATCTGGTGTCGTATCTGGAGTTGTGAGCGGTTACTAGGGTGTATTTATTTTTGTATAGGTGGTTGGCAGCATTATAGAAATATATTTGTCTTGGATTAAAGAGCTTAATTTCCTGGAGTAATTTTTCCGAAGAATAAGTATGGGGTTTTCTTAGAATAATTTTGTAAAAACGCTTGAGTATATTTTCTAGCGGAAGTAGATGAGTTTTCAGTATTCCACCCCATGCAATTATTCCATAACTGAGGTGTGGTACTACCAAGGCATTATACAGGGTAATTTGGTCATTTTGATGGAGAAAATGTCTGGATTTATAGAATAAATAGATTAACGATCGTAGTTTTTTCATGATATATTCTATATGGGTATCCCACTTTAAGTGGCTGTCAATATGAATACCTAAGTATTTTACGCTCGTGGCTGAGTTTTTCTCGATAGTTTTTTGTTTTTTTTTTTTTATGTTCTGGTTCCCACGAAAAGGGATATCCTGTAATGCTCAGAGAACATCGTGGGAACCAAGGGAAAGAAGGTAGGAGTTGGTGTTCTTCTTAAATTTTTGGAGGTTGTATGCCTCGGGGAAACACCTCCCTAGGCAATGAGTTCCAAAGCCTCGCTGTTCGTTGGATGAACGAGTCTTTGGAAAGTGATGTTCTGCAGGTCTCCAAAGTGACCACGAAGGGGTGTGATGACTGAACTTGACGGGTTAATCTTGAAGAGACTGCCAAAGCAGGAACGATTGTTGATATTTCAGAAGAGCATCGCCCATGAAAATATCTATAAACTAGAGACAAATCGCCAACTTTTCTACGGTGTTCCAGACAGGTGAGCGAGTTTGTAAGCGAGGCATCACCGAGGAGACGAATTGCCCTTTTTTGAACCGAATCCAATAGCCTCAGGATATGTTTAGGTGCCGCGCTCCAGATATGGGAACAGTATTCCAGGACAGGTCGGATCTGTGCCTCATAGATCATAAGCAGCTGAGTGGGGGTGAAATAGCTCTTGGCACAAAACGAAAAACCAAGTTTTTGGGATGCACTTTTGGCAATGGACCTCACGTGATTTTCCCAGGAAAGGTTATTGCTGATAGTAATACCAAGCATCGATATGGATGACTTCAGTGGTATGGTTACTCCTGACAAAGTTATGTTAGGCACGGTGAGATCGGCTTTTCTAGAGAAAAGACATGCTTGTGTTTTGTTTGCATTGAATTCTACCAAGTTATTAGATCCCCTCTCGAGAATTGTCGCTAAGTCCATATTTATATTATTAACATTTCTTCCTCGTTCATTTCTGGTTTCACGGTCTGATATAGGGGCCCTGGAAGAGAAGGCGGTATGGAGGGTACTATCATCGGCAAAGCTGTGTACTGGACATGAAGTTGCTTTCAACAGGTCGTTGATGTGAAGTAGAAATAGTGTTGGTGCGAGAATGGATCCTTGCGGAACACCAGCATTTATGAGTAGAGTGTCAGATGAAACTCCATCGACCACTACATGGAGGAAACCTGTTTGAGAGAAACCTAGCAAGCAGAGAACACAGCTGAGGGGGCAAGCCATAAGACGGAAGCTTGGCGAGGAGTCCCTGGTGCCAAACTCGATCGAACGCCTTGGAGATATCTAATGCCACAGCTAAAGTTTCTCCGTACTTTTCAATAGATAGCTGCCATATATGTGAGACGTAAGCGAGCAGGTCATCAGTTGATCTCTGATGGCGGAAGCCATATTGCCTATCGTTGACAATTCCTGAGTCTTCCAGATATTTCATGAGCTCGATGTTGATGGCTTTTTCCATGACCTTTGAAATAATAGATAGCAGTGCGATAGGTCTGTAGGTGCTAGGTAGGGCCTTTTTGCCTTTTTTGGGGACTGGCTGTACTCTTGCAATTTTCCAATTGGACGGAAATACCCCCAAATTGTAAGAGTGGTTGAACAACTTGATCACAGGCTTTGTTGGTGTTGAGACCCAGCAAAATCTTTCTGATAGTACGTTGGCGAAAGGTGATCTCGGGCATGTGACTGTCAATAGGTGTAATGTTCGGGGATTGTTTTCCCGATGAATCCAGAGTGGAATTTCCAGCAAATAGGTGCGCAAAGATATTGGCTTTTTCCTGGGCAGTCGTTGCTAGTGTTCCATCTTCTTTGGTTGTCCACGATTTGTAGTTTTTTAAATGTGGTAAGTTTTTTTTATATGAGCTGAAAGGTATTAAAACGTTTTTTCAAAATTTATGGTGAGCAATTGATTTTTGAACCATTTTTCGATTCGAAGAAAATCTTTTTCAACTTTAATTTCAATCTTGTCCCAATCCACATCGTTATAATATATGACCGTATCGTCTGCGAAGTTGATAATTTCTCCGGCTGTATCCAGAAGAAATAGGTTATTCACGTATAGTATGAATAGCAAGGAACCCAGAACGGTTCCCTGCGGTACTCCGTATTTTAAAGTTCCTGGAGTGCTGAAGGTTCCATTTATGTTCAAGATTTGTATTCGGTTTTCTAGATAGTTTCAAAATAGATCTAGTTGTAAGCCCCGTACTCCAATATCCTTTAAGGATTTGATTAGAAGCGAAAAACTCACTGTATCGAAAGCCTTCGCTAGGTCTAGAAATACGGCTAGCGATGGTTTCTGGTCATCCAGGTCACAATAGATTTTTTCCATCAGTCGTGCTATTGGGTCTCGGGTTGAGATACCTTCTTGGAATCCATATTGCTTTTCAGATATGATTTTATACTTTTTTAGATAACACCAGGCTCTTTGTTTGATGATTTTCTCGAATATTTTGGCAAAACTGGATATTAAGGATATAGGTCGGTAGTTTGTTGTAGCTAATTTATCAAATTTTTTGTATATTAGTTTTACCACTGAGATTTTGAAGATTGACGGGACTTCTCCAGTATCGATATAAGATTAATAGAAATTCGGGTTCTGCAATGAAAAAAATTTATAACCGGTTGCTTTCTTATTTTTTAGATTTTTAATCACTTCTTTTATTTCTTTTTCATTTGTGTGCGAGAGATAGAGAGAATGTGTTACGCGTTTCCTTGGTGTTTTATAATTTACATCTGGAGTTATCTTTTCTGTGGGGTTTTCGCCCATGTTAATGAAGATTTCATTGAATTCTTTTGATACATCCAGTGGGTTTGTTATAAGTTCGTTTTTGTTGTTTTTTATCATGGTAATAGTCGTTTTGTTGGAAGATTTTGATTGCAATGTATTTATTGCTTTCCAAATGCCAAGTTGATTATTTTTATTATCGATTATTAGTTTCCTGTAGTATTCAGCTTTTCTTATTTGGATGAGTTTTCGAATTTCTTTCTTGTATCTATTATATTCTAGTTTAAGTTCTAGATTATTTGGGTTCAATTTTGTCAATGAGAATAATTTATTTTTGTGGTTAATTGATTTCACGATTCCAGGTGTTATCCATTGTTTTCTTTTTTGTTTATATTTGGTATTCGTTTCGTAACTGTACACTTTTCAATGCCATCGGAGACTATTTTTAAAAATGAGTTTGCACTATCTTCAACCGTGTTTTGTTCATAAACGCAACCCCAATCTGTATCGTTCATAGTTTGTTTCAACTTTTTGTAGTTCATGTAGGAAATTTTATTTTGGTTATTTTCTGATTCACAATTTCTGTTCAGGACAATAATTTGTAGAACTATCGCAAAATGGTCTGTTACATCAGTGAGCACCACTAGTGGTAGGGTGTATTCAAGGTCTGTTTTTGTTTTTAGGAAAATATGGTCTAAGCATGATTTTGTGTCACCTTGGACACGGGTATAATTGTTTATCATGGATTCATATCCAAACTGATTGAGAATGATCCTTATTACATAAATAACCATTAGGTTGCTTTAATAATGGGCATTATGGGTGCTTGTCGTGCAGCAGAATTGCACTCTATGCAAATTACAGATTTAGAAAATCATGCATCTATTTTTATGGTCAGTGTACCGAAAACAAAAATATGCCAGAAAATTCACTGTCACGGGAAATTTTTATACCATAGTTAAGAAATATTCAAATCTTTGTCCTACTGATATATCGCAAACGATATTATTCTTTAAATTTCAAAATGGAAAATATCAGTCACAAAGAATTGGCATTAATAAATTTGTAGCAATGGGGAAAGACATTGCTACATTTTTAAAATCACCACACTGTAATTTATATACAGGGCAATGTTTTCGCAGCTAGTCGGCAACTTTATTAGTGCTGGAGGGGATATAACGGCACTGAAACGCCTTGGCGGTTGGCGACCAACTACTGTGGCTGAGGGATACGTTGATGATTCCGAAAAGAATAAGACAGATACTGCAAATAAAATATGCAGTTCTATAACACCTCAACCAGTTAGTACATCAACAAAATATATGCAACAAACCCAAAATGAAACAATAAACTTGTCTAATTCAGTCCCACATATTCAGTTTACTGGTTGTTCAAACTTTACAGTTAATTTTATTAATAAAAAAAATTAGTAATTACAATTAATTTTTATAGCATTGTTATAGGTAACTATTAAGATTTGGGAATAACGTTCTTTCTTGTACTTGTATCTTAGTATTTATTGTTATAGAAGTAGATAAAGTATAGTATTCAACTTGCGGTAATGGTCATAACTGACTTGATGAATTACAACACTCGCCTGCGGCTCGTGCTGCAAACTTCATCTGCGTGAGTTATGACCTACATTACCGCTCGTTAAATAATATACTATTATTTCCATAAGCACTGAGTCAACTTTAAGAAGACCATGCGTTCAACATGAAAAAACAAGAGCTCAGACAATTACAAGGAGGGTGCGGTGAAAGTTATGTGGATCAGCACAGCAAAATTGAATGAATAGTTCATTGTCAATGATCTTTGGTCCAAATTTCAAGATTTCAGTTCATAAAAAAATATCCTTTAATCTCTTCCCGAAATTAATGAGTGCCCTTAGGTAACATCCTACATTTCTGTTGTCGCAGTGTCCATACGTTCCTTTGGTCATTACTGGGTTAATAATGACAACAAAATTCAGTTAAGTAACAATTTCGTCAGCGAATCTGGCCGCTGCCGCTGGTGTTACTTCATCGTGGCCTGTAGCAGAATTTAAGGAAGATTTAGTTCGCCAGCAGAGAAAGTTATTATATTAGTAAGAAACAATTTTCAACATAACCAGTGTTCCATAAACCGCGTCTTACAAAATGAATATTGAAGAATTTAGAGAGTTCGGCAAAGCCAGTGTCGATTTTATAGCGGATTACATAGAGAATATAAGGAAAAAGTGAGTACTTTGATCAATATTGATTTTTTTGGGAAGGGCTCATACGTAATTTCGGTTAGGGCCAGTTGTTTGTTCGACGAAAATCGTCATATTATAAAAACCTTCAGATCTTCAGAAGTATGACTGTTATTTTCTCATAACTAAGCAGAATATGTTGGTCAAAGCTTTTTTTTATTTTTTGCCGCTACATGGTGAATCAACGTATAACGTGGATCTTATCTAGTTTCAGAAATTTGAATAATGATCAAAGAAAACCATTCTAGTAGAGATAAAAAAATATTTTTTCTTGGTAATCTACTTACGTTCATCGATTTATAAGATATTATCTTGGTGAATACAATATCTTATCCAAGCAATATTTGTTTACACTCCACACTTGTATAATTTTCGTGTTTGTTTTTTCGTTTGTCAGCCCTAAAACTCTTAGAATCATGTCGATAAACTATAAGAAGTCCTATCGATACATTCTAGTTACTTAATGGATTGGATTATCGATAATATATTTGAATTATTATTTTTTATTTGCATCAATAAATCACAAAGAGAGTGGATGCACTATAATGTTGAAAATTGTGAATCTAATGTTTCTTAATACTCAAATTGTGGAACTGCCAATGAAAAATATAATAAAAATGAGAGCTTCAAACATGAAGTCAACTCTGCTATATAATTTAGATTTTTTTCAAAACACCTCGTTTATAAACGGACTACAAGGTATACAATAATATCTCCTAGCCCCACACAGATTTATAACCCCATACAGATTCCTAGCCCCATACAGATGGTCCTGAAAAAATTGTGATTGGATATTTTTGATAGCTATTAAAATACTTGTAATACACTGTACCTAATATTAATCTGAAATTTTTTTGACAGTTCCAACAGCCAATTTAATTTGTTATTTTTTGTCATGTCATACAAATCACCCAGTCATATCAACATTCAACTGACAACGTCACTCCGGGTAGTTTTTAATTACTATGACACCACGACGTTGACAGTTTCATATTCCAAATACATTTCAAAATGTCAAGTTTGGTCACGGGATAATCCCAATAATATTCTAATATGAATTGTCCATATAAATATATGTCCGGAAATGCTTCGTTTCCAAGATACAAAGATTTCGAAATTTTATTTTCGTTTTTTTAACTTTAGAAATACTGACCTTAATTAAACGAACATTGGTATTGAGAGGTTCGTTAAGGTGTCGAATTCGAACCTGATTTTATTATTGCTCTTACTCGTAGGGGGCGCCACCTACACGTCTTTTTATTTTTTGAAGATCCATAACTTTTTTGAGCGTACTTCTAGCACATTTTTGAGTAAAAAAATCAATTCCTCTATCGTATCTACGTAAAAAAGCTACTCCTGTTACAAGTCGCATAAGCAACCGTTTTCTAGATATTTGGACCTGAAAATTTCGAGTCGATTATTTGATAATCGATGCGTGTTGAAGTGATTACCATTATCTTGCATTTTTCACAAGAATGCTTAGGAAATGAATTGACGTTTAAGTAAGTAGTTTTGGTAATTACATATTATGTGACAGTTAAACGTTTTGTTGAATTTTCTGTAAGTTTTGAAACACTAATTTTGAAAAAATGGATTATTGAAACAATAATGCTCATTTAGCCGATATGCATTTCGTTTATGGCCTTGCGGATGACAATGCGAGCGAATCAAGACGTATTTACCGGGAGAGATTTCCTAATCGAGTACTGCCTTCAGCTCCAACATTTACTAGTCTCCACCGTCGTTTGGCAGAAACAGGAAGCTTTAAGAGGGCAGCTGATATTAAGCTGATTATTAAGCTCTCAATTCTACTCAGTTTGGAGAATTATTCATCATCAACAATTTTATCCACACCATATTCAAAGGGTACGAACTCTTTTGGCACGAGACTTTCCCCAACGCATTACTATGTGTCAGTGGTTTTTGAGAAAATTAGCTTGAAATACTCAATTTTCAAGATATGTACTCTCCACGGACGAGGCAAACTTCTCCCGAAATGCTATCACAAACTTTCATAACAACCATGTTCGGGCTCTGGAAAATCCGCACGCAGTTAGTGAAAGACATTATCAGTTTCAATTTTCTGTAAATGTATGGGCGGCAATAATTGATAATTATTTGATAGGTCCTTTCTTTCTTCCGTTCCGACTGAATGGCGCAACTTACAGAAAATTAATTGCCGGGACTACTTCAGAATGTATCATTAGCAATTCGTATCCGCATGTGGTTTATGCATGATGGGGCTCCAGCCCATTTTAGCGTTGTAGCCAGGAAATTCCTCAACACTGTCTATCCAAATCGATGGATCCGTAGGGGTGTAGAAGAACCTAACCAGGCGTGGGCACCAAGGTCCCCAGATCTAAACCCGCTAGATTTTTTTTTGGGGACATTTGAAATCATTAGTTTATAAAACTCCAGTAGCGATCGAGAAAGATCTAAGAAACCGAATAGTAGACGCCTGTGAAACAATAAGAAACACAACAATAATTTTTGAGCGGGTACGAGATTCAATGACTACAATACAAAAAATACAAATAGGTTTTTTTTTCCAGTAGACATAACAATGTATGGAATCCGTCAGTGTAGATTAATTACTAAATACTAATTACAAATAAGGTACATATCTACATGAAAAAAAAAACACCACAATATCATCTTAAATATCAGATTACACACTGCCATGGGACATATATTCATTCAAATCATAAAACTCACCCTGGACCAAAAAGTTGCTTTTTGAAGTTATTAAATGACTCACAATCGCGTACATGTCCAGGTAGTCTGTTAAAAACATGCAGACCAAGATTATCTGGTGAATTTTTCCCCACATTCGATCTATTAAAGGGGGTGTGTAAAAAATTATGGGAACGAGTGAGATGATGGTGAACGTCACTATTCCTCAGATAATCCGCCTTGTTTAAAAATACAAACTTAGAGAGTTCATATACAAGAATACTGTACAGAGTCATAATTCCCAATTTTTTAAACTGATCCCTACAGGATGTAGTCGGGGATAGACCTACTATACACCTTATTATACGTTTTTGTGCAACAAAAATGGCGTGGGTGCTAGATGATGAACCCCAAAAGCAAATACCGTAATGGAGACGTGACGCAACATGTGCACCGTACACAGAGATAAGGCCGCTTAATGGCAGAACTCGCTTTGAACATCTTATCATAAAACAGAGGCTGTTCAGTTTAGAACGCAGCTGATCACAATGTTTATTCCAGGATAGATTCTCGTAAAGAGTTAAGCCCAAGAATTCAGTGCTTGTAGCTCTACTCACACTCTTTCCCCCCACCTCAATAGTAAGGTCGAGATCTTGTTTATTCTGGGGTGTGTGAAACCGTAAATAAGAAGTCTTGTCAGAATTTAAATATAAGGAGTTCTGGCTGAACCACTCAAAAAGACTAGAAGACTGAATGCCTGTATCTTCGCTGAAGGTGGACACTTTGAACAATTTATTTGAATACAATTCAGTTTCCTTTGTTTTATTTAATTCTACTTATGCAAAATTTCTTGAAATAAAATGTTGATATTTCTTGCAAATTTTATTAAAACAAATACAGATTTTGCACCATTGAAACAAAAATAACTATTTGAAACGAGTAAAAATAAATAGAATGGGTGGCGCCCCCTACAAAAAAACAAAACTTCTTACTTGAACGTCAAATTCATTTCCTAAGCATTCTTGTGAAAAATGCAAAATAATGGTAATAACTTCAACACGCATCCATTATCAAATAATCGACTTGAAATTTTCAAGTCCAAATATCTAGAAAACGGTTGTTATAGCGACTTGTAACAGAAGAAGCTTTTTGACGTAAATATGATAGAGGAATTACTTTATTAACTGGAAAATGCGCTAGAAGTACGCTCAAAAAAGTTATCAATCTTCAAAAAAGATAAAGACGTGTGGGTGGCGCCCCCTACAAGTAAGAGCAATAATAACATCAGGTTCGAATCCGACACCTCAAAAAACCTGTCAATACTAATTTTCGTTCAATTGAGGTCAGTATTTCGAAAGTTATTTGAAAAAAACGTAAATAAAAATAAAATTTCAACACCCTGTATCTTGGAAACGAAGCGTTTCCGGACATATATTTATTGAATAATTCATATTATAATGTTGTGAGGAATCACCTCCTGAAATTTGTCGAAGTACTTCTGACTCACCCTGAATACATACAACTTCAATTCCACTATTCTACATTTTCTAGTACATTGATTTATACATTTGTGGATAATCGATTTTTCATGTGATCTGGTGATTTTTTGTTCGACAAAGGCATGTTTCGTGTTTTTGTCCTGACAGTTTTTTTTTGTTTAAAATATAATTATAAAGTGGAATTTATGCACTTCAACTCCTTTTACAACACAATTCAATCTATTTCAGAGTGTTTTTGAAGATGCCGCTATCAAACATGAGGGAGGTATATAGGGTGGTAATCTTCCTTGATAGAATAGAATACTTCATTTAACTATGTTATGTACAGATGAATATTTATAGAAGGTCAAGGGTATTCTTCAATAATATATTTTCTCCCAAAAAAATTGTCAAACATGGTGTTCCTCAGGGACCAGTTTTGGGGCCGGTTTTATTCTTGATTTACATCAATAATTTTAGCCATTCCATGTTACCATACAAATGTGTACTATTTGCTGACGATACAACTATCTTAACATCCGACAAAACAGTAAGTAACTTAACAGAGAAAAAGAGTAATGCTTTGGACCATGCTTCCAGATGGTTCACAGCCAATCAATTGAAATTAAATGGAGACAAAACACAAGAAATACTTTTCTACAGTAACAACATTGTTGATGATAGTCGAAAAGGTAAATTACTTGGTTTGATCATCGACTGTAATTTATCCTAATCAGGTCACGTAGAAGAGTTGTCAAAAAAATTATCTAAAAATATGTTTGCCCTCAGACAGACTGTCAAAGTCCCATAAAAATTAATTGAATGTCAATTTATATAATCATCTACCAGATGATTACAAGTTGCTCAACTTCTATTCATTCAGAATGAAAATTAAATCATTATTATTCGAGAGTTGTTTCTATAGTACTGAGGAATATCTGAATTCAACTCATTCCTAACGATATACATTTCTAATGAGTAGCTAGATTAACGTATATTATATAAAGTTGTGACTACCTGTTCAATCACATATTTTATATATTTATGTTATAATTGTCCTCATATAATCTAACATATTTTACATATTTCTGTTGTATTTGTCTTTATACTATTTTTCAATTGATTTTGTACTCCCTACCTGACTTGCAACTAACATGTGAAGTAACGATGTTAAATAAAATCTAATATCTATCTATCTATCTATACTGTAGTTGACAAACTGAAAGAAATAGAATATGTGAAGAAGCATAAGCAACACAAATACCTAACACATTTTGAATTAAAGTTTAAAATTCAAAATTCGGTGAGTCTGTTCCCATCAACAAAAGGAGTTTTTGAAATGTTCTCAGAGTATTCACTGACAAAGTAGAAACAATTATTTAAGAAGTATGTTTTCATAATTTGTTGGAATTTATTAAGATCTAATATTTTCAGAAGAAGAGGAAGCACATTGTATAGCTTATAATCCAGTGAATTTTTCTGTGATATAGAGAGCCTATGTCGAGAAATTCTGATATTCTCAGCATTTCTAGTGTTATAATTGTGAATATCACTCTGAACAATGAGGCTACCTGCTCTCTTATGAATTTCAATACGAACTTTGTAAACGTATAATAATAATAAAATAATAATCGGCAAAATTCTCTCAAGCCTACGTTAGCCAAAATTTTAATTGCTTTCCTTTGCAAAGTAAAAATGGCTGCAGATGAATTACATCAAAGAGGAATGGAATAGCTCATGTTAGACTGGAATGGGAAAAAATATATTGCTTTGAGCATCACTATTGGAAATGTGTTTAATCTGGCGTGAGAGAAACAATACACTAGATAGCTTGTGCTTTAGTTGCTCCGTGTGAGCATTCCAGTTTAACCTGTGATCTAATGTGATACCGAGTAACTTAACATTCTCTTCCTATTGTCTGTTTTGATGTGTAGTAACTTATTCATTTATTTATTGATACTCCCAACTACATTATTTATTGATACACTAGCTACAGAACAGGAATATGAGTTACAAATACAGAACAATACAAAATAACAAGTTCACGAAGTAATAATACATATCGAGATTAACTAATAGGATTTAATCGCAGAGATTGAACAGTCAAAAATATCAATCTGACAACTTGCAGAATTACAATTGACACACATGTTATGCAGCGGTGAGTATTTCAAGATATCTGTTCGTGGTGTTGGTAAATAAAACGTGTTGTCTACTCTAGACGATGGTCTAGGTACATTGAAATTGAGTTTTTGCAGAATATCAATAATAAGGTTGTTGATAAATTTGAACAGGAAAATTGTGGAATGACCATAGCGACGGCAGCTTAATCTCTGCGATTTATCGTTATTCAGTTTGAGATTATGTGCTATAAACCATTTTTCTGCTTTTTTTCAATTTCTCTGGATTGATCTAACAGTAAATCGTAGTCCGGGTTTGAGAAGATGAATGATGTGTCATCAGCAAAAAGAACACATTTGTACGGTGACATTAAATTGGCAAGATCATACATATAAACAATGAATAAAAGCGGTCCCAATACAGAGCCCTGAGGCACTCCATGGTTTATTCCTTTAAAGTCTGATGTATTATTTTTGTAACAGACAGCCTGGAAACGATGTGTTAGGTACGTCTTCAGGAGAGAAAGGGCAACCTCTCTAACGCCGTAGAAGTGCAGCTTATGTAGTAGAATGTCATGATCGACACAGTCGAAAGCCTTAGACAGGTCGCACAGCGTGATAGCTGTATGGTTCCCCTGCTCAAGACCCTCAACTATCCCGCTCACCACATTCATCACCGCCGCTGTAGTTGAACATTCAGATCGAAAGCCAAACTGATTGTCACTAAAATAGTTATTGGCTTCAAAATATTTTGTTAGTCTAAGTTTTGAAAAAATGTTCACTATTTTTGAAAATATACATATGATTGAAATAGGACGGTAGTTGTCAAGTGATGTGTCCCCTTTTTTGTATACAGGAATGACCTTTGAATATTTGAAAATATCCGGAAAATGTCCACTACTGAAAATGAGATTTATTGATTCGGGTAATAGTTAAATGGTGATATGTGCTGTTCCTTTTATGATCCTACTGTTTAAGTCATGAACATCAACACATGAGGAGTTTTTTGAAGAATTTATGGCATCTATAACTTCACATGGAGTAACTGGATATAAAAAAAAAAGGAGAGGGCGCAGGAAGGGTTTCTGAAAAATTTCAAAAAATATTTTTGGGTATAACAGGTAGAGATTTAATGATAGATTCAGCCACTCCTATCAAATGGTCATTGAAATCATTTGGAGTGATGTTCTCCTTCGTTTGTGGAGAAGATTTGATTTATTTCTCTCGAAGTTTATAACCTGCCAAGTAGCTTTTAATTCATTTTCGGCCGAACAGATATGTTGATGTAGATTTTTTGTCTCTTCAATATTTTTGTCATATTCTTTTTTTAGTAATTTATACACTTTTGCATCATCTGAATTATTGCTTATTCCAGATATCAATTTGACACTTGGCAAGATAGTTCTTTGAGCTTTCAGCTCTTCGTTGAACCACATTATGCACCGAGTTTTGTTTGAAGATTTATTTCTCTTTGGAAAATTATCTTGTATTAGAGAATGGTATATATTGACTAAAAGTCTCGAAAGATAATTTGCATTAAATTCATTTTTGTTGAAAACACTCCAGTGTGTTTCATTTAACTCCTTTATCAATTTTTCTATACCCAAAGTTGGGATAGCTCTTTCATATGAATAAGAACTGATGGAATTTAGTTTTTTATTTATTATTATATATTATCCTGCATATTGGATAGACAGGGTTCTAGAATACCAGTTTTCATGAGTTCTGTGTCAAAATTAGTCAAAATGTTATCTATACAACTAGAATTTTCTGCTGTGACTCTGGTGTTCTCATAGATAGCAACTCGAAGATCGAAAGAATTCAACACACATAAATACATTATTTATCTGATGGCATGTTATAATGACAACGTTATGTCACTCAATTTTGATGACATAAGGAAGCTCATTATGGTACTTAGTCCCAAAATGAAAATTACGCTATTTCATATACACACCGTGATTTTTCCGGCAAAAGGGAGTCCACGATATTTCGCGTCATTTCTTACAAATCAGAAGGTAAACTACCAGTTTCAGAATCACTCATTATTATTTAAATTATATTCAATTCTACGTGACAATTGTGTTTGACAGCAGATACATAAATATTGCCGTTACAACCTGACGTTGTCAAGGAAATGGCACAGCACAGGAACCGAATATCAAGGTGGCTCTGTTCTTCTGTACAAACCGTTTGGCCGAAAGGGAACAGTCCATTATTGTTATTGAGGGGAGTAATGTCACTTGAATAATTTTGACGTTTTCAAATTAAGTTAATACCTAATTATTCTGAATTTTGTGCTGAAAAAGATTAATTCAGATAGTGAAGATGAATTATTATGTACACCTCCAGAAATAAGACAAGTAGCTAATGTTACCATACAGAATTTATTGCCCAAAAAATCTCAAAACAAATGTAAAGGTGTATACAAAAATTTTCAAGATTGGTGTAGCAGCAAGAACATTGAGTCATCGTTCACAGAAAATGAACTTTTGGCATATTTTAGTGAACTTAGCACTAAATATAAAGCATCGTCCTATGGACTTTCTACTCCATGCTAAGAAGCACACTCAACATAAATAATGGAATCAATATAGAAAATTATTTGAAATTACGCGCGTTTCTTAAACGTCAATCAGAGAAACATGTAGCTAAGAAGGCAAAAACTTTTAGGCCAGAACAACTCAATAATTTCATAAATGAAGCTCCTGATGAGAAATATCTGGCGACAAAGGTAGTAGATCTCACAATATTCAATCGTTTTTATCGTTTTTATAATCTAGTCAATTACATAATTCATTTTATCTGATGGCATGTCATAATGACAACTTATGTCACTCAATTTTGATGACATAAGGAAGCTTATTATGGTACTTAGTCCCATAATGAATTCATTATGATACTAAGTACCATAATGAAATTATATATGAAAAACATGTGATGGTGAGATAAAAAAAGTTTATTCAAAATGCATAACTATATACAAAACTATTTATTATTGATTGTAAGAAGCAATTACTACAATTTGCAATATTAATTCCAATGGATTCTAGAGTTTTTACATCAGTAGTTGATGCTTTTTGGTAAACTTGTAATCCTGTTTGGTTGTTGGTACCAAAAATTGCTTCCGATATTTTTTTCCTTTGCTCTTTCGAATTTTCGATGTAACCTTCAGCAACAGTATTGCTTTTCCACCCGCCATGGCGTTTCACGGTACACAGATCAGCTCCAGAATCGGCCAAAATGAAGCAGACGACCGCCGAAAACAATGTCCGGTATATTCTTCAGGGTGAGGTTAATTCAAAAAAGTGGCAATTACTTTTGGCATTTTACCAAAGGTGTGAATTCCAACGGGTTGTTTCGTGCATTTCTTATTTTTATAAGTGACAAAAAAACGTCGATGGTTTGTGCTGCAAGATCGTATTTTCACATATTGTCTGACAAGTTCTACCATACTCAATCCTGGGATATTCCCCGTTGTTACAAAAAATTCTCGCGTTACCTTTGTTTTTGTATTCGGTAAAGTAATTCTGAAAACGGATCCTTCATCTATCACATTTTCAACAAGCATATTTGTCAGTTCCTCTCTTCTGCATGCTCCAGTCAGTCCAATTATCATAGCAACTTTTTTAAATAAATATGCATCGTCTGATGCTTCCGTCAAAAACTTTGTGACATCTTTTTTAGTAAAAATTTTGGATTTTTTAGCTCTGTAAGCTTCTGATTAACATTTTAGTAATGCAACCAGCTGTAGGTACCTACTTACTAATATCGACGTTTTTTCTTGTTAATAAAATACTTCTTATCATCGATAATACGACCAGAGAGGAGATGATTTTCTTTCCTTAGATAAGCATTCAAAGTAAGCCAACAATACTTTTTCATGAGTGATATTCTTGATTTTCTTAGTACCGATTAAACGCTATTTCATATACACTCCACGATATTTCGCGTCATTTCTTGCAAATCAGAAGGTAAACTACCAGTTTCAGAATCACTCATTATTATTTAAATTATATTCAATTCTACGTGACAATTGTGTTTGACAGCAGTTACAATCTGACGTTGTTAAGGAAATGGCAAAGCACAGCTCACTAACCTACTAATATTTGACACTACACATATACTTACTCCTTTAAAAATAGTTGTCATTGTGACATGTCAAAAATGCAGTTTTTAATTTTTCGAAAATGTATTAATATAAATGCCATCAGATGAAAATTTGTATGTAATACGAATCATAAACAATCATTATGACACACGTAGTGTTATCGGACTCGCCCAATAACATTCACGACTTGTACCATAATGATCGTATTTATGATCCTTATTACATAAATAACTATTATGATTTCAAAATGAATATCGAAGTCACCTAAGATCACCACATTTTGACCTGCTTTCATAAAATTTTCCAAGAGGCATTCCAAATTCTCCAAAAATAGTTCCAAGTCTGTATAGGGTGAATACTAATGTTTTCAGTTCATGAAGCTCGATGCCACAGAATTCAGAGTGAAAATCAACATTATAAGTATTTAGTTCAAGGGGTTTATATATCAACCCCTGTCTCAGATATATGGCTAGGATTTAATTGGTAACTTTCGAACAATAAGAGTGAGTAGGACAAATGGGAAAAATGTTTAGTATATTGGGGTACTTTCCAGCAGTAAAATCTGATCTGAAATATCTGGATTGCGTTTAGGACCTACCAGCAAGTCCACAAATGGTGTGGAATCCAAAAAAATCCATCCGAAACTTGGTACCAATCGGCTACCTACCCCAGATGCCTTATTAAATATCATTTCCGGAAGTCATGATATTTATCTTGTGAAATTGCTTATCGTCTTGAATCCCAGACTTATAGTTTGACAAAATATATAACTTTCCCATTTCTATACGATGATACAATGTCAAGGCCGCTTTCATTAGAAATCCAATTTTCCGGTCACGCCATCATTTTTATGTTAAAGATAATTGTATAACTCATTAATTCCAATTAGCAGCAATAAACAATTGGAAGGGAATTTGATGAATCATTATTTCCAGCAATGTGCGAATTCAAATAAGCTTTCAACAGTTGTTACATAATCCCGATATAATTGAACTTGGATTTTCCAAAGTCAGCACGACTTTGTGTATGAACACACGGCACAAGAATATGGTGGGTACATTGATTTGCTTGAACTTTAGTCACTATCTTCCATCGTTCTAGATAACCTCCTGTGGGGTATTCATGTTGAAAGGGAAAACATTCTCAATTGAATATTGGATAAAAATATTTTTCTGTTAAATGTTGGGTACATTTAAAGAAAAAATTAATATGGGTTATTTCAAATGCCCAGTTCATACTAGTTTGTCTTTGGATAGGGCTATGTTAGTCATTGAAAAATGTCTATAAAAACTTTTTGAGAACGCATAATTTTTTCCGGAATGTACGAAATGAATCTGAGAATTGTATTGTTCCTTCTTCTACGACTTCCTGGAAATCTGTTGATTGTTTACACAACTTGTAAGGCTTTTCTGTAGAAGAAACGAAAACATAATCCCACAAACTTCTTAGACTTGACAATAACCAAAATTAATAACGAACATAATTTTTTAATATTCCATAAACTTTTATATATCGCAATACACTGTATTGTATAGTTGATAATTATTGATGAAAATTAACCCCAGGAAGGCAGGCAGGCAGGAAACAACAATAATTTGTCATGTATTCACTTCTGGGGCAAGCATTGATAGGTCGAAAGCGTTCTATGATTGTAACTAATGAACATTGCACGAAATACAAAACACTATTCGTGATGTCATCTGCTTTTATTTATTCAATGTTTTAAATTTAGTGATAGTGATTACGTGATCTTGAAGATCCCAACTCTGAAAATCTTCGAACTATTACTGGAATGTTGACTATACACGCCAATCTGTAATCGCAATCTCCAAGTCTCTGACGTCAACTATCACATACAATCAATTGTTCTGATTATCAGTACTTTATCTCTTCTCTCAAATTCAATAATTGCAAAATATAATCCAGGAACATTTATGAATTGGAAATAGAAATGGATTAATTTTTCTAAAACACATAATTGCACGGATTGTCATTTGTCATGTTCTCTTTTATAATTACAAAGAATTACAAACTTGATCAACCTTAATTGTTTCGAATTGTATTTGGATTTATTATTCCTCGATCAAATTTGAACAATAGGAGAAAATTATTATTTCGGGGACATATTGGTACAATAATAAAATAACTAATAGAAAAACTTTTGAAAGACAAGCTTTTCAGTTGCGGTTAAAATTCTAGGCCCGAAAGAGGTCAACATTTGCAACATATACATCCCACCTAATCGTGACGTGATAGAGGAGCTGAACGATCTTTTTTAACCGACGAAACCAAAAAGGAGGAGGTTCTCTATTCGACCCGTATATTTCATTTTTTCCATCATATTTTTTTTTGTATGATCACGCATAACGTTTTACTGAGGCGTCCGATTCCGATAATTCTTTTTTCAGTGGATAGGGTGTACTTCGAATTTGGTCCCATTTGAATTTAAAAGATGAAATCCACCCCTAAGGGTAGCGAAATGAATATTGATCACTCACCCTCTGAATTCTGGTCCGTTAACCGATTCTATCAGGCATAACTTTGTACTGGGTTCTTCGATTTTGATGATTCTTTTTTCAATAGATAGGATATACCTTATATTTGGATTTCGAAAGGAATTAGCCACCCTTACGGGTAGAAAAATAGGGGATAATTGATTCTTCACTTGTGAAATTTGGCACACACATACGTAGTTGACAATGACAGTTCGCTACTGACATTATTCTTGTTCCACATCCGTCAAAATCAGTATATTTTATGAGAGGATGGAATGATATTCAAAGTAATGAAATAAACTAACCAGAACAACGAAAATAATATATATTACAACAAATAGTAAAAGTAGATAATCATATTATTTAACTGGTAATAGTTGAAGTAAGGTTGGGTAAGTAAGTATTTTGGAAGTAATAAAAAAACAAGTAGGTAGTAATTGGTAGATTTTAGCCACAAAAAATTGAAAAATAAAAACTTTTTACAACAAATTAAACCGACGAAATACGGAACTGAGAAGTAAAAAATAAAAACTTTTTAACAAAAAATTAAACCGACGAAAAAATAAACTGAAAAGCAAAAAATTAAATAAACCTTTTTAGTCTAAATGATGATTGAGCTCCTAAACTAATGTGAGTAACTGATTTTGAGTCGGCGCCAAACAAACCAGCAATTGAATTAGTTGAAGCGTAAAATGATGGCAGCGAGATGCACGGCTGCGTTTTGATGACTTCTCTCATAGATAATGATCTTCGATAATTGTTTGTTTGGCGCCGACTCAAAATCAGTTATTTACATTAGTTTAGGAGCTCAATTATCATTTAGACTAAGAAGGTTTATTTTATTTTTTGCTTTTCAGTTGATTTTTTCGTCGGTTTAATTTTTTGTTTTTATTACCAAATCCCAAGTGCTAGACTCATTCTAGGAGACTTTAATTGCCACAACACGGTATGGGAATGCGATTCAACGAACTCGAGGTGTCGTACTCTAGAAAACATGATGATTTTCGAGCATTAATTGGAGACAACCGAACAAGTTCTCCTGAAGAATCAATATGGTATCTTGATTCAGGTGCTACGGACCACATGACCTCCCATCAAGAATGGTTCGTAGATCATCATGATTTTCAAAAGAGGCAAAACGTTAAAATTGCTAATGGTTCTTCTATGGAGGCAGTAGGAATGGGAAACATAAACGTCAGAGTATTGGTAAATGGTAGTTGGTCAAATGAACAACTCCGAAATGTTCTCTTTATACCGAGTATCAAGCTCAACCTATTCTCAGTGAGTTCAGCTTCAGATTGGTTCTTGAGTCAAACAAAATTAAATGTCGATTCCTGAAAGATGGTATCACCATCATTTTTTTTTAATGTTCTGGTTCCCACGAAAAGGGATATCCTGTAATGTTCAGAGAACATCGTGGGAACCAAGGGAAAGAAGGTAGGAGTTGGTGTTCTTCTTAAATTTCTGGAGGTTGTATGCCTCGGGGAACACCTCCCTAGGCAATGAGTTCCAAAGCCTCGCTGTTCGTTGGATGAACGAGTCTTTAGAAAGTGATGTTCTGCAGGTCTCCAAAGTGACCACGGAGGGTGATGACTGAACTTGACGGGTTAGTCTCGAAGAGACTGCCAAAGCAGGAACGATTGTTGATATTTCAGAAGAGCATCGTCCATGAAAATATCTATAAAATAGAGACAAATCGCCAACTTTTCTACGGTGTTCCAGACAAGTGAGCGAGTTTGTAAGCGAGGCATCACCGACGAGACGAATTGCCCTTTTTTGGACAGAATCCAATAGCCTCAGGATATGTTTAGGTGCCGCGCTCCAAATATGGGAACAGTATTCGAGGACAGGTCGGATCTGTGCCTTATAGATCATAAGCAGCTGAGTGGGGGTGAAATAGCTCTTGGCACGAAACGAAAAACCAAGTTTTTGGGATGCACTTTTGGCAATGGACCTCACGTGATTTTCCCAGGAAAGGTTATTGCTGATAGTAATACCAAGCATCGATATGGATGACTTCAGTGGTATGGTTACTCCTGACAAAGTTATGGTAGGCACAGTGAGATCGGCTTTTCTAGAGAAAAGACATGCTTGTGTTTTGTTTGCATTGAATTCTATTAAGTTATTAGATCCCCATTCGAGAATTGTTGCTAAGTCCATATTTATATTATTAACATTTCTTCCTCGTTCATTTCTGGTTTCACGGGCTGATATAGGGGCCCTGGAAGAGAAAGCGGTATGGAGGGTACTATCATCGGCAAAGCTGTGTACTGGACATGAAGTTGCTTTCAGCAGGTCGTTGATGTGAAGTAGAAATAGTGTTGGTGCGAGAATAGATCCTTGCGGAACACCAGCATTTATGAGTAGAGTGTCAGATGAAACTCCATCGACCACTACATGGAGAGACCTGTTTGAGGAAAAACTATCAAGCAGAGAACACAGCTGAGGGAACAAGCCATAAGACGGAAACTTTGGCGAGGAGTCCCTGGTGCCAAACTCGATCGAACGCCTTGGAGATATCTAATGCCACAGCTAAAGTTTCTCCATACTTTTCAATAGATAGCTGCCATATATGTGAGACGTAAGCGAGCAGGTCACCAGTTGATCTCTGATGGCGGAAGTCATATTGCCTATCGTTGACAATTCCTGAGTCTTCCAGATATTTCATGAGCTCGATGTTGATGGCTTTTTCCATCACCTTTGAAATAATAGATAGCAGTGCGATAGGTCTGTAGTTGCTAGGTAGGGCCTTTTTGCCTTTTTTAGGGACTGGCTGTACTCTTGCAATTTTCCAATTGGACGGAAATACCCCCAAATTGTAAGAGTGGTTGAACAACTTGCAAAGAACAGGTGTAAGTTCGGGGGCACATTTCTTGAGAACAATCGGCGGGATTCCGTCAGATCCACAGGCTTTGTTGGTGTTGAGACCCAGCAAAATCTTTCTGATAGTACGTTGGCGAAATGTGATCTCGGGCATGTGACTGTCAATAGGTGTAATGTTCGGGGGTTGTTTTCCCGATGAATCCAGAGTGGAATTTCCAGCAAATAGGTGCGCAAAGATATTGGCTTTTTCCTGGGCAGTCGTTGCTAGTGTTCCATCTTCTTTGGTTAGAGGAGGAAATGAGCTGGAAGTGAAGTTTCTTCCCACAGCTTTGGCGAAAGACCAAACTGAACGGGATCCATTAGGACATGCAGCAAGTTTTGATCTTATTTTGGCATTGTGGGCATCTTTTGAGCATTCTTTCTCTTTGCATATGCCTCTAGCCTCGACATATGCTGCTCTGGTCTCAGGGCCCGGATTTTTTAGCCATCGATGGTATGCTGCCTGTTTGGAAGCCACAGCTCTAGAGCAGTTTCTGTTAAACCAGGTCTTATCGGATGATGTTCTTCTTTCGGTATTCGTTATGTAAGTTTGCATCCCCAACATGATGATTTCAGAAATTGTCTCAGCACATCGTGTTGGATCTACTGAAGAGAAACAAACTCTCTTCCATGGAAACGCTGAGAAAAACATACGAAGACCTTCCCAGTCGGCCGAATTGTAATGCCACATGAGACGGGGTGGTATTGTGCAGCTCGATGGTAAATGGAAAGAGCATGTTGTGGAGATGAGGGTGTGATCAGAGTTTCCAAGTGGAGCACAAACTTCTATTCTATACGGGTCAGGATTGGTGGTGAGGAAAAGATCTAATGTATTGGCAGACTGGTTGTTAACATCAGGGATGCGGGTTGGTAGCTCGACCAGTTGTCCTAGACCATGAGTGATGGCGAAGGCCTCGGCTTGACGACCCGCATCATCTGTTTTGTTAGAGAATTTGAGCCAGGCAGCGTTATGTACATTAAAGTCTCCCATGATTATGGTTTCAGCTCTTGGATGGTTCTCCTGAATGTAGTCCAGTTTGAGTGATAAAAACTCAAAGAGGTCGTTATATGAAGGTTCATTAGGTGATAGGTAAAGGCAGCAGAGGAACTTAGTCAGTTTGGTATCAGATAGCTTGAACCACATCACATCAAAGCCTTTCGGTTCCAAACTCTCTTCACGCTGGCATGAAAGGTTAGCCTTAGCGTGAAGGCAGACTCCAGCTTTGAACCTGAATCGAGAATGGAGTTCGTAACCAGGACAAAGCATATGGACCTTGTTGGTGGACGAGTTTACTTGTGTTTCTGTTAGAGCCAGAATATCCGGTTTTTTCGTCTGTAGGTGATGGTGGACGTCATTGATGTTCTTGTTGAGTCCGCGGATGTTGCAAAAATTAATCTTCAATGTTGAGTCCCCTCGAGTACCTCTCGCCCGGAAATCCGAATGGAGAGGTATTTTGCTTCCGGAGTGTTTTACTCTAGGAAACAGAACAAACAAATTATTCAAACTGAACTTGGAAGTAGTTGTTCCTTCAGAGCACCATGAAGCTCATGTTACTGTAATCAATCAGGGGCCCGATTTTTGACGTTACTCGCTATTTAACGAATTCGCTATCTATCGACGGTTCGATAACGAATGCTTCATTATTTCTGTATTTTTGACGGCCTTCGTTGTGCTGTTAGCGATTTGTTTTTAATAGCGAATGAGTAACTTGGCAACGTCGATGTATTCGTTAAATTCGTGTTCTGTGGTGCATAAACTTATTTGTGTATTATATATATTTGAATTAATATAACTGAAAATTTACAAATTTACCAATTATGAATGATCATCCGAAAAAAAGATCTTTGTAGAAATTGTAGAAGAACAAAGGAAAGTTTTAATAGAATTCATTAAATCGAAGCATCAGTTAAGTAGCGGGAGATTTTCACAAATTTTTACTCAAAAAGACGCTGAAACACTATGGTAAGAAATTGCAAATAATTTAAATAGTATGGGTGGTGCAATTAAATCATGGCAGAGTTGGAGAAAGGTGAATTTATAAAAAAATATAGATACTTTTGTATACAACTTATTTAATTTATAGTGCTGGCAGGATATTCGTTCGAGAACAAAGATGAAAATAGGAAATTCAAAAAAATATATGAACAAAACTGGTGGAGGTCCTCCTTTACCCTCTGAAGACATATTAACATCATTAGAAGAAGATGTTCTCAATTTAATCAAACCTATATCCATTGAAGGACATGCAGTTGAAGAATCAACAGTTTAGTTCGATTTCAATGAGTATGCAGCAGATAAAATACTTTCTCCGAATCAAGGATTTGAAGCGAGTACAAGTGCCGATTCAAACAAGATAGGAGACATTGATTTTTTCGATGATACTCCAAATTTAGAAATTAATGTTCCTACTTCTGCATCTAAAACACATCGAAGAAAGAGGATTCCTAAAAAAATGGAGAATCTTTTGAATTCCTCCGCTGCTGCGAGCAATTATAAAGAATATTTGGATAAAAGAAATTCCTTGAAGGAAGCATATTATGAGGAAAAGTTACAAATAATGAAAAAAAGTCTAATTCTCAAAGAGGAAAAAAATTATATTCTCCAACAGCTACTAACAAATGTACAGAGGTTGCTGAACAGTTGCTTTAAGATTTTGTTTTTATTTATTTGAATAATTGTTTTTGTTATTTATTGTTAGGATTCCTTAGTTTTCTCTTTCAAACAATTCAGTTTCTGTTAGTACTTATGTGTTTTTCGTTTTATTATTGTTTATGTTTGACAGAATCAATTATATTTTGACTGAAACAGGTTTTACATTTTCTTACTCATACTCCCTGCAAAAAGAAGAATCAATAATTTAATAAAAAAATTAAATAAAAAAAGTTTTATTAACGATAGTTTATTCACTAATATAAATCTGATAACAATTTATCTCTGAAAATTTCTTATTATATTTGCCCTTACTCTTCTACCTTCAGCAAGTTCTGGGTTCACTCTAGCATAAACGCCAGTGCCTTCATTTTCATCGGGATGGTTTCCGCGAAGCATGCCAAAATCATGTTGATCGTCTCCTGGTTCTAGCTCCATTCCAGGCAAATTATGTTCAATGCACATATTATGCAGAACCACACAAGCAATTATTATTTTGCAGGAGTATAGAGGGTCATAATGCAAAACCCTATGCTTCAATAAACATCTGAATCGTGATTTAAATACACCATTGCAACATTCAATTTTGACACGAGTACTTTTATGTGTGTCATTATATCTCTTCTCAGGAGAATTCACTGGGGGATTGTATTCCAACGGGGTGAGCAACCATGGTCTTAGGGGATATCCTAAATCGCCCAATAAAAAATAATCATTGTGCCCTCTTCGATGTAAATCTCTTAGTAATTCTTGCACATTTGATCGACTCCAGATATATGAATCATTTGTGCTTCCAGGATACTTCGCAATTACATTGAGAATTTTTAAGTCTGAATCACAAATCTGGAAGAAGAACATCAATGTATCAATATGAAAATTAAATCATTTTACTTACCAACTGAACATTAATTGAATGGTAGTTTTTTCTATTCCCATATAGGTGCTCAGGGAATTCAGGATCCTCTATTAAGGGAGTATGAATGGCAACGTGTGTACAATCAATACAACCTATCACACCTGGAAAATGATGTTTCATATAGAAGCTGAAAAAAAAACTTCATCATATTTCAAGATGAAAAATCCCAAATCTCACCTTTGTCGAATATTATTCAGGGATTATAAATTGTTTGGAAATGAAACCCAGGTATTAAATATATCAGGATGATTTAAAGCAGTTGTAACCTCTTTCAAACAGACACTCACAGTTGACTGACTCACGTCCAAGAAGCGATTGAGTCCAACACTTTTTTGATAATTACCATAGGCATAAAAGTGTAAGGCGATCAATACCTGAAATTTGAAATCAAAATCAACTTGGTGTATATTGTCAATTTCTCGAGTTACTTTAGTAGACACGTCCAAATCTGTCCTTCTTCTAGGTGCTCTTATGTATGGTGTCAGAATATCTATAACGTATCTGGTAAGGTTTTTAGTTAATCGAAAAATTTCAATGAATTGTGTATCACTCAGAGCAAATGGGTCTTGGGGCTGTCGTTGACCATTCAGGAACTGCTGATTTCCAGCTGCCTCCAAATTTTCAATAAAGATTAAATGCATCAATTCATCCATTCTGAATATTACAATAACGCAATGAAGATCTAGAAATCTCGGGATAAATATAACACGATAAACTTTAACCTCTCTTGATGAACATAACCAAAGAATTGTGAAACGAGCACAGAAAGTGCGCTCGCTGCAATACGAATGAAATCATTCGTTATATAGCGAATGCGAGTTTTAACGATTAGTCAAAAATACTGTTAAAGTATTTTCGCTACAACACGAATGATTTATAACGAAACGAGTGGTCAAAAATCAGGCCCCAGCTACAGTTATGGCACGAGCGATTGGGACATCAAAATGTGGCACAAGTTAAGAAAATTCTTGAGAAATCGAACCTCCCTACAACCATATTCGAATTCTGTGAAGACTGTCTACGTGGCAAACAGCATCGCTTACCGTTTCATGTCAGTAACACTGAAATAAACAGAATGGGACAACTCATTCATTCAGATGCATGCGGTCCAATGGAAGAAAGTTGGCTAGGAGGGTCTAAATATTTCGTCTTATTCAAAGATGATTACAAAGCACAGTGGCTCTCTCCACGACTGAGTCTGAGTATATTGCTGCAAGTACGGCTGTAAAATATTTGATTTGGTTGGACAGTCTTCACAGAAATATTCTTATTGGCGACACAAGTTCGTTTCACAGCTCGTCAACGAGCTCCGTTTGCAAAAATTGTCAATCCAAAGTTTTAAATGGATTTAAGTGTATTACTTTTATCACAAGCTTTTATCACAATAGTTGTGCAAAACTTCATGGACTAAAAATTGTGGAAGACAAAGTGGTGAACTGTTGTGAAAAAGAAGAAATGTCTGATAGTGATGCTTTATTCTTCGATGCCATCGAGGGTATAGCCGGTGACAGCAAGATTTTCATATATTCAAATACATACTAAAACAGAGAGATGCTGTTATCAACGAGCTGCGAGATAAAATTAGAATTATGAGTAATCAAATAGATCTCATGAATAAGATGAGCGATATAAATTGTGAACATTCCAAGGTAAATGATAAAAACGGTGCTCCCAGACAAAAACCGGTACCAGCAAAAACTGTCAATAAAAATGTGCCCAACACAGAACCTGACCTATCTTCACAAAAACGAGATGAATCACAGGAGAGCACAAATATTGTTAGTAAACAACGGACAACAGACTTTGTATCAAAAACAGAAGTTTCTGCTGCAGTCATGCAATCAGAGCATTAAATGAAACTTGACACTTACATTCACATGGTGAATGATGATAATGTCCAAAATGCTGCTGGATCAAACCAA
Source organism: Gonioctena quinquepunctata (assembly GCA_018342105.1). Taxonomy (NCBI): domain Eukaryota; kingdom Metazoa; phylum Arthropoda; class Insecta; order Coleoptera; family Chrysomelidae; genus Gonioctena; species Gonioctena quinquepunctata. The sequence goes on from JAFIRS010001312.1 coordinate 236,864, forward strand.
CGCCAGTGGACGGGAGTAACTAGAAAGAAAACACAAAAAAGAAGAAATCTTTTGATTGGTAGTAACAAAGAAGAAACTGTGAGAGGGGTTCCGAAACATACGTCACTACATGTCTACAGGATTGATCCGAAGACAACTGCAGAAGAAATGAAGACGTTATTGTAGCCTCATTTTGCTGAAATCGAGTGTAAGAGTCTTAATTCCAAATTTTCTGATTTATATGCGTCATTCAAGGTCACTATTGATGACAGAAATTTTGAAAAGGCTATGAATCCACAAATTTGACCATTTGGTGCATGTGTATCACGTTTTTTAATGAAACGCAAGATAGACAAACCAAAAATTTAGTATTTAATCCTAATATATTCCTCTTGAAAGTGAACACAATCAATTTTGAAAAAAGTAATTACATAATGGCTGATATAGAGAGTTACAAAGACTTATATTTCATTTGCTTGGTTGAGAAAGGTCTCAAATATGAAGCATTAGAAAGTATAGACATTGAGGGTTTTGATTTGATCAATTCATTCTGTCGATCCAATAAGCGTTGTGGGGGTGTTGGAATATGGGCAAGACGGGATATTCAGGCTAAATGTATTGATGTTCTAGAATATTGTGAGGAACATTTTGAAATATGTGCTATATCTTTCAAAACAAATGACCGTCAAAATATAATTTTAAATTGCTATGGGTCACCATGTGGGGAAGAAAACATATTCTTTGATAAAATATCCACAGTATTGGAAAACATTTACAAGCCTAACATAAACTTGATTATTTGTGGAGATTTAAATTTCGATAGGTTAAAAAACGATCATTTCGTTTCTCTTTTCACCTTATTAGTAGAATTCAATCTAGCTCCTTTGGTGGAATGGCCCACTCGAGTTTCTGAGATATCCTGTACATCGATTGATCAAATATTCATCAACTTCAACAATGAGGGAACATGTCGTGTTCTAGATAATGATATATCTGATCACAAAACGATATTATTGGAATTGAATAAGTGTGAAACAGACAGAAAATATGAAAATAATAAAATTCTGAGGAGAAATTTCAGTAGAGAAAATATAAATAACAGCTGAAGACTGGACAGATGTTTATGAAATACGAAGTTTCCAGAACGCTTTCACATATTTCAATACTATCTTTTTATTCAATTTTGATGTTAATTTTCCAAAAAAATATCACAATGAGGGAAACATAAATAAAAGATGGGTTGACAAAGATGTGATTATTTCTAGTCAAAAGTTGAAAGATTTATTTTTATTGCAAAAATGTCATCCAATATTGGCTCCCGTATATAAAGAAGCAAAGAAGAATTATAGTGCCTCATTGATAAAAAAACGAGAAACATATTTCCAGAAAAGCATTGAAAACGCGGAAAGCAATACGCGTACCTTGTGGCAGGTTACCAATGAACATACGAAAAAAACGAAAAAAAAAATTATCGTCTTTACTATCAATGGTCACACAATGGACGATCCTAATATTATAGCCAGAGAATTCAACAATTTTTTTATAGAAGCGCCCACTAGACTGGTAGATAAGATAACAGATAATGAATTTGTTATACCTAAAAATCAGCTCAACAGTAAAACTATGTTCCTTTATCTGTATACAGAAAATGAACTATATTCACTACTGAATAATGAATTAAGAAATAAGAAGTCAGCAGTTCTGGATGATGTTCCAGCATTCTTATTGAAGTGTGTTATTGACACAATTATAAAACCATTGACCCACTTGATTAACATGTCTTTTGAGTGTGGCGCCTTTCCGAATATTCTGAAAACAGGAAAAGTGGTTCCTCTTTTCAAAAAGAAAGAATCTACTCTATTAGACAATTACCGGCCGATAACAATACCTTATGGCTTTTCAAAAATATTCGAATATGCTTTTCTCAATAGGTTATTACCATTCTTAGATAGATATGATATACTTAGTGAGAAACAACATGGTTTCCGCTCGAGAATGTCAACTACTGCCGCAATGTCTTCATTCTATCATGAAATTATATATATGATTGACAGAGGCGATTGACAGAGGCGAATGCCCTGCTGCAATATTTTGCGATTTGAGTAAGGCATTCGACTGCGTTAATCATGACAAACTCTTATCAATATTGGAAACATATGGTTTGCGAGGTTCACCACTTGAATGGATCTCATCATTTCTAGAGGATCGGAAACAAATAGTCTGCTTAAAATTTCAACAAGGTGGAAAAAATTATAGTTTCCAATCTGATACCGGGAATTTGATTAGAGGCGTCCCACAGGGCTCAATATTAGGGCCTATAATGTTCATTTTGTATGTGAATCATTTAGATCATTTTATTGATAAACAACATTATACTGCTTACGCCATTAATAAAGTAGCAAGATTCTTCAATGGGCGTGACCTATTTTCAATATTGAAAAAACACAAATTATAGGGATTCACAATCGTCAAAGAACTGTAGAAAATATGCAGATTATGATAGAAAATAAATTACTCATTAATTCTCATGAACCGGTAAAAATTTTAGGACTTTATCCAGATGAATTCCTGAACTGGAAACCTCAATGTGAACAATTAATTTCAAAATGGAGCTCCCTGAAATATATGTTTTCTAACCTTCTCACCGTTTTGGATTTGCATCAGCTCCTGAATTTGTATTATGCACAAATCGAATCCCGGCTAAAATATGGTATTTGTTTTTGGGGCAATTCAACACATGCACGTGGTATTTTGATAATTCAGAAACGGATTTTGAGGTGTATTTTCGGAATTCCGCGGATGGATTCATGCAAAATATTTTTAAATCTTTCAACATACTGACAGTACCTAGTCTCTATATATTTGAAATATGTTTATACGTTTTCCAGAACAAACATGCATTTCTCCTCAATATGGATATTCACGAACATAATACGTGGCATAAAAGTGACATTCGAATACAGAAGACGAAGCTGAATATTTCTTCATACGCTCCTAATATATTTGGCCCAAAAATATTCAACAATCTTCCAAAGGCAAATAAAGTCTTGTGGCTCCCTATTACTTTTTAAAAGGAAACTCAAATTGTTTTCAGCTGAAGAATCTTTTCATGATATATGTGATTTTATTATTTCGATAACGTGAGATAGCACAGATACTTGTACTGTATTTTTAATTTTCAAGAACATTTTATTATACGTTTTTTTTATTTGTATCTTATGTAAGTTTTCATTTTTATCTTAGGTTCAATTATTTCGTTGTACCCTATTTTATTTTTAAAAATGTCTGACTATTCCTATACTTGTAAATGTCACAAGGAAAATAAACTGATTGATTGATTGTGTACACTTTATATCGACAATCAGAGTGGTATCAAACTGATCAAAAATCAAGATTTTCACAAGCGCACGAAATATGTCGATATAAAGTATCATTTTATAAGGGAAAAGTATCACCAGAAGTTGATGGATATCAAGTATATTGAAAGCAATGAACAAGTTGCTGATATATTCACGAAACCTCTAGCAAAGTCGAAGTTGGAATACTTGAGGTTAATCTGGGTTTGATCAGTATTCAAGATATAACAAGAAATTAGTCGGAGTGTTGGTTTAGGAATTTCTTATGTTATGTATATTTTCTTGTTGTTTTAACCACTATGTATATCAAGCGAGTTGTCATTAAAATAGATTTTGAGTTCACGTCAATATTACGGAGAGTTTAACTGTATTACCCCAATATTATCAAAACATCTTACTCACAAGTTACCGAAATGCTGAGGAAGAACAGTCCCGTGTAACTCAGAAATGGAAACTCAATAAAGCCGACTGGAAGCTATTTGCGGATATTGTTGGAAATAGAGTGCGTCACCATCATATGCTAGACGACATTGATGAATGTGTGAGAGAGATCAAAGAAATAATAACCTAACGCTGTCAGCGGAACTGAAAGATCGACGTCTTTGCCAATGATAAGAACAGCGTCGAATGAGCAGAGGAAAATCGGATTTCAGTTGTAAGAACAAACTTCAGCAAAAGACAAATACAGGAATGTTCAAATAACTCGTGCACATCGTGAACTATTTTCTGATTAGTCGACTCTGACAAACGTCCGTTCGTTGACAGCTTCCAACACCACCTCGCAACACTATTTACCTGTCATTCTGGATCACTAGGTCACAATTGATATTATTTTTAATAAATTACTGTTTGTATCTTGGTGTTCTTACAACGGATTTTTTGATAATTGTGATTCGTTAAGTGCTCCAAAGTGCGTCGACTTCATCTACTAGTGCCGACTTTATCCACCAGTTTGAATATAATGAGGTCCGTTTGTTTTCATCACTATGAAATTGAATACCCATTGCAGGTAGCCCACGAACAATCGATTCAACATTCCACATTATTAAAATGTTTATTGCATCTGGCGATTGTCAGTGTTTTCCTACAGCTCTGAGCAGGTCAGTTGAGGTTAGGCGGGCAGCGATTTTTTTTTTTTCGAATTTTCAACTTTTTTTTCAATGTTATTATACACTCACCACGTATAATGAGTTGCATGCGCTCTTCTGTTTATTTTTGGTTACCAGATATTTTGTTAAAAATTTCATTTTCTACAAATTTGTGAATTAACAATGCTAAGCATTTTTTTTAACTATATGCACTTAGCAACATTTATTTATTCTAGAGAGGTACTGTCATCGGTCGAACCAGGATACTTGAGCAACGAACTTCCTGAAAAGGTTCCATTTTCTGGTGAACCATGGCAGAACATTCTTCCAGATGTCGAAAAAGTGATAGTTCCAGGACTCACCCATTGGACCTCACCACATTTTCATGCCTATTTTCCGACATCAAATTCCTACCCCGGCGTAGTGGGTGAATTATTTTCATCCGGCTTGGGATGTATATCAACAGACTGGGTGAGTTTTTATAGCTGATATAGTACTAGAAGATGTGATAAAAAAATGGAAATGAAAAAAAACACATTATCTTCGATTTTGATCGAAACTTTACGCCAATACACATTTCATACGAATTTTTAACAATTTTGGCAATATCAAAATAGCCCAAAAAACGGTTTTAACCATAAATTCTTTATTTTCTGTGGTCAAGGATAAAACTCCGTTATTTTCACAAACAAAACTAGTTTATTGCATTCCTTGTGCAAGTTGTAACCATGAATATATAGGTCAAACAGCTAGGTTACTGAAAGACCGTATAAGTGCCCATAAAAGTGATTGTAGACTTCACCCTGAAAGGTGTGCTCTCAGTGAACATTTTGTAAAAGAAAAGAATGCTTCGAAACGAATCTTTTTGGAAATGGCATTTATTTCTCAATCCAACAAGTGTTTAAACAAAAGAACAGATCTCAATCATTTAAGTGAGATCTATTCTTATCTATTAATCTTGGACAAGAACCCGAATGCTCTCAATAATAATTCATCTTCCTTTTCTAGTTAATACAAACTAACATGAAAGTTTTGTAATAATTAATAACTAATAAATATATTCATCCAATTTTACCATTAGAAAATCTCATCTTCAGTAGTAATTGCAATTGATGTTTTCCACTTTCATGTGGACAGCTTAGACCAAATGTCTCTTCTTCTTCTTAAAAATTGTACAATTTTGACGTTGACATTTTAGGTTATGTTAAATTCCAACCTCGATGCTGTTATTTTCCCTCACTTTCCACATTCCACATTTCCAAGTTCACCACAATGGTTTTCGGCTTTTAATAAATTTACCAGTAATGTTTTGTGTTACAAATATTATTCCATAAATCTAATTGTTGCTCCATGTTTTTACATGTTTAATGCTGTCTTTTACACCTTTTCGTATTTCACCGAAAAACGACCATTCTCACTAACATTGTAAGTAAAGTTTATTTTTATAATTATCAACATACTATAGTAGTTTCACCTTTGTAGCTCCCTGATGATGACAATATTCATTGTCGAAATATTGGAAATATAATGTTATAAGAGTACATTTGCGTTTGCTGCTGTCCCAAAGAATTTCTCAGACTTTTTCCTAACTAGTCAGCAAAGACTACCTCTCCTCTTTATATATATATATATATATATATATATATATATATATATATATATATATATATATATATATATAGTGTGACCCATTTTTAATGGAAACACCCTCCTAAAATTTGATGTTGTAAACAGATTTCAATATTTTTTTTTTTTAATGTCAAGTACCAAAAGGTGTTGAAATGTTTATTCCAATTTTCAGGGCATACTACGATATTTTTTCTTAGTCGAAAATCGAGATTTTTTATAAGCGATTTTTTTATTGAAAAAATCACTACGCCACTGGATTCAGAGTGCCTCTAAACAGATGTGACCAAAATTTCATGGAAAAATATTCATTAATAACAAAGTTATGACAACTCAAAAATTCGAAAATTCACACAGCTAACAGTCACAAAAAACACCCTATATCAATAGATATAGCCATGAGAATATTTTTTTTTATGATATCAACAATAAAGTGCCGCCAGATGAAAAAAAAAAACAATGGCGTAAATTTTTTTAATGAAAATAACGGAATTACATTCAAGTTTTCACGCAAATTAACTAAAACTAAGACCTAATTGATTTTTCAATTTGAATCTTAGTTGCCATGGTTGGTTGGTTGGTTGGTTTAAGGCTGACGAGCTAGAGACAGGGCTGGCACTTAGCTTCCCTTGACACTGCGACCAGCAGGGGTCTATTGTATCACTCTGTCGTCAGTGGTTCCTCATTCAAACAGGTTTGTGCCCTTAGTTGGGTCTAGAAGCCCGCCGATAAGGCTCTTCGGATTCATGCCCGTTTCCGGGCCGATCCCTCCAAAGATCCTGCGTCGCCCACCACTCAGGGCGGCACAGTCGAAGATTGGAAGACAAGAGTTAGACCCGAGGCCTCCTCTTGTCTCTTGATGACAAGCCATTCTTCAGTATCTATCCCCATGTCCTGGGTTTTGATGAGCTGAAGAATCTTTTTGGTTTCCATTTTACCAAATGGCTTTGGAATCCACTCTGTTTCCGGGAGTTTGTCAGTAGGTGTTCGACCATCTGCTGATCCCTCCTCGGTTGGGTTTACGGTTTCTGGTGCCGAGTGTGATTCAACTGGAATCTCCTCGACTTCCATACCCGCTATCGGTGTTGGGTCTTCTTCAACTGGAAGTTCCCCAGGGTTGTTTGTGTAGGGGAAAGGGTCGTCCACACCTGCGGTGCCCCTTGCGCAGGTGTAAGGCAGATTACTCTGGGTGGTCGCCATGTATCCCAAAGGCTCCGTTTTTTTTATACCTGACTGGCTCAGGTATCATCCATCCCTCGGCACGGGTCGCTTGACGCCTTGGATTAAGCCATGTTGTGGTGGCATTTGGTTTGAGATTGACTTAGAGATCCGCAGGTTTTGACCATTTCTGGTCATTCCCACTGGATTTTCCTTGTCAACCCCGTTATCCAGCGATACCACTTGGAGGTAGCCACCTAAATTTCCGCAACCCATATTCATCTCTCGTAGGAGGTGAACATGTGTTGACGCAAACTACTCGCCTCATTGCCATGGAAATGATATTACAGTTTGACACTTGTGAAAGATTTAAATGTACTATTGTCAACAATATTCACCTTACAATTCTTCGAATTATTTTGTGTTATGGCTGCAAGATTGAGCGTAAGAGAGAAAATTGAAATTGTATGCCTTTCGGGAGATGACGCTAGAAGTGCTAGAGAGGTTTGTAGAGTATTTAATGAGAGACATCCAGATCGTCCTCGTATTAGCTGCGGTACAGTAAATAAAATGAATAAGATATTCAATGAAACTGGTGCAGTATCAAAAATGATGTTAAAAAGTAATCCTGTACAAAGACGAAACAGGAATGACAGGAATTATCAAATCATTTTAGATTATTTTGGAATTAATCCTAATGCCAGTATAAGGAATGCCACCTTAGATTTGAATATTCCACGAGAAACTATTCGGAGATGTCTCAAGGCGAAGAATATTAAACCTTGCAAGCCAAAATTTTTACATACGCTGCAAGAAGACGACGAAGCAAGACGTCTGGAATATTGTTTATGGGCCCAAGGGGAATATTTAAACAATACAAATTTCCTACAAAATATTTTATATACCGAAGAAGCCACTTTCACTACGAATGGAGTTGTGTCATCACAGAATTTTCGCTATTGGGCAGCGAATAATCCTAACTGGGTAATAAACTGTAAAAGCCAGTATTCCCATAAAATCAACGTCTGGTGTGGGATATTGAGCGAACGAATTATTGGTGTTTTCTGTTTTGAGGAAAACATTAATGCGCAGAGGTTTCTAGAATTTTTAAACACAGAGTTTTGGGATGCTATTCACGAGCTGCCAATCAATGAACGATCAAATTTAATTGTCCAGTTAGATGGGTGTTCAGTTCATTATGCCAGAGCTGTGAGGCAATGGCTTAACGAACATTTTCCAAACCGATGGATAGGCCGTGGTAGTCCGTTTATAGAGTGGCCACCCAGATCTCCAGACCTCACAGTTTTGGACTTTTTTCTCTGGGGACTTCTCACACAAAAGGTTTACAAAAACCGCTCAAGAGATAGAAATGAACTTTGTGCAAGAATTCGACAGGTATGTGCAGATATTACCCCACAAGAACTAAGGAACGTAATCAGAAACATTCGTAAGCGCTACGACAAATGTATCGAAATACGTGGTGGATTAGTAGAGGCTACAAGAATATTAGTTTGAATCAATTGTTGCACTGAATCGAAACATTTCAATAATTAGTTTTCATTGTTACGTTAATTAAAATTTTTTCCTTCATTATTAGTTGAATTGTGTGAATGTAATTCCGTTATTTTCATTAAAAAAAAATTACGCCATTTTTTTTTTCATCTGGCGGCACTTTATTGTTGAAATCATAAAAAAATATTCTCATGGCTATATCTGTTGATATAGGGTGTTTTTTGTGACTGTTAGCTGTGTGAGTTTTCGAATTTTTGAGTTGTCATAACTTTGTTATTAATGAATATTTTTCCATGAAATTTTGGTCACACCTGTTTAGAGGCACTCTGAATCCAGTGGCGTAGTGATTTTTTCAATAAAAAAATCGCTAATAAAAAATCTCGATTTTCGACTAAGAAAAAATATCGTAGTATGCCCTGAAAATTGTAATAACATTTCAAATTTCGTCCCAAGTAGACCTTTTAGTACTTGACATTTCAAATGAAAATTATTGAAATCTGTTTACAACTTCAAATTTTAGGGGTGTTTCCATTAAAAATGGGTCACACTGTATATATATATATATAAATATATTTATAAAATATATAAAAACAAAAAAAGATTAAACGAGTATGACTTGGTTAGCACAATAGTAAAGAGAGGTTATAATGCGTACTTGCTAAAAATACATAAGCATTCATTATTGTCTGTATAAAATCTCTACTTACCTAACTCCATCAGCAATATCCGGAACTTGTGCAGAAACACTGTCAGGATTCATTATTGTTATTATTTTTCATTATTTATTATGTACAAAAAACCTGTATACACTCAACAAAAATAATCGTCGCGACACCACACTGTTCAATGTGAAATAGAAAGACGAAACGAAAATAACTGGCTTGCTTTCTATGAGAGAGAGCAAAAAGTGTCGTTACAACTTTTGGTCTTAATTTATTCCGTCTAGCCCCCGTTCGCAACGCGCGATAAGGAACTACGTTCCAAAAAATCCGAAATTTTTTAGTTCGTTTTTCCTACATCATTTAAAAAAATACATTCAATAAACCTATCATAGTTTACTGATTCTCAGTTCAATGAAAATCTTGGAATTCCTGACATTTTTTCTGAGATTAATAACCATTCTCGAACAGTGAAAAAGGACATTGATGAAAGTTACGTCATAGGTTAAGTCCGGGGTAGTTGGCCATAGTTTTTTCGAGGTCGAGTTAAATGAATGAATGAATGTTTATCAACCGACAAAATCAAAAAGGAGGACGTTCTCTAGTCGACGCGTATATTTTTTCTAATGTATGACCACGCATAACGTTTTACAGAGTTGGTCCCATTTGAATTGGAAAAAAAGGGTAGCAAAATGGAGGATATTGATGTTCACCCTCTGAATTTTGGTTCGTCAACCGATTCTATCAGGCATAACTTTGTCTGGGTTGTCCGATTTGGATGATTCTTTTTTTTTATCAGATGGTGTATACCTCATAGTTAATCATATTCAAATTGGGATGAAATAATCCACCCTTATGGGTATAAAAATAGAGGATGATTGATTTTTCACTTGTGAACATTGGCACACATATGTAGTTGACATTGACATATTGCTATTGTCTAATAATAATAATAGTAATAATAATAATAATTTTATTAACCATTTTTGGGGGATATGGTAGGTCATATAAAGCATAAAGATGTATGTAATTTATCCACCATTTCTTGGATAGATAAAACTATGGATATTGCATAGTGCTGTACGTACATAGGGTAAAGTCATATATAACAAAAGTGTTTATAAATAAACCACAAGAATTAGGTGAAATTAAAAACATTTTAAGAACATCATTACAGCAAGTATATGTAAAATTTTAACCAGTTACAGCAAGAACAGAAAGACGACAAATGACACAAGATACATATTTGAAAGTATAAATCACATTGAAAACATCTGAATATTCTTGATGATCATAGTGAAATTTCCAGTCAGCTAACATTTTGTTGTATCAATAAATATTCTATCACTGACAAGTTGAAACCATGGTTATAGAAAAAAGGAAAAGCTAACAGCAGAGATGGCAGTATGTTACAAGATACATATTAAAAGATAACAAGAGTTACAATGAATCATCCAAATATTCTTGATGAGAATAGTAACATTTATTAATTAGCAGACATTTAATTTTATTGAAAGATATTCTGTCACCTCCAGAATTTTTAATTTCAGTTGGTAGTTTGTTGTAGAAACTTAGTGCTTTGTAGAGAATTTTCGAATTTTGGGTTCTGTGGTTAGGTATTCTCAAGTGACCACCATGGCGTGTGTGATAAGCATGAGAAGAAGCATTTGTTTCGAAGGATTTCAAGTTGCTTGTAATGAATTCCACACTATCTTAAATATATATTGATGGGGCAGTGAGCAATTTCTCTTGGTAGGCCATATCAAAGATCAGTCTCAAGATACGTTTCTGACCCACAAATACTCTACTACAATCTCTTCCACAACCCCATGACATTATGTTGAAAGAAATGTGTGAGTATACCATTGCATGATAGATGTTTAACAGACTTTCTGTGGCTACACAAGTTTTCATCTGCTTAATTGCAAAGAATGCTGAATTCAGTTTCTTGCATATGTGATTGATATGAAGATCCCGCCTAACCTTTCATCTAGGAATGTTCCCAAGAATTTTACCTCTTGAGACATGGTTATTTCATCAATATGAATCATTGCATGTTACTATTGTAAAATTTCATTGAAATTTTTTTAATTTAAAATCAATGATTCTGCCGACATTTGTTACTAAATCATCTGGTTCACGACTAGCAACTGTTATCGTTGTGTCATCAGCAAACATAGCTATGTGGCAATCAGTTACATGTTCGGGCAAATCGTTGAATCGTTGACGAATAGTACAAAAAGTAAGGGTCCTAGGACTGACCCTTGCGGAACTCCCAAGTTGACATCGCGCTCACTAGACATGTAAGTATTATTTCTCACAGTCATACTGCGTCTATCCATGTATGATGCCAACCAAGTCATTATATTATTTGGAAACGCAAGCATTTTTAACTTTTCAATTAGAAATTCGGAAGACACCGTATCGAATGCCTTCGACAAATCAAAAAATAGGCTAATCACACAATTGTTGGAATCTATTTCAGAGTAAACATAATTTAGAAATTGATAAGATGCTGTTTCAACAGAATGATTTTTTCTGAAACCATGCTGGTTACTACATAGTAGGTTATTCATTTCCAAATAATTCATCATCCTAGTAGTTACTACTTTCCCGAATTTCTTCGAGAGTGAGCAGAGCAGGAGAATTTGTCTGTAGTTGTCTAGCTCAACTATTATCTCCTTCTTTGAACAGAGGAATTACTAGCGCCTCTTTGAACTCTGTGGGAAAATAGCCTCGCAGGTAGTACTGGTTCAGTAGGCAAGTAAGGGGATATTTTATCAGATCTATTATACTCTTGATTGTAATTATAGAGAGTTCGTCTATTCCAGATGACTTTTTATTTTTCATCATATATAGTGATTCAATCATCTCGACTTCTGTAATAGGTCCATTTTGAAATGGATGATATCAACATTTGGTCGTACGGGAAGAGTTAAGTTTTGACCGAAGTGATCGGCCAATGTCGATTCAGCGGCCTTCGAGAAGTGATCAGTGAACAATTCCGCTACCTCCTGCGCATCTTCAACGAAATTCAGGTTGTGCTCAAGAGTGATGGTATCACCGTCATAAGACGATTTCTTTTTTGTCCCTAACTCACTGTGAATTATGTTCCATGTCTCTTTTGTTTTAATTTGTTTTCCGTCACAATCCGTCTATGAAAGGAAGGAATTACATACAAAGTGAATAAATAAACTAACCAGAACTATCAAAAATAATTTCTATTATATAACAATAAATGCTTAAAGTTGATAATCATATCATTTAACTGTTAATAGTTGGGGTGAGATGGGTAAGTAGGTATTTTGGAAGAAATGAAAATTAAATAGGTAGTAATTAGTAGATTTCAGCCACAAAAAATTGAAAAATAATAATTTTTTAACAAAAAATTAAACCGACGAAAAACTGAAAAGCAAAATAATAAATAAACCGTCTTAGTCTTAATAACTAAGCTCCTGAACGAATGAGAGTAACTAATTTTTAGTCGACGCCAAACAAACAATCAACAAAGATCATTAAATCACTCCAAAAAAATTATCAAAATGTCACCGCACATCTCGATGCCATCATTTTACGCTTTACCTAACCCATTTGCTTGTTTGTTTGGCGCCGACTCAAAATTAGTTACTTACATTAGTTTAGGAGCTTAGTTATTAGGACTGAGAAGGTTTATTTTAGTTTTTGCTTTTCAGATTTTCGTCGGTTTAATTTTTTGTTAAAAAGTTATTATTGGTACTAATAACTGAACACATTAAAAGTCATATACGATAAATACAATGAACATTGAAAAGTAATAGACCTACAGAAGTTTTTGAGGGCCTCAACAACTTGCACGTGGTAACACACATGAATACATTTCTACAATAAATAAATAAATTTAATTAATATATAAAGACATTTTCATAACTTGAAAGAATTTTATAGATTAAAATATTGAAGGAAATCATAGAACAATAAGAATATTTAAGGTATAGTTTTTATTGGAGTAACAAGACAGGAACATTCAATTATAGTTTATAAATAATCATGGCAATCCACTTTATTATTATACCATTATCATTATTGTATCTCAATCAACTCACGAGTCTCTCTCCTGGATCTACTTCTGATATGAGCTATAAGGCTCCTTTTGAATTTTCTTACAGTATTCTCACTTTTGACATCTTCTGAGAAGTTGTTATAAAATTTTATTCCCAGGTATGAGCAAATACTTTGTCCTATCTGTTTTTTCATAGCAGGTGCAACATATTTGTGTTTATTTCTTGTTACATAAATAAGGATGAGGCATTGTAATTTGAATTCGTTCGAGTATTGCCATATGTTGACCTATTTATAAAATAACTGTCGAATGTCAAGTAATCCCATTTTGGAATAGGTCAGTGAGGTACCTTCGATATTTGTTCAACATAATTCTAAGAATTTATTTTGGGACACTTGTAACGTATTACATTATGTTTTTGAAAAACCGCCCTAACCTAGGATTCCATAATTCAGATGTGATTCCACTAGACTCTGATACACTATGATTTTTTCTCTTGGAATCAGATATTCTACTATTTTCTCATATCTATACAGTATGTACCTTGGTTTTCATGTCAGGTAGTCCACGTGGATATTCCATCTGGAACAACAGTCCACCATAATTCCTAAATATTTTATTTTATTTGTGGGCCGCATAGCGAACGAATTTTGTATGATTATGTCATAGTTTGGAAGAAAAATCTCAAAACTACTGAATGGTAGGTAAAAAGTTATTTGAAAATTGATTGATAAGCGTCTGTTATCTAGCCAAGATTTTATTTTGGTGAAATCATTTTCAATTTTCATTTTCAAGTTATACCAATTTGTGTCTTTGTATGTATATTACTACCGTATCATCGGCAGAGCCGATTATTTGTCCATCTTTCTCCAGTAAAAATAGATTATTTGAATAAATAGTGAATAGCAAGGGACCCAACACAGTTCCCTAAGGCACTCCACATGTTATTTTTTGTGTCTCGTTGTTCCACACAAACCGTTCAAAAGTTATCGAGGTAAGGGTACCGCACTTATACTTGACATTTCAAATGCATATTGGGAAAAAAAATTGATTGATATTCAAAAAAAATGGAGTAGTTGAGGAGAGAATTGAATTATTATTATTATTACATTCGATATGGACCTGATTGTTACTCTTACTCACCTCCGAACATGCTATAATTGTAATAGATTGATTACATAACCCATAAACATACCAGGACTGGTTTTAAATGGGGGATTCATATGTTTATTCGACCCAATAACTCTACGAATCTTTCTCAATTTTAATTTTAATTTCATAATTCTCCACCACCAAACGATTCTTTTGATTTATATCTGAATATTTATACTTTATATTTGAATTTCTATTCTTGAATAAACATTATCATTATTATCATGTGTTCAACGATGTGCCACTTGACTCCCCATGATATTTGAAATTTTCAAGGTAATGTGCCCCATGCGCCATCTATCGAGCAATCACAAAGTCTTGTTATGACTGCTCGTTAGTTGTTGAAGCTAAGCCTCAACTATAATGGGCGTTAGTAGTCTGTTGACCAATAACTGGACAACCTCCCAGAGCGGCTTGGGAAGCTATCACCCTCAGTATATAATGAAGCGTGGATCCTTGATTTAACAGTACAGTTACCAATCTCAGATAGTTTAGAGACAATAATACACTTAGGAATTTCAATAATATATATATATATATATATATATATATATATATATATATATATATACATGTATTTTCTAAAAAATAACAACAACTTATACACCTGGTATAATTTACGGAGAAAAATGTATAGATCGTCAGAATGAATTTGAATATAAGATATACTTGATAGTAAAACCAATATAGTTTGCCCATAGCAGAATAACTGTTCTTCAGTTACTTTGGCTATTGCTACACTTCATAACTTTTTGTCGAATCAAAAGTTGACTCTACTATGAAATCAAATAGATTTCCTTATTACAATATACATATATACCTTGCCAAATAAATAGTTTTATTTTCTTACCCTCGACTGGAGAACACACCTCGTTTTAATGCTAATTGATTTTTATTTTGGATTACCGATTATTTAGCTCCTTTTGAATATAGTTTATATTTGCAGAGTTTACTGAGATACCATTTTGTTGTAGTATAAGACCCTTTCGGCAATTTGGACTTTCACTATTTTTGACACATTTTTGATGAACTGGCTATTTTATGAATAATTTACGAAGTCTACACTTGTTTCGTATCATAAGAGAGCTATGCATCTTAGAAGGAATTTGATTCTACTCTGATGCTCTTCATACTCTGAAGGCTCTAACTGAACTGAATTCTGATATATATATATATATATATATATATATTTATACATATATATGTTGCGGTGTTCAACTTTCGGCTGTCGGACAATCGTTAATTATCTATCCCGGTGTGGAGATCAATAGCAATATAAATAACTGTCCTGTTGCAATTATTCCGGTCTGTTTCAACTTTTGAGTCGTCGCTGTCAGCGTACTTATTCATGAGGCTTTTTGATGGGTGGTGTTATCATATAAAATAATTTACGAGATTTTACTTCTTTGTCGGAACTCACCCCGCATTCCAGCGCCTGATTTAACAGCGGATGAAGGGAAACACTCGTTCGCCTTTTCTGTGTCGCGTTCCTTTAGTCAAGGGCATTACAATTTTTACGTTAAAATAACTTCTTCGATCATTGGCTGTGATTCTTTAATTTCAAAAAGTAGTATCGGTGATATCATTCAAAACAGTTTAGTCCCATTGTTCTATGTCAAACTATAAAAAGCCACACTGTATAACTATTTTCAACAGAAACAAACCAGTTGAACTACCTGTGGCCTGCGGAATACTACTACTACTATTTATATTGGCTTTAACGTACAACATTTCATGACTATTTTTAGCTTTTCTCTGGTTAATTAGCGAACGATTTGAAAAGAACATGTGATTTTTTATTGAATTATAGAAATCTATTGGTTCAAGTCCTTGGAATGCATTCAATGGACACTGAAAACCATACGAGGGCTCTTCTGAAACTTCTATAATCATGTCTGAAAATCGAACGATATCAATCGAAACTTTATATCTCCCCAATTTACTCTCGTGAAATCAACACTGACAAAGATATTGGTTTCCATTCATGTCCATAACAACATGTTTTTTTCAGAATAGCCCTCGTACAAGCTGACAAATCAAATGACGAATCAATGAAAATTCTCAATATATCATTCTAGCATCAATGCTTTTTTTCAGCAATCAAACCCAGCTTGTGTGGAGTTAGAAGTCAGGATGATGGATTGGTTAGCAAAAATGTTGGGATTACCCGAACACTTTTTGAATGAATCGGAAGGACCAGGAGGAGGAGTGATACAAGTAAGATTAACACATCAAATTTTGAACACTACAGGGTGTTATGTAGGTACGTGGGTAATTCTTTGAGTAATTCTAAGACGAAAAGTTCATATAAACATAGGTCCGGTAATGCTTCGTTTTCAAGATACAGCGTCAACATTTTTAAAAGAAATAGTTTTTCCCTAAATATCTTAATAATCCTTTTGCCGATTTTGTTAAAATTTGGCAGTATCCTTTGGGGTAGCAAGGGGCTGATTCATCCCTAATTAGATTGAAAATATCATGTCCAGTGGCGTCCCGGAAGGCATCTTAACCAATATTTTTTACAAAAAAATGTGCGCCACCGATTTTTTTGCAATTCTCGTAAGTTTTCGCAGTAAGCTACTGAAACTACAACTTTTTTTCGTATCTTGCTTTTTTTTAAGAGAAAAAAAACACTTTATTGTTATGTACGCCGGAAATTAAAAAAAAATGAAACAAGAAGAACCCTTTATTAAAACCACACTTAATTTTTTTCATCAAGAAAACATTTAACAATAAGTTACACCAAACTTACAATAGTTGCTCAAAATGTCCTCCTTCAACTTCAATGCAAGCATTACCTCGTCTTAACATCGATTGCCGAACACGTTGACATATTTCCGGCGTATGACGTATCTGATCACATGAATCCCGTATCCGTTGGATTAATTCTTCTTCAGTGTTGACTGTAGTTTTATAAACGAGGGTCTTCAAATGTTCCCAAAGAAAGAAATCTAAGGGATTTGAATCAGGTGACCTGGGTGGCCATGACTGAGGACCTGCGCGACCGATCCAGTTTTCTCCATAAGTTGCATCCAGAAATTGACGTGCTACTATGCTAAAGTGAGGTGGGGCCCCATCATGCATTAACCACATTGCACCTCTCACTGCCAGTGGGACATTTTCTAATAGTACAGGTTACACAAATTCCGAAAAATGACGGTACTCTTGACCATTTAATCTCGGGGATGAAAAATGGGGTCCAATGAGATAATCACCCACAATACCAACCCAAACATTCACGGAAAACTGTTGTTGATAATGATGTTCTATAACCTCATGGGGACTTTCTTCAGCCCAGATATGATGAGTGTTATGAAAGTTCATAATTGAATTTCGGGAAAAACACGCTTCATCGGTAAACAATATACGGCATAGAAATGTGGGAGATGCTGCGTGTTGTTGCAAACGCCAAGTAGAATAAACAACTCGCTTGGGAAAATCCGCAGGTAATAACGCTTGCACACGCTGTATGTGGTAAGGATACAGTTGCTAGTTCCTCAAAATCTTCCATACAGTAAAGTGAGAAATGTTTGATTGTTGGGCAATTCTGCGTGTACTTGTATCGGGGCTACGCTCAACTTCACGTAAAACTGCTACCTCCAGCTCCACTGTTCTTGCCTTTGCAGGTCTCCCAATAAGCGCAGCCGACCTTTGGAAGGTGCCTGATTCGCACAGACTTTCGTGTATTCTTACAAATGTTTGTCTATTTGGTACAATGCGATGAGGATGTCTTTCTTAATAAATGCGTCTAGCCGCTCTGGAATTGCCTTGGGCCATTCCATAGATAAAATGCAAATCGGCCATTTTCCAATATCAGTAACGAATTTTATAGCGAAAAACTTCCATGGCACTCTAACTTTACTTTCAAAACACTGCAGTAATAATTAACGTTCTTTGTTTCATTGAAAACAGTTAATCTAAAAATTCAAAAGATGACTTTGGTGTAATTTTAATTGTTCAATCATAAATGAAAATCTCGTTATTGCATATCCATGGACAACAATAAAAACATTTTTGTTTAATTAATATTTTTTTTTATTGCTTGCATGACTTTTGATAACAATTTCTAAGACTAGAATAGACTATTGATATGAAAAAATAGCAAGTACTCCCCAGTTTTTGATGGATTGGTAGTTCACATTTTTTATTATGTTGTCCCAGGGACATGCAATGAAGTGATTTTCATGTTTTTTCTCAAAAACAATGCAATATACGAAAAAAATGCTGGATATAAAAAAGTTGTAGTTTCAGTTGCTCAATGCGAAAAAAAAAATACAAAAATACAAAAAATCAGTGACAAACATTTTTTGGGCAAAAATATTGGTTTAGGTGCCTTCTGGATCGCCACTGGATATGATAATTCCATTCTAGTTGAGGCTAAATCAGCCTCTTACTACCCCAAATAACACTGCCAAATTTCAACAAAATCGGCTAAAGCATTATTAAGATATTTTGGAAAAAACGATTACTTTTAAAAATGTTGACACCCTGTATCTTGAGAACAAAGCATTACCGGACCTTTGGTTATATAAACTTTTCGTCTTAGAATCACCCGAAGAATCATCCCTTCGAATTTGGCCACGTACTTACATAACACGCTGTATGTTCCGTTCTCTATATTCGTTTCTTGCTTTCATCTCCAATATATTTTTTATCGAAGTTGGAGTAACTATTCCTTAACGTATTCTAATCTTTGAGTTTTCATGGTGGAATATTGATGGTTCTATGGGGATGAAAGTAAACAAGGTGGAAATACATCGGCCTACTGTCCTCATTGAGTAAATTTTGATTATGGTTTTTGTGAATAACTATACTCTCCAGGCAATCTTATTTCCTACTGTCGTCGACCGATTTGATCATTTTCACATTATGAATATTAATTGTGTGACCAGATTCGATCATATGGTCCGCTACACTTGACTTATTCTCTCTTCGGTAGGTAGCATGGGCCACATGTTCGTGGAAATTGAACAATTTGTCTGACCGTAATAGACTTTGTTACAATTTTGACAGCTGATTTAATAAATTATCGATTTATCCAGCATGTGAGTTTTGTTATTTCTATAACCATAATTAAGGGGGAAAAAACTTGGAATAAATAATTTTTACGCACCTGTTTTGCTATGCTTTTTCTACTGTATGCACACAGCTAAATTAAATGGTATTCGTTTCTTGAAAAATTTCGCGGTATACAACAATATTAAAAAGGAAGTCCAATTATCTGATTGATTCAACTCTTCATATAGTAAAGGGTTATTATTCAAAAAAAAAATGAATATCAGAAATGAGTGTTCTACAACAAAGAAACCTGGTTTACCTTGACTCCATATGTGAAAAATTCAACAGTCCATTGGAACATTGAAGGTTCTATAGATTTCTGACATTGAGAAGATAGGAAGGACGATTTCAGCCGCTGATCGATATTTTCCACTTCCCAGATTGTTTACAAGTCACACTCATGGAACAAGCGGTTTCACATAACATGTACTATTTATTTGTTTTCCATGTGTTGAAAAAACGAATGATTACGAACACATTATCTAATATATTATTATTTTACGTCAGCATTCCACGTAAGTTTCCCTCTCTGAGTTATTTATGATTCAGAAAAAATATTTATTGTATTAGTATCTCGTATATAAAATCTAAATGATTGAGGGATTAAAGTTCAAAGATTGTGTTTTTTATTTTTCACTTGCCAAGATTCAATTGGCAACTTCCGTCAGTCAGTTTTTATGTTTTGAGATATTCATATCATTCCATATCATTCATATATACTTAGTATATATGATAAACGATAGATAATTATAACCCTTTGAATAATTTCGTTATATTCTTTCAAAATATTATTACATTAATTTCTCTCCCAATCGCCGATTTCTTTCCTCAGGGAGTACTATTGCCGTAATTTCTTCTTCTTTGGTATTGAAATCCAAGCTTATACTTTTCTGCCACCTATTTTCATTTTCACAGAAGTGATCATACAATATCCAAATTCTATTCAATATCATCATTATCACTTTGGTTGCATACTGGTTCTCATCATTCCCCTATGGGAGAGTCGTAACGAAAAAAATGGAAGATATAAAAACAAAGGTTGATATGGATTCTCAAAAGATTTGTTTATGAAATTTACTTTATATAATATTTCACGATTCTTTATATTTATGTTAATGTATTTTCTGAATATCCACCGTTATGAAAATACAGGGTGGCCCATCGAAAACGTACCGCAAGGCATTACAGGGTGGGAAAGGATGTTTCGGCAAAATCCAAAAACACATCAAGATTGTTTGTCAGGGGGACACATTTTGACGCAAAAAGCATAGTTAAACCTTCAACCCCCTAAGTAGGGGTGTCATCCCAAAAATTTTTTCAAATAGGAAGGGGGTCAAGTGATACCTCATTAGAAGGAGCTGGTCATTCCATATACAGTGCTGCTTAGTTTTCGAAAATCGATCCACTCTTTTAGAAAATATGGAGCGTTCAAACTCCAACAATAATGTGTGAAGGAGAATGCAAAAATCGATGCAATTGTATTTTAAAACTTATTTACTAGTCAAGTAAATGCTCGAATTGCTGTCCGCCAACCTGCATACAGTGGTACAAGTTATTTTCAAACCGTTGTCGTACATTCTGGAGCATTTGCGGTGTCACTTCGCGACATACGTTGATAATTCTTCTTTGCAACTCTTCTAATGTGTCTGGTGGTGTTTTGTTAACAAGGCTTTTTAGGTGTCCCCGCGGAAAAAAAATATGATGGATTCGAATCGGGTGAACGGGGAGGCCATTCAATTGTGCCCCGTCGTCCTATCCATCGTCCTGTCATTTAAATAATTGCTCACATTTTGGGAGTAATGCGGAGGAGTTCCATCTCGTTGGAACATCAGTTCCTGTTCATTGTTTGCGGGATCGCTCTCAATGATATTTGTTAGAGCTGGGTCGATGGCATTTTGTAGTAAATCCAAGTACATATTGCCTGTTAAATTACCAGGAAGGAAAAGAGGTCCTACAATGGAGTTTCCAAAAATACCAGCCCACACATTTAACTTCTGGGGGTTTTGCGTGTGTGACTCGTGGAAAATCCTTGAAGCGCAGTAACGGCAATTGTGGCGATTCACTAAACCATTTGGGAAGAAGAAACTTTCGTCCGAAATACACACATTGAATAGGAAATTTTAACGCTCGCTCACTCGTTTTCATTCAGTTCGTGCACTAAGCGAATTTTATAAGGATGGAATTTGTATTTTTTTAATACCCGTTGGACACTAGTACGAGACACAACCGTCGCAATGGCCAATTGTCTTGTACTCAGCGTACTACCTACTGCAACTTGCCACACTGCTGCTTTGTCCGTAGGTTCATTTAGTACTCGATTTTCAAGCTGCCTCTTTCTGTTATGAACCGAACCTGTTTCGCGAAATTTTGTAACCAATTCGCGAACAATTTTTCCAGAGGTATGTTTGTCAGGATGCCGTTTTCCACTCTTCCTGCAATTGAATAAACCATAATGATAAATTTTAAAGTCAACAATTTTTAAACACGTTTACCACGACAGGTATCTAGCAACTACTTGACCTAATTTAAACGTGCAGAAAAAAACCCGATAATTATTTTCTCCCTACAATGAGCCAAAAAATCTGGAAATTGGCAAAAACAGCGAATTCATTTGAAAGAATTCATTTCAATAATACCTACGATAAGTTTTAAAGTACAATTGAATCGATTTTCGCATTTTTCGTCACACATTATTGTTGGAGTTTCAATGCTCCATATTTTCTAAAAGAGTGGACGATGTTCAAAAACTAAGCAGCACTGTATAGGGAATGGCAATCCCCTTCTAATGAAGTATCACTTGACCCCCTTCCTATTTGAAAAAATGTTTGGGATTACACCCCTACTTAGGGGGTTGAAGGTTTTACTATGCTTTTTGCGTCAAAATGTGTGTCCCAGACAAACAATCTTGACGTGTTTTTGGATTTTGCCAAAACATTCTTTCCCACCCTGTAATGCCTTGAGGTACGTTTTCGATGGGCCACCCTGTATATATAGATCCATTCTAGACTAAGAGCCCAGGACCCATTTCACTTGAATATATACAGGGTGTCCCTTGAATTCCTCTTTTCCGCTCGGGAAAGTATAGATGGGGTCAAAATATCACCTGTATTTCATATAACTTTTGTTCCTACAAAGTGAATATTCAAAATCCTCTTAATTTTGGTGATTGACTAAACAAATGGATTCCTTCGATGAGCTTTTATGCAGGAGTCAGTTGTTTCGCTACAAAGTCAGGAACGGACTACCCCCGATGGTCCACACCCCAAAACTTTGAAATGACTGGGATTTGTCAATATGTTTTAACAAAACAAGGTCACGTGAACAATTTCCTGAATAAAAGTACTCGTGTGGAAAATCGATCGGAGCAACAATAATTGATAAAAATGTATTTTTGTTCGACGACATCCAACCTGAGATGTCTACCATCATTCGAAAAGATTAAAATGTAATGAAAATAGAAATGATAAGTACAATGTTCATAACGAATTTTTATCATGCTAACACGTTTATCTTACAAAACTCATGGTGTGAATAATCAATCGCAAGCCTCAAGAGCAAACAGAAATGCAAAATCCGCTACAAAAACTGCTCGATATGACCCCCGTCTCTATCAATACATTTTCTTAGTCGGCGCAAACCCCCACTCTGCACTTGAAATAGCATGCCAGGGTCGTTTCGTATGGCTTCACAATGTAATGTAATTGTATTCAACGGAGACTGAATTCGATATTTCAGAGTGGAGTAGCTTGTTAGTTCAAAAACACCACGAATCTACATAACTTGATATTTCATTTGAAAAAATATCTACATTGTGAATGAAACTTTCAACTAGGTACTGTACTTTTTGTTTACGACTTTATTTTGGCATATTTTGTATTATCCCTGTTGTCAATATGTTTTGACAAAACAAGGTTACCTGGACAATTTCCTCAATAAAAGTAAAATGCAGTTTTACTCGACGACATCAAACCCGATCGTCCACCATTATTTGAAATGAAAAATGTTCACAGTAGAAATACTAATGCTAACGTTAATTCAACAACATTTACAACGGGGATAATACAAAATATGCTAGAATAAAGTCGTAAACAAAAAGTACAGTACCTAGTTGGAAGTTTCATTCACAATGTAGATATTTTTTCAAATGAAATATCAAGTTATGTAGATTCGAGGTATTTTTGAACTAACAAGCTACTCCACTCTGAAATATCGAATGCAGTCCTTGTTGAATAGAATCACATTACATTGTGAAGCCATACGAAACGACCCTGGCATGCTATTTCAAGTGCAGAGAGGGTGTTTGCGCCGACTAAGAAAATGTATTGATAGAGACGGGGGTCATATCGAGCAGTTTTTGTAGCGAATTTGCATTTCTGTTTGCTCTTGAGGCTTGCGATTGATTATTACACCATGAGTTTCGTAACAGGTTAGATGTCGTCGAACCAAACTGCATTTTTTCTATTTTCATTACATTTTAATCTTTTCGAATAATGGTAACAACTCAGGTTAGATGTCGTCGAACCAAACTGCATTTTTATTAAGAATCGTTGCTCCGATCGATTTTCCACACGAGTACTTTTATTGAGGAAATTGTCCAGGTAACCTTGTCTTGTTAAAACATATTGACAAATCACAGTCATTTCAAAGTTTTGGGGTGTGGACCATCAGGGGTAGTCCGTTCCTGACTTTGTAGCAGAACAACTGACTTCTGCATGAAAGCTCATCAAAGGAATTCATTTGTTTAGTTAATCACCAAAATTTAAATGATTTTAAATATTCACTTTGAAAGTTATCAAAGAAAAACATTTTTCATTTTGTAACTTTGAGGGCTCGTAACTTGGTAACGAAGGCTTTTAGGAACAAAAGTTATATGAAGTACTGGTGATATTTTGACCCCAAGGAAAAGAGGAAGTCCAGGCACACCTGGTATACTATTAAAGTTTATGTCTTTGGCTTGCTATGTTGATGTGATTTTCGAATGATATATCGTACATTTCCAAAGATGTAACAAAAGTTCGGAAAACTTTTTTTTAATGTTCATAAATAACAATTGGGACAATGGTACAATGACGAAGTAGAAAACCCCAGTTTTCTTCACTGGAAAAAGTGTTTATCAAAGCCATTTTTTTACAAATCCGAACTTATTCTGAATCAGTGATTCACATGAACATACAATTAGGGCAAAAAAATTATACTCTCATATTTGAAACTGAGAAGAAGAAGTCCAATCAATTCTCATTGATTTGAGAAAAATTCGAATTTGTCTGACAAATGAAATTCCGTGAAATTCATTGGTTTTAACTTTGATTTTCTTGGTATTTCAGAATGCTGCAAGCGAGTCCACTCTCGTTGGTCTGCTATCCGGTAAACAACGAACTGTCAAAACCGCCCTTCTCGCAAATCCAACCCTGACTCCAAACGACGTGAGAGGAAAACTAGTCGCCTACACTTCTAAAGAATCAAACTCCTCCGTGGAGAAAGCCAGTCTTCTAGCTTCAGTTCCCATGAGGCTTCTGCCGCCGGATACCAACTGCAGTCTACGCGGAGAAGCTCTGCAAGAAGCCATCGATGAGGATAGGGCGGCCGGTCTGATACCTTGTTGCGTAGTAGCCAGCTTAGGAACAACTGGTACTTGCGGGTTCGATGACTTGGAGGAACTAGGGAAGATTTGCGAGAAGGAAAAGATTTGGTTGCATGTCGATGCTGCGTATGCAGGTGCTGCGTTCGTTTGTCCGGAATACAGGTATCTCATGAAAGGTAACGGTCTCCAAGACTTTTTCTGTACTCCATTTATATCAAGATTATGATATGTCTCCAATCATTTTGCCAGGAAAAATAAATAACCTGTTGGGTAAATTAATGATTAGGATGACAATATGATAGGGCGAGATTCAGTTGCCTCTAGCCGGAGATAATGGTAACTGCCCTTCCATTCAACCCAAAATATAACCAGATGGTTGATATTGATTACATATCAGAATTGAATTTCTCTCACAACAGTCTTTGCCAAAACTAATATTGCATGAACCGAGAAAAACAGTGAGCTGAAATTTCAATCCAGATTTGAACAAAATATGCTGGGTTCGGTTTTCCTTCTCCTTGTCCGATAGTTTTATATTTCAAATAGGGTATCTGAAAAACCTATGCCTGTTGAAAAATCATGATGCACCTCAAGTAGGTGCCGTGACCAGAAAAGAGTAAGAAAATCTTTTGGTTTGACAAGCAGTGATTTTCATGGTGTTTATGTCAAAATGGATAATAATACATATTATATTTTTATAGAAACTTGCTTTTATTTCGGAAACCAGACTATTTAGGTATAGGAACATAATACATCATTTGAAAGAAAATTCAATTGTCTTTCAGGATATTCGATAATATACAGGGTGTTCCTTTTAAAGAATGTACTTTTCATCATTTTTTTATCTATTGCACCAAAAGCGTTCTGGCGCGTTTTAAACATTTCAAGTGTTAAACTTGATTTGATGTGTTCAGATTAGTGATTGGAAATATGTGGTCCTATATAGTTGGGTGCATTTTGGGTTGTCTTGTATTTTCCAATTTGTGTGTGATTTGAGTCTTTCTGGCGTGTATTCATGTTATGAATGTCTTTATTGAGCTTGAAATAGGTTATGTTGCAATAAATATAACATGCAATCTCAAATATGTTTTAACTAGCGAGAATCAAAATATAGCTTGATTTAAAAGATTGTTTGCAGGTTTCTCTGCAAGGGATGTTGAAAATGCAACTCAAAATTGCTTTTTGTGCAATAAATACATCTTTTGATTTGTGCATAATATATATATTTACATATCTAGCACTGTTTTCAAGTTCTTGAACATGTAATAGGATGAGTGTAACTTTGAAATTTGACCCTCACAGTGTGATATCCAGTTGACGTGTTTATCAAAGTGAATTCCAAGAAATGTACTTGTATCTGTATTGGTCAAGACTGCATTATTGAAACCCAGTTGTAATTCTACTGATGGCTGTTTATAGTTATGAAAACAAATTACCTGGGTTTTCTTAGCGTTAAAATATAGTTCGTGGTTATTAAAAAATTTGCAAGCGGTGACAAGTAATTTCTCGGTTTCTTGTTTTAATATCAATGTATTTGTCAATGATTCTTAGGTGGATATATCGTCCGCATACGCAACGAATTCTGAGTATAGTATATTAGCTTCAAATCAATTGATGTATAACAAAAAGAGAATCGGTCCCAGTATGGACCCCTGAGGAACACCAATACATACCCATCCTATTTCTGATGTCACTAGTGATATCAAATCGTTATGTTCAAACTTCAAGGCAACGCATTGACTTCGATTTTCAAGAAAAGTTTTCAACCAGTTATGCGGCTTTTCTCTAAAACCGTAAGATTCTATAATATCTAGTAATTTTAGGTGATTAACGCAGTCAAAATATTTGCTCAAGTTACATAAAACTGTAGCAGGGCATTCGCCATCATCAAGAAAATTGACAAGTGTATCATAAAAATGCGATAAATCCGACGAGTGCACTTATCACTGCGAAAACCATATTGTGTGGAATTTAAAATATTATGTTTATTTATATAATGTAACATTCGTTCTAAAAAAGAATATTCAAAAATCTTTGACAAAATTTGTGGTACAGTGATAGGTATAAAATTTTCGATACTATTTAGTTTTAAATTTTTTTGAATAGGAGTAACCTTTCCCAGTTTCAACTTTGAGGGAGAAACCCCATATTCAAATGACATATTTACTGGATAAGTTAATGGTTTCATAATTATGTGTGGATTTTTTTTTTTATTACAAAACCAGTATTTCATCCATACTAGAGTTTTACTATTTTTAATTTTGTATATTGGTAGATTAAAGAGTTCAATTTCGCAAAAAATAGAGTGAGAGTTGAAGTCATCCAAGGGTACTACAACTGAGCCATCAGATGTTTCAATATGCGACACAAGCAGTTTTGGAATTCCTAGACAATGGGAATTGAAATTATTAACGATAGCCTGAGGCTGCTCAATTAACTCTCCTTCTCTACTAATGGCAATATTTGAATTTTTATTTCTTTTATGTTATCTCAGATACCACATTCCATAATGCTTTAGAATTATTTTCAGCATTCATCATTTTATTCTGATAGTATATTTTTTTGGTATCCTTGATTAATTTTACATGATCTTTTCTGCTTTGTTATAAATATCTGTTGAAGAAATTTCAACTTTTTTCAAATTGAACAATTGTTTCAATGAGGTACTAGATTAGTTGATGGCTGAGTTTATCCATCCTTTGTTGTTTGTTTAGGAAAACATAAGTCAAAATCATAACATAAGATATTATAAAATTCGTCAAATGCTTCTTCCAAACAATTCACCTGATAGATTCTAGTCCAATTTTCTTTCTGCAGTGTTTCTTGAAAATTAATCATATTTGTTTCTGAAAACAATCTTTTAACTTTACTGGTTGACTGCTTTTTTAATGAGTGTTACTTGTATGTTCCAGTAAAACTGTACGATGGTCTGATATTTCATTATCAAAAACAAAACAAGTATGTGGGTCGCTTGTAAATATATGATCTATAATGGTGCTACTATTATTGGTACTCTTGAGGGCCATCCCACCATTGGCTTTATATTAGAAAAGAACTTTATTTAACTACATTATATACAGTACATACATTGGTAGCAAATCAGAATGGGCTAGTATCTCCCCAAAACATTTACAAGTGTGTATAAAAACAAGGTTAAAAATTTAGTGTAAAGATAAAACTAATGTAAAGGTATATATATATATATATATATATATATATATATATATATATATATATATATATATATATATATATATATATATAAAAATATATATAACAATAATAATAATAATAATAAATGCTTTTATTGAAAGGTTACATACTCTGTACATAGAACCTAACAAAAGGCAGGATTCAATATCTGCGCATGAAACAGCATTGCTCTTCCATCCAACCATCAAAATATATTCATGATCATGCTTAATTTAAAAATATTCATTACAAAAATAAAAATAAAAAACAATAAAAATAAAAAAAGAACAAAAATATATGAAAAACTATATATAAAATAAAATATTGCAGGAAATCAATACGAAAATATTCATAGAAGTTGAAAACAGGGGTGTGCCAATTCAAGTTCGTTTTATATCATATTTCAATATACGGAAAGCTGTTTTCGATTAAATATTGTTTCAGTTTTTTTTTGAACGTATTGAAAGAAAATGATTTGAATTCAGTCGGTAACCGGTTGTATAAGCGAACAATCTGATACGAGAAGGAGCCACGGAAGAAAGAAGTTCTGTGTTTAGGCGCTGTCAGGTTATTCCGAAATCTCAAGTTCAGGTTGTGTATATCTGTTCTGAAAGATAACTTTCTGAATAGGTAAGGTGGCTTTCCAGTTGTTATGATTTTGTGGAAGATCGAAGCGGAATGGAGTATGCACCTGGCCTCCATATTGAGCCAACCAAGATTTTTAAGATGTTGTGAAACATGTTCCCGCCTTCTTGTGCCTGTGATGAGTCTGATGCAAGAATTTTGAAGTTTTTGTAGCCGCATTCTGTCTGATTTCAGTAGTCCCGGGTAATAAACTACGTCTGCGTAATTAGCATGTGAAAGTACTAATGCATCACATAGCATGAGTTTACTTTTCTTGTTCAATATATTTCTACTTGAATAAATAATTTTAAGGTTCGTGTACCCTCGCTTCAAAATATGAGTAATGTGTGTCCTAAATCTGAGAGCACTGTCGAGGTATAATCCTAAATTTTTTGTTATTTCAGTAGTGGGTAATTGGACACCATCTACGGCTACATTAACTAAATTCTTGCAACGGTTTCTCGCAGCTGTTCTTCCAAAAATCATGACATAAGATTTAGACGCATTAACAGTGAGACAGTATTTATTAGAGGTCGTTATTAAAGAATTCAAATCCTGATTCATTTGTTCGAGTGCATGGTTGAGATAGTCTTCTTCGAATTCTAAATACAATTGTGTATCGTCTGCGTAACAATGCATTGAAGTATAACGTAAGGACTTTGAAAATTGGGAGGTATAGAGGACGAAGAGAAGGGGGCCCAATATTGATCCCTGAGGAACACCATTTTTTAGAATAAGTGAGTTTGACTTTTCATTATTAAGTATAACACAATGAGATCGGTTATGAAGGTGAGGAGTGATGTGGCATCCGAGGAAAACCCTAGGTAACTAAGAATAGCTATAACTAGTTTGTGATTAATGCGGTCAAATGCTTTCGAGTAGTCAAGCAATACTAAGAGACAGAGTTTGTTATTGTCAATAGAGATATGCACATCATCGACAACTTTCAACAGGGCCGTTGAACAACTATGGTCAGCTCTAAATCCCGATTGACAGGATGGCAATATATCGAATTCATTTAAGTAAGATCGCATTTGTAAGTTCAATATTTTTTCGAAGGCTTTCGAGATGGCACACAAAATACTAATTGGACGAAGGTCACTCATATTCTCTGGATTGGTGATTTTTGCCAATGGTAGGACATGAGATTGTTTCCAACTCAATGGGTAAATATGTTTTTGTATACAATAATTGAATATATGTGATATGTGCGTTAGAATCATGGGACAACAATGTAATAACATTTGTATACTTATTTTGTCAGGTCCCACAGCATTCGATTTAATGCCCAGTAATGTAGTATAAATTTCATCATCATTCGTTTCATGGTAAGAAAAATGATTATCGTTCAGTGTATTACCTGAGAAAAAATCAATAATTTCATCGTCAGGCGTAGAGTTATTATTTGAAATGCTTCCAAAAAAGTTATTGATATCTTCAACATGCATTAGGTGTTCCGGAATTGTTTTCTGCACCTTTTTGTTGTTATATACGTTCATATCATATATATATATATATATATATATATATATAACTATATATATATATATATATATATATATATATATATATATATATATATATATATATATATATATATATATATATATATATATATATATATATATATATATATATATATATATATATATATATATGAATATATATATATATATATATATATATATATATATATATATATATATATATATATATATATATATATATATATATATAACAATTCATTCATGTCAGCGATTGTCGACAAATGTTCTTCAATGGAATGAAAACATTTCTGAAGAAAGTATTTTTTTAAATTGATTTGAACTTACCAGTTCCCGCAAATTTTATTGTGACCGGCAGTACATTATATAACTGGATATTTATGGAATTCTTCTGGGATTTGACTGATCTATAGCGTGGTGTTCAACATTTTTGAGTATCTCGATGAGCGTCTGATGAATGTACAGTGAAGAAAGGGACAGTATCCCTAATTCAATGAAAATTGGTTTGCATTGTTCACGATGTTCAGCATGTGCAATTATACGCATTGCCTTTCTGTAGTCGAAAAATATTCAAGGCATACCCTGAGTTGCCCCAGAGGATGATTCCATAGCTCATTGTGGAGTGGAACATGGAAAAATATACTGTTCTGAGTGTAGACAAATTGGTTATACTTCTCAATTGCCGTAGTATGAATATGGTGCTAGATAGTTTGCTGTTCAAGTGATCGATATGACTTTTCCAGCTTAGTTTGTCATCTATTGTTATCCCTAACAACTTTGCACTGTTTTCTGATTCACTGCTAGTATCGGGAGTCGTTTTGTTTGTATTCATTTTCAAGTTGTTTGCTGAGAACCACTCTTCTGCCCTGTTTTCTAGTTCTTCTATCGAGTGTGTCAAGTTTGTTACTGTATATTCTGAGACTATGAATGATGTATCATCAGCAAACAAGATGCATTTGCTGTCATTTAAGTACTTACAGATATCATTTACATAGATGACGAATAATAGTGGCCCAAGCACTGAGCCTTGGGGAACCCCATACTTGACCTTTTTGTAATCAGATTTGACATGATTCAAGCTGACACACTGTTGACGGTTTCTCAGATATGTCTCCATTAGAGATAAATCAATTCCCCGAATTCCATGGAAACCTAACTTTTCCAGGAGGATATCATGGAAGACACAATCGAAGGCCTTGGTGAGGTCACATAAAGTTAGAGCAGTTATTTTATCTTGCTCCAGACCCTCGATTATACCCCTAATGGTATCTTGTAGAGCATGTTTTGTAGAGCGATCCGCTCTGAAACCGAACTGTGTGTCACTCAAGAAATTATTGCCCTCGAAATATGCAGTGAGTCTTTTCTTAGGATTAATTCAATAATTTTACCGAAAACACAAATTATAGAGATGGGGCGATAGTTATTTATCTAGGCTAGAAGATTTACCTTCTTGTCAAACGGGATTCACTCTAGAATATTTAAACACATCAGAAAAAACGCCTGTTAAAAATATCAAGTTAATTGAAGTAGTAAATGTTTTTTCCAAAATATCAGAGGTTACCTTTATTATACTACTACTAAGGTCAAAACAGTCAACTGCGTTAGAGTCTTCCAAGGATACTATATCGTCTCTCACATCAGAGATTGTCACGGGCTCCAAAAAGAGTGAGCTACAGGCAGGGCCGGATTGAAAGGTGTGGAGGCCCTGGGGCAACAAAGGAGTGGAGGCCCCTAATTATTTTTCAAACAAGTTTTTTTTAATTTATTGCGGAACAAATCAGATTATTTCGATACTAGCATATGTAGGTATAATAAAATACAAGAAATAAATTAAATTACAGCGTAAACGAATGGATTCTTGCGAGCTATTTTCGACGAAAAATCATTGATGATTTCGGTCAAATCCAGCATCCGGAGAGAATCATTCTCAATGCTAAGAAGCGATAACTTTGATAGGCGGCTTTGTCTCATCGTAATTGGCCTATGTTTTTCACTTTGGAAAATGAGCGCTTTCCAGTGCAATTTGACATCATCACATTCTCAGTTGTAATATCACAAGAGTGAAAATAATTCGACAGATTTTCGAAAACTTGTTGCCAGGCAATAGACAAGAGAAACCAACTGGCTCGAGTGGCTATTGCCAACAAGTTTGAGAAAGAAATCTAGATAATTATTTTCTACTATATCGAACTCTCGTGTGGTATTCTTCAGATTATCATAAACACATTTCCTTGCAAAATTATATAATGTACTAAACCAGTTTTGATTCATTTCACACTTTTCATGCGAATTGATGACAGACGTCAAATTAAAAATATAGGTTGTCAGACAATAAAAACAAAATACCTCAAATTATTTCCGCGACAATTTTCTAGGTAGAATACTCCCACTATTGATTGGCCAAAACGTATATGAATTATTTGAATTGAACGTTTCCATTGGTGTCTAGCAATGTCAAAAAATAATCACTGTAATTTCAATGTTTGAGAATGTAGCCCAGAAATTTTGGTTTTCAAGAATTTGATAGTAGAACATCCTAGATTGGTCTTTTTGATAGTCCTTTTTCAGAAGGATTTACATTTGTTGCGGAATGTTATCCTTCTCTTAGACTCACACTTTCAGATTTCGGGGATTTCTCTGTTACAAGCGCGCCACTCAGCGGACACTTGTCAACGCCAATAAATAGGAAAAACAGGTATAGACGGGCAAAGTGTTTATAGAATCGGCAGAAAAATAGTCAACAGAATTTGAACTTTTGTTCTATTATGGAATGCGCACAGGGCTCTCATAAATAATTTGATGCATTCATATTCATAAATTGAAATAATATTTTCTTTTGCTTATGATTATTGAATTTCATGTATCTAGATCGCTTGTGTCATTCGAAGAATACATCGACAGAAAATCCTTCAATTAATTAAAAAAAAAAGTATATATTTTTTTAATTCAATTTTTTTTTTTACAGCTAATTTCGATACGATATAATATTTTGTATAATAGTATGATGTTTTACTTGGTGATTGTTTCTCGCATATACACATGATTCATCAGATCGAAGATTAATATCAACCATGGATTTTGACAAGAATACGAAACATGTTTTTGAATGTTCAAAACGAAAAATGAGAGGAAAAAGTGGGAGAACTGCTCTTTCGTTGTCAGATTTCTTATATATAATTTTGCATATCCTTCGGTATTTGTTAGGAAATTTTACCTAAAAATTCATATTGTGGAGGCCCCTCTCTTGTGGAGGCCCCGGGGTTGCAGCCCCGTTTGCCCCCCTCTTAATCCGGCTCTTGCTACAGGGGACTGGAAAATATTTAGGTTAGAGGAAATCTTGATTATTCAAGTTAGGTAGTGATTTAATGACCGTTTTAGCTATAGTGACGAAATAATCATTGAATTCATCTACTGTTATATTGTTTGTGGGTGATATTTTTTAAATTTTGTTGCTTTCGAAATTTTTGATTTGCCAGCTGGCTTTTGCTTTATTTGCGGAGGAAGGAATATAATTATCATGGGTGACTTTTTTTGTTAGTTTGATCTGGTTGTTGTAGTCTTTTTCCAAAGCCTTGTACGCAGACTCGGAAGTGGGATCTTTACTCACATTACTTATGAGTTTAATTATGGAGAGAGTTTCTCGAGCTGATTTCAAGTTTTCATCGTTCCATATTATCGGAGGTTTCTTGTGGGTATCACTGAATCTTCTTAGTAGAAAATGTTTGAGTACGAGACTGTTGTATGCATTTGTCAGATGAGACGCTAGATACTCTACACAACTGTTATTATCGTAAATGTACCAATTTATATCCTGTAAAGCTTTTCAATTTTTTTTTATGCCACTGTTTATGAATGGCCTATATTCTTGATATATATATATATATATATATATTTTCTTCTTGTATTCTTGAACCATATATATTATATTTCACAATATATACTCATCATAATACACTATTGAGTTAGTTCCAATAGGGAAGATAGATAACAATACTAAACTACGAAATTCCTAAAACCATCTTGAGATACGTCATTCCCTGTCTTTTGAGTCAATGTCAAACGTCCTAAATTAAATATCGAAAAACAGAAAAATTCCAAACTATCTGATGATAAACGAAAAAATTGTTTTATCTTTTTACTACTCAAGCACAGTGAAAACAATACTATTCAAGAATGAATAAACCAAAGAAAGAAACCCACTACACTAAAATCCTTGTGGGTCCAAAAACATCGAACCTAACCCAACCGAATTTGTGCTGACAGGTAATAACACATAATCTTTTTTCACAAGAAAAACGATCTAACACCTCTCACCCTTTTTAGATACAATATCTGATGAAGCTTAAGTACTTAAGCGAAACGTTATATTTTCTATATAAAAAAATAAATCACAATATGAAATAGTACCGAATTTGCATCCACGTTTTATTCCTATAAGTGAACCAAAACCCAAAAAAAACGTTACAGATATATATATATATATATATATATATATATATATATATATATATATATATATATATATAGAAAAAGAAGAAGGGTAGTCTCGTGACTGGACTAAAAAAAATATAATTAAATAAATTTTAAAATTTGAGTTACTATACAGATCGAAATTAAAATCACCACAAACTGTGAAATGTACACTCGGCTCAAATATGTACTCAATTACAAGTTTCATTTGACTGAAAAATATGTCCACATTTCTAGAAGGAGATCTATAGCAATTTACAATAATGTTTTAACGTTTTTGGATTTCGAATGAGACAGCACATATTTCGAATAGATTGTAAACATGTACTGTTTCTTTGACTGTTCCAATATTATTTAAATATGATCTGACTGGAATAATGGTTATTATTATTGCAATTAAACACCGTGTAATTACCCACA
The DNA here is from genome assembly GCA_018342105.1 of Gonioctena quinquepunctata. Classification (NCBI taxonomy): domain Eukaryota; kingdom Metazoa; phylum Arthropoda; class Insecta; order Coleoptera; family Chrysomelidae; genus Gonioctena; species Gonioctena quinquepunctata. Next base: position 272,283 of record JAFIRS010001312.1, read on the forward strand.
TTTTGAAATATGTTCCAGGTATCGAATACGTGGACTCTTTCAACTTCAACCCCCACAAATGGTTCCTAGTCAACTCCGACTGTTCCGCCATGTGGTTCAAAAACACCAAAGATGCAGAGGAGGCTTTCAAAGTGAAATCAACGATTCCATCCGACCCCATTTTCGAACCGCAAATTGAACACTGGCAGATCCCTGCCTCACGGCGATTCCGGGCCCTCAAACTTTGGTTCGTCATGAGAATCTACGGGGTGGAGGGCATCCAAAAACATATCCGGGAGCAAGTGTCCATGGCAAAGTATTTGGAAGGCATGGTGAGGAACGACGAGAGGTTCGAATTGTTGATTGCAAGTTTGGGAGTTGTTTGCTTCCGATTGAAAGGAGAAGACTCGCTGACACAGCAGCTATTAGATAGGATAGCAGAAAGGAGGAAGTTATACATCATGCCTTACTATTACCAGAGGAATCTCGTGATGAGGTTCGTTATTTGCAGCAGACTCACGAAAGAAGAAGATATTGATTTTGCTTGGGAGGAGATTAATGCAATCTTAGAGGAGGTCTCCAGGAAAGGAGGTGTACATGAATCTGTTGAACACAAGGAAGGGATCGCGAAGAATGCGTCGAATTTATTGACCAAAGTGGCAACCAGTACATTTTCTCCAGAGTTGAATGAAAAATTCAAGGTTGGATTATTTTTGTGAAGACCCGGGTTGGCAGTTATTGTTATTCAGTATTTGTTAATATTTTTTTATGAAACTTTGGAAAAAAAAAAAAAAAAAATATGATATTATGAGAAGCAATTTTTGTTTTATTGGGAGGAGGCAATCAATAATGTTCTTTATGGGTTGATTTAATGATAATATAACTTTATTCAGGATAAATAAATACAGCTAGGAGTGAATAAAGTTCTGTAAGGGATAAGTGCAAGCACTTGTTTCCCATAAAAAAGTACAGATAAATAATAAAATATAGAGAAATATATGGAAAAATACAGATAAATATGAATAGAGATAAAAAAAGAATGAATGATGAAATCCAGTTACATACTAAAATATAAATACATCATATATAATAAAATACAGTAATAAAAATACAATAAAACACGAAGACCCATAGTTAAATACTATGAGATACGATAGAATAAAATAAAATAAAAATACAATTTGATGTGTAAAGAAAAGGATAGTTATAAATTTTTTTTTTTGATCAATTATTAGATTCTATTATGGTAATAAAAGAGGTTCTGGGAGTCTGTAGTAAGAACTTTTTCAGGTACATTTTGAATGTGTTTTCTGTTGGTAATAGGTTTTATGCTTTCAGGGATAGTGTTATACATTTGAGTGCCATATAGGAGTAGCTTCCTCTGTGACAGTGATTTTTTAAATAATGGGTCTGCAAGTAGTTGGAGCCCTCGAGTTATATACTGATGACAGGGGTGAGGTGCTTTATCCATACTGAAATGATATGTTAGACACGTGTTGAAAAAGGAAAGCTGACGAATATCCATAATCTGTGATGTACTGTACATATCTTCAGTAGAATATCTACGCGGTTTTGACATAACTATTTCCGGGAATATTTTTTGTAGGATTTCGAGTGGATTGATGTATGATCGCGCATCTGCGCCCCGTATCTGAAATGACTCTCAAAATACAAGGTTTTCAAGTTTTCCGTTGGTGGGTACTCTTTCATGTGTTTGAGGGGAAATATTATATTTTGTCACTTTTTTATCACGTAGTTGATATGTCTATCCCACCTTAGATGCCGATCTAGATATACTCCTAGGTATTTTATACCTTCCACTGATTGGATACCATGTGTCTTACCGTTTATGTTTATATTGATTTGTTGTATATTTGTTATACCGGCAGCATTACAACTGAAAGGCAGAAATTCAGTTTTTTTGAGATTCATGGTAAGGAGTTTGTGATCAAACCAGTCTTTCATTACCTTGAGGTCTTTCTCTACTTTCTTCCTTAGATTTGACCAAGTATCTGCTTCATATAAAACAGCAGTGTCGTCTGCAAAACCTATTATTTCTCCACTTATTTTCAAGCTGAATAAGTCATTAAGGTATAGACTGAATGGTGTTGGTCCCAAGACCGATCCTTGTGGTACTCCATATTCTGTGTCTAGTTTTTTACTTATTTTATCCCCCACTCTAACAACTTGCTTTGTTGAACTCAAATAGCTTTCAAATACATTTAGCACCATCTCTCTGATACCCGAGTTCTCTAACGCTTGAATTAATAACGTGTGGCTCACAGTGTCATAGGCCTTACTGAGGTCAATAAATAGCCACAGGCTAGGCCTACCTCTTTCTAGAGATGTATGGATTTTTTTGGTTAGGTTGAGTATGGCATCCACAGTTGAGGTTTTTTTCCTAAAACTGAATTGTTTATCAGACAACAAGTTGAATTTGTTTATGAATGAAGTTATTCTGTTTTTTTAAAGTTATTTGATTAGTGGCTAATGAGAGAAATTGGTCTATAGTTGCTTACGGATGTTCTGTCGGCATCTTCAAATACCGGCACTACAATAGATATTTTGAAGGTACCAGGCCAAATTCCCTTCTCAATGCTCTCATTTATTTTGTATGCTAGTGCGGTAGAGATATGGCATGATATTTCTTTCAAAGTTTCTGTTCTCATGTCATCAATTCCAGGCGATTTTTTTTTTTGAGCTCATTTATAAATTGTACATTTATTTGGGGTGGCGTGCTTCCGAAGTGAGAGTCTCTTTCAATTTTGTCAGCAGGTATTTTCCCAAAACTCACAGAATTTCTATTGAATTCGTCTGCTTTTTTCTCATCGTTTGTTAGTAGAATCCCATTTTCATTCGCGATAGTGTCAATATTTATTTTTTTTCCTTCCACAGGATTTGGAAGGACAATGACACTCTACCCCTAGGTGACAAATCTAATTTAACAGAGAATAACTTGCACTGAATTGAATTATTTTATCTAGGACATGAAGAAATCTGAAAGTGTAGATGTGTTGTCAGAATTGTCGAACTAGGTATTACTAATTTAAAGAAACATGGCCAGATATTACAATAAGCGGGATTCATTATAAAGTTAGTTAAGAGGGCTCCATACTCACTTGAAACGACTTCCGTTCTAGTATCCACAGTAACACAATTTTGATGCAACTTCCACTGTTAGGTTTAGAAAAAAGTATAATTTCTGAAAAAGTGTTTTATTTTTTAAAATGACCTCGCACCATCCTTAGGGAAAATGGCTTTCGGTTAAATTTCCTGAATTTTTGGTATGTGGTGGATTTTGACTTTTTCGGTAAAAGTGTCCATGGGCACTAAAAAATCCACCAACCAGTTTTCGAGATACAGGGTGTGAAAGATAAAAAGTGAAGCTTTCTGCTCAGTCCGATAATTGACAAAACGCCTATTTGTTCTGGGAATATCATGCCTCAATGATGTCCAATGTCACGTTAATCTCGTTTCCAATATACTTTTTCGTTTTGTGCTCTAGAACAGGACTTTTTTGTGTTCAAAAAGTCCAATTCAATTAATTTTGAACCAACCAGTGTGAGTTCTCTGATGAAAATTGAAGATTCAATTTAGCCTGGATAAACTCCCTCAATCTGAATCGCAGTTAATTGACATTTTTTTTTATAAACAGGGTGGTTCGACAATAGGGGTAAGTTAACCGCTCGTTTTTTAGTTCGGATAGGGGAGAGCATGTCATATATATATATCAAACATTCTTCAATGTTGAGAACGTCGAATAGTAATTCCATGTATACAGGGTGAGTAAAAAGATACAGTCCAAGTTTCTTAGAAAAATGCGTTTTTTTCCAATGAATACCCTGTATTTCGAGAAAAAATCGGTTAATTTTTTTGAATTTTTTATATAATGTACGGTTTGAGGAGTCCGATATATTGTCATCAATATCAGCATAGGTCTCCGTACTCGTTTGTCGGCTATATACTTTTGAATGTTCGGATTTTTTTGATACCCATATACTCCAGGAGGAACCAAAGTGGGCTATTTTCAAGCAATTCTTCTTGTTGAAAAACATTCGGTGTAGATGAGTGCGGTATCTTTTCCAAAAATGCAATATTTTATATATGGTCAATGAAATGTATTTCATTTAAAAGCCCCTTTTCCAAAGAAACTAGAGAAAATTGAACTATATCAGAAGTAATAACCCTCTCAAGGTTGGAACTAATTTCCCATTGTTTGAAAGCTAATTCAATTTGAATGGTGGGGGTATTATACCTCCAAAAATTCTACAAAAAAAGTCCGCGATAGTAGTAGTAGTAGATAGTAGATAGTGTAGTACGTTTTGTGAATATTCATTCAATAAACTAATTTTGTAATATATTTCAATATATTTTACACAAAAAATATGAATAAATATAAATTAAAAAACTTTCAAAGACAAGCTTTTATTGAAATGCGCTAAAAATAAAATTAAATCTTTATTCTGTGAGTAATAGATTCAAAAACTTTTCGCTAAAGAATTAATATTTGTATTCAAACTGAAAACATTGCGCAGCAAGCTTTTGAATCTGTTACTCTCAGAATAGCATTCCACCTCTGAGGAAATTATTTTTTCCTTTGTAGTGCAATTTAATGAAATCTTGTCTTCAAAAAGTTTTTAATTTATTTTTTATTTAATTTGTTGTTACATTTGACAAAACAGTTATGATTTCTGACCCCAAAAATCCGTACATACCAATTTTGAATAGAATCGAATCATAATTCACAAAACTCGTCCGCCATTTTGAAGCCGCCATTTAGAATTTTCCAATTTGGACAAGAAAAGCATGATTTCCGACCCCAAATATCCATTTTTGTTAGAATCACGCCATAAATTCCGCCATCTTGTTTTTCATATGAAAATCTCATAATGCATTGTCACCGGTTTGATGAAGACCTGCCAAATTCAAGTCGATTGGACAGACAGACAGAATTCGAACAAATAAAAGTTTGTAAAAAACACTTTTTACATTTACTAGTCTAGAAAATAAAACATTGTGTGAAATGTTCTTGCTTTATAAATAATTTATAATAATGATAATTATTGAAGTTATATAGAAAGCTTCTGTGCGAATGGAGAATATATATAACTTCGGAAAAGATTAATTTTGGAAGAACAGTAAAAATTTTCATATAAATTTTTTTCCAACGTTCAGAAAAATTATAATTGTTTTTTAAGACATTTCATCTAATTTCCTCTGAAAATGATAGACACTCCGATAACCCGGTTCTGTGATTATTTTGAGAATGAGAATAAAATTTTCTTTAGTATATATGACTATTTACGAAATACGACCAAATTAGAGACAGACTTCCGAAACTCAACTTTTTTATCGTGATACCGAGTTAATGGGCAGCAGAAAATCAATGTTATGTTCCTTCCAATAACAGCTAATTATCGGAGAACACATTTGGAATATTAGGGAAACTTGTTTACCGTATTTTCTCCATACATAGTAGAATAGGCCTACAGGGGATACCACTAAAAAAACCTCTGGGTTGGGATGGAAACGAGCTAATTCATATCGTATACTTTGAAAATCCAAAAAATTGCATGAGATCAATTGATTCCTAATACATTAGTTCAATCGACTCCTTTATATTGCATTTTTTATTACGTAGATTTGTTAAAAAAAAAACATTTCTGTCTCCGATAGAATATATGGGTATCAATAAAATCCGAACATTCAAAAGTATGTAGCCGACAAACGAGTCCGGAGACCTATGCTGATATTGATGACAATATATCGGACTCCTCAAACCGTACATAATATCAAAAATTCAAGAAGATTAACCGATGTTTTCTCGAAATACAGGGTATTCATCGAAAAAAAACGCATTTTTCTAAGAAACTTGGACTGTATCTTTTTACTCACCCTGTAGACATGAAATTACTATACGACGTTCTTAACATTGAAGGATGTTTGATAAATATATATATATATATATATATATATATATATATATATATATATATATATATATATATATATATATATATATATATATATATGACATGCTCTACCCTATCCGAACTAAAAAACGAGCGGTTAAGCTACCCCTATTTTCGAACCACCCTGTATACAAAAAAATAATGTCAATTGACTTCGATCCAGATTGGGGGAATTTATCCAGACAAAATTGAATCTTCAATTTTCATCAGAGACCTTACACTGGTTGGTTTAAAATTAATCGAATTGGATTTTTTTTGTTCACCCTGTTATAGAGCACAAAACGAAAAAGTATACTGGAAACGAGATCAACGTGACATTGTACATCATTGAGGCATGGTATTCCCAGTATAAATAGGCGTTTTGTCAATTATCGGATATGTAAAAAATTCTGTGCAGAAAGCTTCACTTTTCATCTTTCACACCCCGTATCTCGAAAACTAGTCGGTGGACTTTTTAGTGCACATGGACACTTTTTCCGAAAAAGCCAAAATGTACAACATACCAAAAATTCAGGAAATTTAACAGAAAGCCATTTTCCATAAGGATGGTGCGGGGTCGTTTGAATTTCTGAATTAATAACCATATGCATATGCTCCAGTATAATAATCATTAAGATTCCCGGAACCTTTGATTAAACGGCACTGATTTAATTTTCATTTCGAAATATTGAAAATTGAGCCAAGGAAAGCGAAACTAGAAGTTGCATTAGAAGACACCCCATTAGTGTCGCCCTCTAATCGACAGAACATTTCCCATCAAGAGATGCATGGATGTTTTCAGTCGCCACGGCTAGAAATCCCAAGGGCGTGCGCTTATTTGCGTGTTCACATTCTGATATAAATTATTTAGCAGAAAATAGGAATTGATATAAAATAAGACCAGGTGGTGAAATAAATAGAAATATAAATAGAAGACTGTAGATGGTACCCTCCCTGGATAAAAACCATTTTGACATTTACTGATTATTTGATATTTCTCAAAATATGTTATAATTCGATTATACAGGGTGATTCAAAAGTACTTTGACAAACTTCAGAAGGTGATTCCTCACAATATACTAATATGAATTGTCCAAATAAATATATGTCCGGAAACGCTTCGTTTCCAAGATACAGGGTGTTGAAGTTTTATTTTCATTTTCGTTTTTTTCTAAATAACTTTCGAAATAATGACCTCAATTTAACGAGATTTGGTATTTTCTTTTTTGAATATTCCAAACTTTTTTGAGCGTATAGCACATTTTTCAGTAGAAAAATCAATTCCTCCATCATATCTACGTAGAAAAGCTTCCCTTGTTACAACTCGCTATAAGCAACCGTTTTCTAGAAATTTGGACTTGAAAATTTCAAGTCAATTATTTGATAATCGATGGGTGTTGAAGTTATTACCATTATTTTGCATTTTTCACAAGACTGCTTAGGAAATTTATTTGACGTTTGAGTAAGTTGTTTTGGTTTTTCTTAGGGGGCGCCACCTATTCTATTTATTTTTACTCATTTGAAATACTTATTTTTGTATCGAGGGTGCAAAATCTGTATTTGTTTTAATAAAATTTACAAGAAATATCAATATTTTATTTCAAGAAATTTTTTATATGTAGAATAAAATAAAATAAAGGAAACTAAATTATATTCAAATAAATTGTTCAAAGTGACCACCTTCAGCGAAGATACAGTCATTCAGTCCACTAGTCATTGAATCTTATACCCGCTCAAAAATTATTGGTGTGTTTCTTATTATTTCACAGGCGTCTACTATTTGGTTTCTTAGATCTTCCTCGTTCGCTACTGGAGTTTTATAAACTAGTGACTTCAATTGTACCCAAAAATTAAAATCTAGCGGGTTTAGATCTGGGGACCTAGGTGCCCCACGCCTGGTTAGGTTTTTTTACACCCCTACCGATCCATCGATTTAGATAGACAGTGTTAAGGAATTCCCTGGCTACAACGTTGAAATGGGTCGGAGCCCAATCATGCATAAACCACATGCGGATACGAATTTCTAATGGTACATTCTGAAGTAGTCCCAGCAATTCATTTCCTAAAAAGTCTCTGTAAGTTGCGCCATTCAGTCGGAACGGAAGAAAGAAAGGACCTATCAAGTAATTATCAATTATTGCCGCCCTTACATTTACAGAAAATTGATACTGATAAAGTCTTTCACTAACTGCGTGCGGATTACCCAGAGCCCAAACATGGTTGTTATGCGAGTTTGTGATAGCATTTCGAGAGAAGTTTGCCTCGTCCGTGAGGAGTACATATCTTAAAAATTGAGGATTTCCAGCCAATTTTCTCAAAAACCACTGACACATAGTAATGCGTTGGGGAAAGTCTCGTGGCAAAAGAGTTTGTACCCTTTGAATATGGTATGGATGGAATTGTTGATCATGGATAATCCTCTAAACTGTGGACTGAGTAGAATATAGAGCTTCAGCAATTATTCTAGTACTTGTTTCTGGATTCTCCTAGAGAGCGATCAAAACAGCTTCTTCCAATTCTGGGGTTCGGACTGCTCGTGGTCTTCCAATAATATCAGCTGCCTGCTACCTGTTTCTGCCAAACGACGGTGGAGACTGGTAAATGTTGAAGCTGAAGGTAGTACTCGATTAGGAAATCGCTCCTAGTAAATACGGCTTGCCATAAACGAAATGCATATTTGCTAATTGAGCATTATTGTTTAAATAATCAATTTTTTCAAAATTAGTGTTTCAAAACAAAACAACAAAACGTTTAACTGTCAATAATATGTTATTACCAAAACTCTCCTTAAACGCAAATTCATTTCCTAAGCATTATTGTGAAAAATGCAAAATAATGGTAATAACTTCAACACGCATCGATGATCAAATAATCGACTTGAAATTTTCAAGTACTGAAAAATATGCTAGAAGTTCGCTCAAAAAAGTTATGAATCTTCAAAAAAACGAAAAGACGAGTAACATTAATAATAACATCAGGTTCGAATTCGACACCTCAAAAAACCTCTCAATACCAATTTTCGTTCAATCAATGTCAGTATTTCGAAAGTTATTTAAAAAAAGAAATTAAAATTAAAACTTTAACACCCTCTATCTTGGAAACAAAGCGCTTCCGGACATATATTTATTTCGATAATTCATATTAGATTATTGTGAGGAATCAACTCCTGAAGTTTGTCAAAGTACCTTTGAATCACCCTGTATAATGCTTTTTCTATTATTCTACATATAACCGTAAGAATCATGGGCCTATAATTATCGAGTAATTGGGAGTTTTTTTATGGGGATGGGTATGGGTATGGGATGGTTTCAATTTTCAAATTCTGAGGAAATTTTCCTAGTTCAATAGAGGAATTGATAATATATGAGAGAGGTTCTGCAATGTAACATCTCATACTTTCATTATTTTTGTAGAAATGCAGTCTATTCCAACACTATCAGTATTTTTCAAATTATTTATTATATCTAATATTTCTATGTGGTTGGTGCACTCCTCGAATATGGAATTTTGGAAATGTCGATCTACTGTAGTTCCAGGTTACTCGGCGGAATATTTACAAAGTTCATTCGCTACTTCAGTCAAATGATCATTCATAATAATTTCAACGGGTTGATTGTTCTTCGTTTTTCCTGTTTTACCAAGAACTAATTTCCAAATATACTTTTGCTTGTCGGTGATGTTTTGTTTGTGATCAATAGGCAATCCAGAAATAATCAGATCAATAGACAATCACACAGAAAAACTGAAAAACAAAAACATTCAAATCAACCAAACCCAAAAAACATCCATCAAAAACAAACAAACAAAAATATTCCTAAAAAATAATCCACAAATAATAGTCATCAAACCGGATTAAAACAACAAAACTGTAATTATGAACAAAAATGATTATAAGCACAAAATGGACGAATTATTAACAGACAAATAAACATGAAAATCTAAAAAATGACCCCACAAATAGATATCAAAACCGAAAAACAAACTATTAAACACTGGCTCGAGAAAAAACTTTTTAACAAAAAATTAAACCGACGAGAAACGGAACTGAAAAGCAAAAAATAAAATAAACCTTCTAAGTCTTAATAACTAAGCTCCTAAACTAATGGAAGTAACTAATTTTGAGTCGGCGCCAAACAAACAAGCAAATGAGTTAGGTAAACATTTTTTTTTTTTTGAAGTAATTCAATGATCTTTGTTGATGACTTCAGCGCTAAACAAACAATCAACGGAGATCATTGAATTACTCTGAAGAAATGATAAACAGCGAAAAACAATAACATTCCAAAAATGCGCTCTGCGAAAGACCTCTCGCTACAATGTGTGCCCGATCAGGTAGCTGTCTCGCAATCATTTTACGCTCTACGTAATTAATTTGCTTGTTTTTTCGTACATTAGTTACAAACACTAGAAAGCTTCATTAAATTTCTTGCTTTTCTTTTTTCGTCGGTTTGATTTTTCTTAAGAAGTTTGTATTCATGTTTTATTTAGAATGTTCATCCCCTCATTCTAAAAAAAAATTTGCATTATAAACCATGCAGTACGGTAGTTCACACTTTTTATGAACTGGAGCGATAACTTCAGGGTTAGACTGTATTTTCCGGTTTTACCGCAGAACTAGGAAGAACAAAGTTAAATTATTCGAAGCGTGTCCAGCTGATAGCGTGCATTTGTTTCGTTTTCCCAAGAATTTACGATATTGCTGACGCATTTCACAATCAAATCCACATTATTGTGGAAAATCCAGGGCTTTCTATTGGGTTGACTCCATACCTATTGAGGATGTCATCACTTTGAGTCCTTCGAAAAATGTTTAAATATCTTTGGCGATCATGGTCCTCAGAACCCAAAAATACCATCATTTTGAAAATCGCCTTTTGACTCGATAAAACTCCATCTCTAACTTTTACGCAGGCATGTGAAACATGTACTGATTTTCGTTTGGGACAGGATTTGTGTTTACTAATTTTAACCAAATGAAAACTTTTCTTATATGCATCTTTTTTTCCGGAGAAACTTTTTTTTAAAACCTACCACAACGGAGAAAAACCCTGTGAAAACTTCAAATTTCGAAAAAAAGTTCCTTAAACCGGTAATCGGATCGTATTTCTGTATGCACTACGTTAAAGTACAGTAGAATACTTTTCTTTTGATATATTATTCTTTCAGATCGGATGTGTGATAAGGCTGTTATGGCCATTACAAGTTTTTTTTCTACGACAACCTCGATGAATGTTCATTTTATAACCGTAACTTCAATCATAAACAAGCACATTTTGTACAGAATTTCATTTTTGCATCGGTTGCTAGGCAAGTTGCTAAGCAACAAATGCGAAATGGGATATTTCGTGTTAGGTCTAGGTTCACTCTGAAATCACGACGACTACGGCTCGTCAAATTATGACGTCCAGCGACAAATTGATGAAATGTCAGCAGATCGTTTCTGTCAAAGTTTTAGTAGGTAACGAGTAATTTCATAGCTGTTTTCTATAAAAACTATTAATTAAAATGGAAACTGATAGTGATATTGACTTAGATTTGACACCTCCGAACATAATAGAAGCAGCGAAGGTAACAACACTGAATTTATTACCGGAAACGTCGAAGAGTATGTATCAACGCGCTTATAACCTTTTTTTGGTATGGAAGGTAGATCAAAAGACAAAATCGTTTTCCGAGAACGTTTTAATGGCTTATTTTGGCGACTTAGCCAAAAAATTTGAAAGTTCCACTCTGTGGTCACACTTCTCAATGCTGAGAACGACTCTCAGTATCTATAATGATATAGATATTGCCAAATATTTGAAACTGAAAGCATTCCTCAAGCGGCAGTCTAACGGCTACAAACCCAAAAAGTCAAAGATCTTTACAGCAAATGACATCGATAATTTCATTGAACAGGCTCCAGATGGAATATATTTGGCAACAAAAGTAAGTTTTATATTTCCATTTGATGAAAAATATGTTTAGGTAAACTAATTTACATTGTAGGTTGCATTAGTTATGGGAGTAATGGGTGCATGTAGAAGACATGAATTACATCAAATTATAATTACTCATTTCAATTATCTCGGTTCAGCTGTTTTAGTAACAATACCAGACAGTAAAACCAAAATAGTACGAAATTTTACTGTAACTGGCAAATTCTACGAAATTTATAAAAAATACGCAAATCTTCGCCCTCAAAATGCTAATGGTCTATGGTTTTTCATTAATTATCAAAAAGGAAAGTGTACCATTCAGAGAATAGGACTGAATAAGTTTGGAGCTATGGGAAAAGACATTGTCAAGTATTTAAAATTGACAAATTACGAATTATATACTGGGCACTGCTTTCGCCGATCCTCCGCAACAATTCTTGTTGATGCTGGAGGTGACATAACCACGTTAAAACGCCACGGTGGCTGGAAATCTACTACAGTCGCTGAGGGATATATTGATGAATCGAAGAAAAGTAAGCTTGACATAGCAAATAAAATTGCAAATGCAATACAGGCATACCACCAGGCATACCAACGAGTTTAAAAATGGAAAATCGCGAGAAGCCGTCTACTTCAACGTCGACAAATTATCAATTTCGAAAAGAATTAAGTATTCAGCAATCAAGTTCTCCAACTATGATATTCAATAATTGCATTCAACTTCAATTAGATACATACATACATTTATAGGCTTCTATTTCTGTGTACCCATTAGAAATAGCAATAAAGAAAATATTTACATATTTCTTCAATTTATATTTTAATTCTGATAGAAAGCCCATAGCGGCGAATTCGGAATAATGAAATATCATCAGTTTACTTCTTTCAAAGTTTTTGCAATATATGCATGTATTAAACGTGAACAATATGTTGTCATAGAAAAAGTATAGTATGCAACTCGCAACAAAATGGCCATTTTGCACTCGTATGAATTGCAGCACTTGCCTTCGGCTCGTGCTGCAAATTTCATACTCGTGCGAAATGGGCATCATTTTGTGCTCATTGCATAATATACTATTTTACTTGCTTATTTTACCTCTGAATGAGAACATTTTTGGTTAGTGTATGCAGAATTTGATTTGATTCGGGAAACCATTTGTTAGAAACTCAAAATTCTTCAAAATGAAAATTCACGTCATATTGTGCAATCTTATGAATATTATTGTCCTTTCAAATTTTCGTGACGTGCACGATAACACATGCATCGGCCGCTTGACGAGATTGTGCCGAGTGAATTGCCGGAAGTGTTATTGGCGCTAGACCAAACATATTTTTAGTTTTGGCAGATGTTCTTTCCATTTCCAATTTTCGAGGTTTGAAGGAGTAATAATAATAATAATACTAATTTTATTAACCATTTTTGGTACAGGGTGTACATATGGTAGGTCATATAACGCACAAAGATGTATGTTATTTATCCACCACTTCCTGGATAGATAAAACTATGGATATCGCATAGTGCAGTACGTACATAGGGTAAAGTCATATATAAACAAAAGTGTTTATAAATAAACCACAAAAATTAGGCAAAATTAAAAATATTGAGAACATTATCACAGCAAGTATATGTAAAATTTTAACCAGTTAACCAAAAAGACGACAACATACCACAAGATACATATTTGAAGGAATAAATCACACTGAAAATATCTAAATATTCTTGATGACCATAGTGAAATTTTCAGTCAGCTAACATTTTGTTCTATCAATAAATATTCTGTCACTGACAAGTTGAAACCATGGTTATAAAAAAAAGGAAAAACTAACAACAGAGATGGCGATATGTTACAAGATACATACTGAAAATTAACATGAGTCCATCCATCCATCCAAATTTTCTTGATGAGAATAATAACATTTATTAATTAGCAGACATTTTATTTTATGGAAAAATATTCTGTCACCTCCAGAATTTTTAATTTCAGTTGGTAGTTTGTTGTAGAAACTTAGTGCTTTGTAGAGAGAATTTTCGAATTTTGCGGTTCTATGGTTAGGTATTCTCAAGTGACCACCATGGCGTGTGAGAGAAAGCATTTGTTTCGAAGGATTTCAAGTTGCTTCTAATAAATTTCACACTATTTGAAACATATATCGATGGAGCAGTGGGCAATTTCTCTCTTATAAATACTGATTTGCAACTGACTCGGTAGTCCATATCAAAGATCAGTCTCAAGATACGTTTCTGACCCACAAATACTCTACTAAAATCTCTTCCACAACCCCATGATATTACGTTGAAAGAAATGTGTGAGTATACCATTGCATGATAGATGTTTAACAGACTTTCTGTGGCTACACAAGTTTTCATCTGCTTAATTGCAAAGAATGCTGAATTCAGTTTCTTGCATATGTGATTGATATGAAGATCCCAGCCTAACCTTTCATCTAGGAATGTTCCCAAGAATTTTACCTCTTGAGACATGGTTATTTCATCAATATGAATCATTGCATGTTACTATTGTAAAATTTCATTGATACAGACTTTTTTTGATTTAAAATAAGTTGATTCCTGCCACACCATGATGTGAATGTATCAATAATTCTGCCGACATTTGCTACTAAATCATCTTGTTCACGACTAGCAACTGTTATCGTTGTGTCATCAGCAAACATAGCTATGTGGCAATCAGTTACATGTTCGGGCAAATCGTTGAATCGCTGACGGATAGTACAAAAAGTAAGGGTCCTAGGACTGACCCTTGCGGAACTCCTAAGCTGACATTGCGCTCACTAGACATGTAAGTGTTATTTCTCACAGTCATACTGCGTCTATCCATGTATGATGTCAACCAAGTCATTATATTATTTGGAAACGCAAGCATTTTCAACTTTTCACTTAGAAACTCGGAGGACACCGTATCAAATGCCTTTGACAAATCAAAAAAACAGGCTAATTACACAATTGTTGGAATCTATTTCAGAGTAAATATAATTTAGAAATTGATAAGATGCTGTTTCAGCATAATTATTTTTTCTGAAACCATGCTGGTTACTACATAGTAGGTTGTTAATTTCCAAATAATTCATCATCCTAGTAGTTACTACTTTCTTCGAGAGTGAGCAGAGCAGGGAAATGGGTCTGTAGTAGTAGAGGAATTACTAGCCTCGCAGGTAGGACTGGTTCAGTAGGTAAGTGAGGGGATATTTGATCAGATCTATTAAAATTTCTAATGGACGCATGGTGGCTCGTCGGGTTAGAAAAAAAGAGCATTTCATTACGATTAATTTGATACCGCACTCTATTAGGTTGTAAGAAAACTTTCGATAAAAAACTGAAAATATAACGTTAGAACTTTCGTTGAATGGTGAATCTTATTGAGATTGAAATAAGATTTAAAATCCTGTGAAACAAAATCAATAAATTGTTGCGGTAAAAATTGACGTGTCGACATATTATTTCACATCTCTTCTATAAAGTCAATTAGGTAGTTATTGTGTACCTCATTGTTTGAAAATCATGGAAAATAACAATATTTATACAAGAACTGAAAAAGTTGATATGTTATTAGTTTTTGGAAAGTGTAGGCAAAATTCAACCGATGCTGCACGTCTCTACGCAAAGAGATATCCTGATCGGCGTCACCCGACCCGGCACTTTTTTCCAAAAATGGTTAAAAAATGGGAAATGAGCCTGATAATGATGGAAACGATTCGTTTGTTTTGAGTGAAGAAAAAGAAATAGATGTTCTGGCATACGTTCAAGTAAATATTAATACGTCTCTCAGGAAGATCGCAAGAGAATATGACATTTCGAAGTCTTCTGCAGCTAACATTTTGAAGAAACATAAATATCATTCATTAAAATATCAACTACACCAGCACCTGTACCAAAACGATGATGCAAGGAGACTTGAGTATTGCAATTGGTTCTTTGGAAAATATTTGGAGGATAACACATTTCCATATAAAATTCTGTATACTGACGAAAGCCGTTTCACTAATTAGGGACATTTCAACAAAAATAATAAGCGATATTGGTCCGATGCAAATTCACACTTGATGGAGGAAGGAAATTTCCAAGAACGGTTTGGATTCAATTGTTGGGTTGGGATTTTAGTGGACAGAATTTTAGGCCCAATAATTTTTGACGGTGTCCTGACAGGGGCTAGATATCTAAGTTTCCTAACGCAGGAAATTGAGCATTTCTTGGACGAAGTTCCATGAATGAATCGAGTTGGATTATTTTATCAATAGGATGGTGCTCCACCACATAATCTGAGGGCAGTTACGGAATGTCTGCATGAAACATACAACGAAAACTGGATTGGAAATATGGGCCCAGTTAGGTGGCCGGCGAGGTAAAATAGGGTTGTTTTCAATTTATACCTTTATTTATTCCTTTTCAAAAAACTTTTCAGGTCACCCGATCGTACGCCTCTAGATTTTTTTAATGAGAATCTATTGAAACGAGGTGTATGATGTACCTCCTGCCACACGACACGAATTAGAGGACAAAGTAAGGGCAGCTATTCATAAAATTACACCAAGACAGTTGAGAAACGTTGTAAGAGCAACAATAAGAAAAGTTCGCCTTTGTCAGCAACAAGATGGAGGTCACTCTGAACATCTGGAACCCTAAGATATGTAATTAGGTAATTTCAATATGATTATTTCAATTTCAACAGGTGCCTCATTTAGAAAAGTTCTAACGTTATGGTATTTTCAGTTTTTTATCGGAAGTTTTCTTACAACCTTATAAAGTGCGGTATCAAATTAATCGTAATAAAATGCTCTTCTTTTTTTACTCGACGAGCCACCATGTTGCCATTTGAAAAAAAATTGTGATAAACATTTTGAAATCAAACGTCACATACTTAGCTGAAACATCATGGATATCAGACAGTTATTTTATTATTGCACAAATGTGAAATTCTATCAAACTGGTAATGTAGATCCACCCGCTCAGGAATATAATACCCGTAAAAAACATTTATCTTTACCACAAGCAAAAAAATCCATAACTCAAAGAGCACACTGGTAAATCACAAAAAAATTAGATAACAATGTTCCAGATAACATAAGCGGTGAAACAAATAGTGCCAAATTCAAAATAAAACTGAAAGAGTACATTCTCAGCAATGATAGAAAAATAATAAATGAATTAACAGATTTAATAAGTTGAAACAATCAAATCATAATACAGGGTGTCCCCCTCGGGAATGTATAGATGGGGTCAAAATATCACCAGTACTTCATATAACTTTTGTTCCTAAAAGCCTTCGTTACCAAGTTACGGGCCCTCAAAGTTACAAAATGAAAAACGTTTTTTTTATAACTTTCAAAGTAAATATTCAAAATCATCTAAATTTTGGTGATTGACTAAACAAATGAATTCCTTCGATGAGGTTTCATGCAGGAGTCAGTTGTTTTGCTACAAAGTCAGGAACGGACTACCCCCGATGGTCCACATCCCCAAAACTCTGAAATGACTGGGATTTGTCAATATGTTTCAACTAAACAAGGTTACCTGGACAATTTCCTGAATAAAAGTACTCGTGTGGAAAGTCGATCGGAGCAACGATTCTTAATAAAAATGCAGTTCTACTCGACGACATCAAACCCGATCGTCCACCATTATTTGAAATGAAAAATGCTAATGCTAACGTTAACTCAACAACATTTATAACAGGGATAATACAAAATATGCATAAATAAAGTCGTACACAAAAAGTACAGTACCCAGTTGAAAGTTTCAGTCACAATGTAGATATTTTTTCGAATGAAATATCAAGTTATGTAGATTCGTGGTGTTTTTGAACTAACAAGCTACTCCACTATGAAATATTGAATTCAGTCCATATTTTGTATGTACGCGTCGAATAAGCACGTTTCGTGTTGTGTTATCTGAATCTCATGAAACTCAACATTTGGATGTTGCAAATTCGTATTCACAGCTTAAATGTTGAGGAGTTTCACTGATAAGTATAATTTCATGGGAGAAAATCTTTAACCCGAAGATGAATTTAGCTGAAAAAACGCACATCGGAAGACATAACTAATAAAAAGCAAACGAATAAACTACTAAAACGGCTGCACATGAATAGGTGAAAAATATCCGGTGAATAAATTTATGTTCCATTTCTTCAACAGATGTTGACAAAAACACCTTGTAGAAAAAAATAAAATTAGTGTGGATAAAAAATTAAAACTGCAATGTGATTTTGTTTTGTCGAGTGGTGCGTTATCATTGTATTGTTGATATTCTAATAGGACAGTTTGAAGTGTTTTGATATGGCCCAACAGTTTACATTCAACGAATATGCAGATATGCATGCATTGTATGGACGAGCATTTGGTAATGCTGTAGAAGCCCGTTGTCCGTATGCCGAGCATTGTCCCAATCGAACGTTACCGGCAAGAAAAACGTTCGAGCGTGTCGATCGTAGCTTGAGGGAGACAGGTATGTCTAATGGATAATTAATTGAAGCCTGATGTTTTATTTCGATATTATTGTAGGTTCAGTTCTGCCAAAACGAGGTGGTGCGGGCGCTCCTAGGGCTGTGCGTTCCGTTGTATTGGAGAAAAATATTTTGGAAGCTGTCGCTGATGATCCTTCGATGATCATCAGAAACCTATCAGAACAGTTCCATACATCCAAGTCCACTATTCATAGAATAATTAGGAAACAACTGCTCCCACCATATCACATCTAGAAGGTACATTTCATGACACCTGAAGATTCTCCAGCACGACTGGAATATGCCAATTGGTTCCTGGATAAGCAAAGAGAGGATATGACTTTTATTACTCGAGTTTTATTCACTGAAGAAGCAGGTTTCAGTAGGGATGGAGTAATCAACTCTCATAATCTCCACATATGGGACGAAAAAAATCCCCATGGGATATTGCAAATCAACACCAACGGAAACTCAACGTGAATGTTTGGGTTGGTATCATAGGAAACCATCTCATAGGACCATTCTTTCTACATGACGGATTGAATGGAGAACGTTATTTGTAGTTCATTCAGAACGACTTGAATGGACTTTTGGAACATGTTCCATTGCAAACCCGAAGAGATATGTGGTTTATACATGATGGCGCTCCCCCTCATTTTAATTTGATTGTGCGGGACCATCTGAACCAGATTTTGCCCAATAGATGGATTGGTAGAGGTGGGCCATATTCATGGCCACCGCGGTCTCCGGATTTAAGGCCATTGGATTTATTTCTGTGGAGTCATCTAGAAAGCCTCGTTTACGCTACACCTATTCACACCAGAGATGCCTTTTTGAATAGAATTACATGACATTGTGAAGGCATACGAAACGACCCTGGCATGCTATTTCAAGTGCAGAGAGGGTGTTTGCGCCGACTAAGAATATGTATTGAGAGAGACGGGGGTCATATGGAGCAGTTTTTGTAGTGGATTTTGCATTTCTGTTTGCTCTTGAGGCTTGCGATTGATTATTTACACCATGAGTTTTATAAGGTAAACGTGTTTGCATGATAAAAATTCGTTATGAACATTGTACCTATCATTTCTATTTTCATTACAAATCAATCTCCTCGAATAACGGTAGACATCTCAGGTTGGATGTCGTCGAACAAAAATGCATTTTTATAAAAAATCCTTGCTCCGATCGATTTTCCGCACGTGTACTTTTATTCGGGAAATTGTCCAGGTAACCTTGTTTTGTTAAATCATATTGACAAATCCCAGTAATTTCAAAGTTTTGGGGTGTGGATCATCGGCGGTAGTCCGTTCCTGACTTTGTAGCAAAACAACTGACTCCTGCATGAAAGCTCATCGAAGGAATTCATTTGTTTAGTCAATCACTAAAACTTAGATGATTTTGAATATTCACTTTGAAAGTTATCAATGAAAAACATTTTTCATAATGTAATTTTGAGGGCCCGTAACTTGGTAACGAAGGCTTTTAGGAACAAAAGTTATATGAAGTACTGATGATATTTCGACCCCATCTATACTTTCCCAAGAGGAAAAGAGGAAGTCCAGGGACACCCTGTATATATGTACATACGACTTTTATTTCTGTTTCACATTCCTAGACTTGACACTTCCTTCTAATATTAATATGGAATTCATTGAAATAAGTTTATAGATCATTTAGCGTTTACTTCTCTACTCAATCTGTACCATACTGGGCTAATATGGGTATATGCGTTCATATCGAATGAAGTTCCTAATGATGATACCCAATCCTGATACCCTCCAATGTCGTTGCATCTTTTATTATGATCCATTGTATTTGTTGCATATTATTATTGTGTTTATTGTATTTTATTTTAATTTATTACTATTATGGGAAACAAGTGCTGTGCACTTATCCCTAAACTACTTTATTCACAGTATGTAATCATCTATATTCTGAATGAAAGTCGAGTGATTTGTTTTGAAATATGAACAGGATGTTCATAAAATCA
This sequence comes from Gonioctena quinquepunctata, assembly GCA_018342105.1. NCBI lineage: Eukaryota > Metazoa > Arthropoda > Insecta > Coleoptera > Chrysomelidae > Gonioctena > Gonioctena quinquepunctata. Next base: position 292,579 of record JAFIRS010001312.1, read on the forward strand.
GTTGTGGAATCATCTGCGACTGAAAGATAAACTTTAGTCACTATCTTCCATCGTTCAAGATAACCTATTGTGGGGTATTCATGTTGAAAAAGGAATCATTCTCAATTGAATATTGAAATGAAAGATTTTTCTGTGAATTGAGAATGTTTTCCTTTTCAACATATCGAGTGGTTGTCAAATTACTCGTCCACATCGTGGAAGAAGCCCTCTCGAGGACTACTACGTTTGGATTAATCTCTTTATGTGTTTCGATTGTTCGGGTCTGTCTGAAGTTGGAAAAAAGTGGCAGAGGAAGTGGATTAATTATCGCCCGTCTACGGCGATTTCCACAACTGTACACGTTTAACGGAATTTCGATCCTAGCCATTTGGATATACGAGGAATATCAGTGAGTTCTTCAGAAATATTATTCACATCTTATCATCTAGGAATCACCAAATCGGCGATTTTCTACAAGTCCTGAGAAGCTATTTCACGAAGAAGAAAGGAAACTTCAATAACCTTATCTTCATCGCTCTCTATCAGGGATTAATTCAATGAATGGGACTCGCGAATCTGGATATTAATTTGTGTCGGGGCAGATTAGTTACTACGAGTCTAAGATTTATTGGGCTCAATTTACCTTCCCTGTCAAAACATCATTCACTCCTTGTGAGTAGTCGACTGAGGTGAACCCCCTTAGAACTGGAACAGCAATTCGGGCTCCCACTTTCCACCAAATCCTGCATCGATTGAAAATTCCTGTGTTGTGTTTGGAATAACGAGTTAAAGTAAAATTTTCAGGTAAGGCGCTATTCACTACGCTCGTTGTCCACTCTTTTAGAAAAAAAAAGTATTTCCACCTCCAGTCCTCCCAGATGGGTCTTGTGGCATTTTCTCACAGTAGTGTTATAGCTGGTCATATACAGGGTGTTATTTATTAACCCACCACTCCTGCAACACCAACAACTGTTACAGCTGGGGACTTTGGGAATCAGTAAATACCAATCTTAAGATTGCTCGTATTTTTGTTAGAGCTAGGCCTTAACCATACTGAGCGTTATTAGTCTACTGACCAATAACTAGACCACCTCCCAGAGCGGCTTGGAAAGCTATCTCACTCAGTATGTATGACTTAATTTGACAGTACAGTTACCAATCTCAGTAGTTCAGAAACAATAATACACCTAGGACTTGTAATTATATATATATATATATATATATATATATATATGGATGTATTTTCTTATAAAAACAACAATTGATACACCTGGTATAATTTACGGAGAAAATGTATAGGAAGTCAAAATGAATTTCAATATAAAATATACTTAAATGAGAAACAAATATGGAATGCCAAATAAAATAACTGTTCTTCAGTTATTTTGGCGATTGCTTATATTTCTACTTTTGTCGAATCAATAGTTGACTGTACTATGAAATCAATTAGGGATTAGTTCTTATTACACTATACATAATATACCTTGTCAAATAAACAGTTTTATTTTCTCACCCTCAACTGGAGAACACACCACGTTTTAAATGTAACTCAATCATTCTTTTGGATAACCGATAATTTATTATGCGTTCACTGATCGTAATATGATTATTTAGCTTCTTTGACAAATAATAATTCCATTCGTTGAGTTATAACTCAGATGATTTCGGGGAGTTACACTTCCACTATTTTTCTGCATACTTCTGATGAATTGGCTACTTTATGAATAAAATACGAAGTCTACATTTACTTCACTTCAGAAGATGGGAATGCATCTTCTCTAGATGGAATGTGAAACTACTTTGATTCGCTTCATAATATGAAGCCTAAAACAGAACGTCTCTCTGTACTTGCTGAACACTGAATGAATTCTGATATAATAATCTCCCCGTTTACTTTCGACTTCAGTCTTATATAGAAAATGTACCCACTGTGACCCCTTTTCAGTTTTTGAATAAGCGCGTTGAGGTCTCACGATAATGAATTATACTTTTGGACATTAATGCCACGGCGGTACATTTCAATCACATTCTTTACGAGTTAATGTTTTCTCCCGGCTGTCGGAGAATAGTTAATTATCTGTCGGCGGCTTTGGGCTTAATAGAAATAAAATGAATGTCTTGTCGTAATTTAGTGGCGACCTGTTGTAAGTTTTACGTCATAACGTATTCATGATATCTTTTTAATGAGTGATGCTATCATATCGATGATTTCACGAAATGTTCACAGTCTTTGTCGAACTCATATCACCTCCTAATTCAGTTGCGAACGAAATAAAACAGTCGTTCCCTTTTCATGGCCGCATTCTTCAGTCAAGGGTATTACACATGGATACATTAAAATACTTGGTTGATCGCGGCCATTACAGTAGTTCTGGAATAACATTGCACATCGTTATTCATCGCGAAACCCAAAATTCATGTTGAAATTCCACACCTCTGTTAGGCGACGAAAAATCATTTTTCAAGTGGAAATTTTCCCTGGCAATCGGTATTTGCGGTCATGGAAGAATCTACGGAAGGAATCGACGCGTTTCAAACACGTTTTTCTATTATTCGAAATCTAGTAGGCACGACTAGCCAGAGTCGCTTGCCTACAGACAGACAGAATTCTCAGCCAATCTGTCTAATGAATGATTAGATTTTGCAGGCTTTCCAGAAGCCGTTTCCTTGGTAGACGAGCCCGTCTACAGTTCAGTTAGGCCCGGGGGGCGTGGCTATCAACATGAATCGAACATTTGTTCGGATCTTTTAGAAAATGATCTAATTCGGGTCTCGACACCGAGTTCAGATTCAGATAAGAATTTGAAACTGTAAACATGTTAACTGGCAATATTTTATATTCGGACGAGGTGGGATCGCGAGAGGCGAGTCCACAGAGATGAAAAAATCGTTATATTTTCTGAGAATTTGAGTAAAAAACCTTCTTTGGGATTTTTCATTGATTTGGGTCACAACCCGTCGGGTGGAAATTCTCAAAAAGAGACTGCCGCTTTCGAAAATAGGTTCCAGTCGGAATCTGGTATATCTGGTGAGATACCGAAGACACGAAATGCGTTTCCAATGGGACCTCCTCGGGATTCAGGATTTTCCAAATTGAGGCAAAATGAACAAGTCGCACACACATAACTGTGCGGGGGTGGATGAAGGTTTTCCCCCGACTTTCGTTACAGAAGTGAGCGGAAGTAGGAGAGAGACAGGCTGAGACGAATGGGAGATACGTGGTTTTTTTAGTGGCTCTTGGTCTACTACTTGATTTGGATTACTTTTAAAATACTTACTTATCCACCTTACTTTGACTATTAACTGTTATACACTATAAATAGCTGGTACCAGCGATTTTTTGTGGCGACTACTACAAATTCAGTCACCCCTTAGGGGCGGAATTTCTAAAAATACTGAAACACATTTTCCTTTATTTTTAACAAAACCAATTTTTATGACCCCAACTTCAAAACTAACCCCCCGAGGGGTTGCATTTATAAAAAGACTAAAACATTTAATTTTCTCGTTTTTAGTATAATTTTCCATGTCAAATTGAAAACTTCGCAATAAATAAATTTTCAACAGCAAGTGACAGCATATTCATTAGATTATTTGTGTAGGTAGTCCTAGCAACAGCTTCAATTGTTTGTCACGGATAACTAGAATAACAGGACTTAGTGCATAAGTTTACCAAATAGGTATTATTTTTCATTAGGTATGATCGCTTCTTGCAATTATTCGAAAAAATTGTGAAAATAAAGTGAAATTGTGTGGTATCAAATTATTCGTAAAAAAACGATCTTTCACAAAAAGCCGACGAGCCACCCCCTTTCCATTTGAAAAAATCAAGTTGACTGGAAAAATTAATATTTGCGACTTTCGAATAATTCTTAAAACTCTGAACTCATAAGCCTCAAAGTCGTATTTTTCCCATGTCACTTGATCAAGAATGAAGCGATTTACACGATCCATGCTTTCTAGATCGAAAAATAGAAGTTGGAATAAAAATGACTTCATTTGTCAAATATTGACAAGTGAGGTGTTGTTGGATTTAGAATGTCATTTTCGATCGAAATAAGTAAAAATATATGGGATGTCCCTTTAGAAATCGAAAGTTGGGGTCATTTCCGGTCAAACCGGAAGTATGGCAAAGCAAGTAAATATGTAAAAAACATAAATTGAACTATAATACACAACCTTCAAATTTCGTTTTCCTATCTTCAATAATAAAAAAGTTATAGGGATGATATAGACATTTTTCATTTTAAAGACCATTTTATTGAGAAAATATTTTAAACTGAAACTATCGATGTTTTTTAAAAACTATCGGAAACTATCGATAGTCTAAACTATCGATGTTTAACAAACACTAGGTCTGGGTATTTGCCCCTCATCAGTGCAGGATAGGTCAATCAGACAAAAATTACCTGATTGAAACAATGGATGTCAATCCATTATAAAGTATTTGCTGGGATCGAATTAGCAGAATGGTGCTAACGCCATCTCAACACAACTACTGCAACTGAAACATTACCAACTTTGAGTGTCATCCTGAATACCAGGATAGAAATTTCTGCAGTAAGAGACAGAAATTTGTAACATCCTTGATAGCCAGCCATAATTTCTTTAATAAATAATAGTTTCAAAAAACTAAAAAACACGCTTTTATAGAAAATCAGACTGAAAAAATAGAAAATAAGAAAAAAACTTATTTTATTCAAAAAAAAGCGTGGGGTGCATGGTATCGCCTCGGTGTGTAATGTACTATATAATTATTGATACGATGCACTCCACGCTTTCTCTTAAATAAAATAATTTTTTTTCTTATTTTCTATTTTTTTAGCCTGGTTTTCTATGAAAGCGTGTTTTTTAGTTTTTTTAAACTATTATTTATTTCCTACTTTTTAATGTGGTTTATTTATAAAAGCGTGTTTTTTTAGTTTTTTTTAATATTATTTTCATCATTTTTTTGCAAATTGAAAATGGAATAATCTCATCAAATTAGGTAACCATGATATTCGGCCCCAAAAACCACCACATACCAATTTTGAATGGAATCAGACCATAATCACAAAACTCGGCCACCATTTTAAAGCCGCCATCTTGAATTTTCCAATTTTCAAAAAAAATCATAATATTCGACCCCAAAAACCACCACATACTAATTTTGAATAGAATCAGACCATAATCACAAAACTCGGCCGCCATTTTGAAGCCGACATCTTGAATTTTTAAATTTTCACAAAAGAATCATAATATTCGACTCCAAAAACCCTCACATACCAATTTTGAATAGAATCAGACCATAATCACGAAACTCGGCCGCCATATGGAAAGCCGACATCTTGAATTTTTCAATTTTTACAAAAAAATTATAATATTCGACCTCAAAAACCACCACATACCAATTTTGAATAGAATCAGACCATAATCACGAAACTCGGCCGCCATTTCAAAGCCGCCATCTTGAATTTTCCAATTTCTACAGAGGAATCATGATACTCGACCCCAAAAACCCCACATACCAATTTTGAATAGAATCAGACCATAATCACAAAACTCGTCCACCATTTTGGAGCCGCCATTTTGTTTTTTCCCCACACAAAAATTTCTTAATGCATTGTCACCGGAATTATGTACACCTGTTAAATTTCAAAAAGCGAATCCGACCATAATCACAAAACTCGTACGCCATATTGGAGCCGCCATTTTGTTTTTTCCCCACACAAAAATTTCTTAATGCATTGTCACCGGAATTATGTACACCTGTTAAATTTCAAATCATTCGGACATCTGAAAGTGGGTCAAAATCGCGCCCAAAGGAGTCGGTTACAAACAAACAAACAAACAAAGAAACAAACAAACAAACATACAAGTGAAGCTAATATAAAGCGTGTAAAAATGAGAAATGTCTCATTCCTCAGGACCTACGCTGTACTGATGAGGGGCAAATACGCCGAAACCGGTCTACAGATGGTCAGCTTGAGTGAAGTTGTTGATATATTTATCCGTTTCACAACAAACATGCAACAAAGTACCTTGCAGGACTTTGCTGCATGTTTATCCGTCGAAGCATTAGCCAGGGCAATAGTTGTTTTATTATGGATTTGCGACCAACATACACCTATTCTATAGGTTCATTGTAGTCAGCTGTCTTGAGGAATAAGACATTTTTCATTTTTAATGAAACTATAGGTCTTTTGATAGAGCTTTATGACTACAACTCCCATTCGTTTTCATTTTATTTTTCTAAGATGTTCATACAAATAAAAAATCACTGACAATTACCATTCATGACAATTATTAATTTTTAACCGACGAAACCAAAAAGAAGGAAGTTCTCTAGTCGACGCGTATATATATTTTTTTTATGTATGACCACGCATAACTTTTCACTAAGACGTCCGATTTCGATCATTCTTCAGTGGATAGGGTGCACTTTGAAGTTGGTCCCATTTGAATTGGAAAGATGAAATGCACCCCTAAGTGTAGCAAAATGAAGGATATTGATCACTCACCCTCTGAATTCTGGTCCGTTAACCGACTCTATCAGGCATAACTTTGTACATATTCATTCTTCGATTTGGATGATTCTTTTTTATTAGATAGGGTATACCTCGTATTTGATCATATTTGGATTTCGAATTGAATTATCCACCCGTACGGGTAGAAAAATAGGGGATAATTGATTTTTCACTTGTGAACATTGGCACACATATGTAGTTGACAATGACAGATCACTATTGTCATTATTTTCGTTCTCCTACATCCGTCACAATCATAATATTCTATGAGAGGATGGAATTATATACAAAGTAATGGAATAAACTAACTAGAACAACAAAAATAATTTATATTACAACAATATGACAAACGCTATACTCACATCGGTTATAAAAAAAAAAATTTAAAACCAAAAAAAAATTAAAGGAAATAAAGACAACCCAAAAAAACTCTGGAAGATTGTTCAAAACCTAACAAGCCAGAAAAAATATGAAAAAGTAACAAATTTAAAAAGTGAAACTGGAGATGACATCACTGATACGGAGGACATTGCAAATGAGTTCAACAAAACATTCACAAACATGGGAAAAAAATTGGCACAAAATATAAAAATTGACAAAACGGTAAGATTTAAAAAATACAGAAATTCGAACTCATTTGTTATGCTTGACACAAACCACCAGGAAATTGAAAACAAAATTCGGGAATTGAAAAATAATAAATCACCTGGCTATGATGGTTTGAAATCGGAAACCCTCAAATCTATATCTGAGTATCTTGTTGAACCATTGGTATACCTTATAAACAAATGTATGTCAATGGGAATCTGGCCTTCTGCGTCTAAGGACACAATCATTATCCCAATACACAAGAAGAGTGAAATTGCCTTGGCCAGTAACCATAGACCAATATCGCTCATAACAAACTTTACCAAAATATTTGAGAAAGTATTAAAAAATAGACTAACATTCTTCAACCGCTACAAAATTTTATCTGATAAGCAATTTGGTTTTAAAGAAAAAGTATCCACACAAGATGCCATCACATACTTGACGAATGAAGTATTTCCTGCTCTCGATAAATGTATGCCATGTCTGTGCTTATTCATAGATCTAGCCAAGGCATTTGACACCGTAAGTCATCCTCTACTTCTAGAATCTTTAGAAGATATTGGAATAAGAGGAAAGCCCTTGCGGTTGTTTGAAAGCAACATTTCGAACAGAACTCAAAGTGTCAGAATTGGGAATATATATGGCAATAAATTACCTATAGAATATGGAGTTCCCCAGGGTACAGTCCTGGGTCCAATTCTATTTTCAATATATATCAATAACTTGTACATTATGGAAAGTAGAGGTGAAGTCATATGTTTTGCAGATGATACGACTATTTTTTACAGAGCGACTAGCTGGAACAAATTACAGATCAAAGTTCAAAATGATATTTCACATATCAAACATTGGTTTGATCAAAAATTATTAACCATGAACTTGGAAAAAACTCAGTATTTGCCATTTACCTGCTATGAATCTAACAAGCCAGAATTCAATTCCATAGATATAGGTGAGAAAGGATCGAACCGGCGTATACTACCGGCAAAAAGTGTCAAATACTTAGGAATTTTCATTGATGACCATTTAAGATGGGATGTTCATATTCAATATACAATAAAAAAACTACAGTTCATACTATATAAATTCAGATTTCTATGTGGTATATTACCTAAGAAAGAGCTGACAGTTGTTTATTTTGCACTTGTCGACAGTCATTTGAAATATGGGATACTGGCTTGGGGAGCAGCACGCAAAAAACATATAACCCCTCTAGGAATTTTACAACGAAGATTCTTGAAACTACTGCTGCATAAAAAAAGAGACTACCCAACAGAGCTCACATATAAAGAATCTGGAGTATTTGATTTGAGGCAGGAATTCTTCTATAAATGTATGATCAACTATCATGCAACCAATGAAACAGAAAATCGTATACATGAATACAACACACGTCGAAAAGATCTACATCCCATTCCGTTCATGACTACATCAATCGGTCAAAGATCAAACGAGTTTTTGGCCCCAAAACTTTTCAATATTCTCCCGAATGAAGTGAAAAACCAGCTTAGAAACTTATTAAAAAAATTGAGAACATATATACTGGACACTCCTAGAATTATCGTTCACAATTCAATAGAAACGTCAGTAGGATAGAGTTTAATGAAAAAGTACATATCATATCTTTATTTAAATATCCCTCATTTGATCCAAATTGGAATAGTAGACGGAACTTAGTGATAAATATGAACACTCTCATTATCATAATGCTTATCTTTCATCGTTTAATGTTTATTATTTATTGTTCATAATTTACTGTTCACTGTCCATTGCCCATTAATTAATGTTTTTAAGATTATACATTTCATAATTATATTTTACATGTTGCATTTTACATTGTACATTTTAAACTCTACATTTCATATCTTACATTTTATATTTTATATCCTACATTTTAAATTTTACATTTATATTTTATATTTTATAATTATGTAATAGTATAGTAAGTAGTATAGTTCAATTTGTTATTAGGCACATTCTATATCACCCGACGCTGATTTGCTTGGTTTTGTTTGCTTCACAATTTTTTTTAATTGTTTTTTATATATATATATATACATATTTTCATTTAAAAACATTTGATTTGATATTTTCTTCGCGAAACAAGTGCTTGCACTTATCGCTGAAACGCATTATTCACTTCTGCCATGTAACTATCCAATTTTTTGTATTTGTATTTATTGAGTGAATAAAGTTATTATTATTATTATTATTACAACATATAGTAAAAGTAAATAATCATATTATTTAACTGGTATAATAGTTGAAGTAATGTGGGTAGGTATTTTGGAAGTAATCAAATAACAAGTAGGAAGTAATTAGTAGATTACAGCCACAAAAAATAAAAAAAAAAATTTTAACAAAAAATTAAACCGATGAAATACGGAACTGAAAAGTAAAAAATAAAATAAACTAAACGAATGTAAGTAACTAATTTTGAGTCGGCGCCAAACGAACAATCAACTAAGATCATTAAATTACTTCAAAAAAATTATCAGAATGTTTAGGAGCTTAGTTATTGAGACTGAGAAGGTTCATTTTATTTTTAACTTTTCAGTTCCGTATTTCGTTGGGTTTAATTTTTTGTTAAAAAGTTTTTATATTATTATGCGAAACAAGTGTTCTTACACTTATCGCCTTGTGATATTTATACTCATTAACATATTTTGATCCTTAGATTCATATGTATACTGTATTTCCTGAATTAATATCTTTATTATTATTATTTTTTTCTAAGTGGTATTAAGATTGAAACCCAAGTAAGTACTGTTTTTATCCTTGTGTGCTGGTTATACTTCTTTCTTTTGATTTGAGTCAGATTACATAGAAATATTAGAAAGAATTTAGGGACATTTGGATCCTTCATCAACTTTTGATTGAAAAGTTTAAGGTTTATACAAAAATAGAATTTCTATTTTTGTTTCCAATGGAAAATTCAAATTTTTTCTGACACAAGATCCGTTGGCTTGATTTATGGCAATATCACAATCAATAAATAAAGTATGAAATCTACCTTTTCGTTTGGCCGCGCCATCGAGTTTTTTTTTGTTGGTACACAAGTATCTATTTATTATCAAATAAAGTTCGCTTGATTCGATCTACACTCCTGATTAATCCTTTATCATCATAGCGGATAGAAAATATAACTTCAATCGCTCTGGTTTTCCCAGTATGTTTTCAGACGCAGTTAAGAGTGCGTCAGCCATTCCTCCACTTCAGGACAAGTTTATAATCAAAGGTACGCCCCTATTTTCATACATTGACCTTGGAGGAGTACATATATACTGATTACCTATTCTTTTTGGTATTGAATGTTTTAGTACTCTTCAAAGTCAGTTCGTGTGTGCTTATTCGCGAATCATCGACCAAAACAAATCATCCATAAGAACGCACTTATTTTCCTGCTCCAGAAACGTTTACAAACAAAACGATAAGTGTCAGTTGAGGTTCGCTGGTAGTACAATTAGATAGCGTTTGAAATGGACCCTAGGCAGTTTCGTGAGTTTGGTAAGGCGGCTGTGGACTATATTGCGGATTATTTTGAAACTATGAGAGAGAGGTGAGTGAAATTTTAGATTTGACAAGTTGTTCGGCGACACAAATGATCCTCGAAAAAAAAAACATTCGAATCAACGATCGAAATGGCCCAAATAGAGGCTTTGATTCTAATTTTGTTGGTTTTTTTTCGGCGACAATTTATACTGAACGCTTGTTGCCATTTTTGAATGAAAAATCATATCAATAAAATTATTTCTAATTTTTCTCCAATTTTGAGGTATATTCCGACGAAATGGCACAAATACAGGATCTGATTCTAATATTTAAATTTTCTTGTTTTTTTTTGGTCGGTAAATTCCGACACCGCACCATCCTTATGGACAATGGCTTTCGGTTAAATTTCCTGAATTTTTGGTATGTTGTAGATTTTGACTTGCTCGGCAAAAGTGTCAATGAGCACAAAAAATCGAGATACAGGGTGTTGAAGATGAAAAGTGAAGCTTTCTGCTCAGAATGTTAAACAATTCCCAGAATTGACAAAACGCCTATTTTTGATCTCGTATCCATTATACTTTTTCATTCGCTCTACAACAGGGTGATCAAAGAAAAATCCAATTCGATTAATGTTAAACCAACCGGTGAGAGTTCTCTGATGAGAATTGAAGATTCAATTTAGCCTGGGTGAACCTCAATCAGGATCGAAGTCAATAGGCATTATTTTTTTACACACGATGGTTCCAAGAGGAGTACGACAACCCCTCGTTTTTTAGTTTAGTTTATATATATATATATATATATATATATATATATATATATATATATATATATATATATATATATATGTGAATTGCATCAGATTATTGATAGTGACATCTATAATCTGTGCGGTGAACTTGGACCTAATATCTGGAATTTTAAAATCACGAGATTTCGTGCACTTTAACAGGTCACTAACAAATTGTTAGAAAGACCTACCACGACATCAATAGTCGTACTTCTCATCGTTTAACGCAAACATCGATATCGAGTGAGAGAAATCTGTTCAGAATCCAAAAGACACACCATCCGTCTACAGCCTGTTTCAGTGGTTTCCCAATCATCAGGACGGCTTGTGGTCTCTCTCAAATTCGCAACAGATTTCTCGTTGGTTCATAACCTAGGCCAATACAAACATGTGAATTGCATCAGATTATTGATGTGACATCTATAATCTGTGCGGTGAAACTGGACCTAATATCGTGAATTTTAAAATCACGAGATTTCGTGCACTTTAACAGGTCACTAACAAATTGTTAGAAAGACCTACCCGACATCAATAGTCGTACTTCTCATGCGTTTAACGCAAACATCGATATCGAAGTGAGAAAATCTATTACGAATCAAAAGACACCATCCGTCTACAGCCTGTTTCATGGTTTCCCAATCATCAGGACGGCTTGTGGTCTCTCTCAAATTCGCATCAGATTTCTCGTTGGTTCATAACTTAGGCCAATACAAACATGTAATTGCATCAGATTATTGATAGTGACATCTATAATCTGTGCGGTGACTGGACCTAATATCGTGAATTTTAAAATCACGAGATTTCGTGCACTTTAACGGTCACAACAAATTGTCGATATCGATGTTTGCGTTAAACGCATGAGAGTACGACTATTGATGCGTAGGTCTTCTAACAATTTGTTAGTGACCTGTTAAAGTACGAAATCTCGTGATTTAAAATTCCACGATAACGTTACCGCACAGATAGATGTCACTATCGATATCGTGTGATGCTAATTCAACAATTTGATTGTGCCTGTAATGAACAAACTCTGAAAATCGATGCGAGATGTAGAATGATGTCTATCACAATCTCGATATCGATGTTTGCGTAAACGACATGATGAATGAGATCTGTGACACAGCGAATGGTCTTTGATTCGTAACAATTTCCTCACATATGATGTTTCGTTAACACGCATAGAATGACAAGAACTTTGATGTCGGTGTACGTATTCTTCTGTCATGTTGTTAGATGACCTGTTAAAGGTATGCAGAAATCCGTGTTAAAATTCCACGATAGTCCCACCGCACAGTTATAGATGTCACTATCAAAATCTGATGCAATCACATGTTTATTGCCTGGGCTTGAACCAACGAAAATCTGATGCGAATTTGAGAGACCAAGCCGTCCTGATGATTGGGAAACCAGGGGAAACAGGCTGTAGACGGATGGTGTGTCTTTTTGGATTCGTAACAGATTTCTCTCATCTCGATATCGATGTTTGCGTTAAACGCATGAGAAGTACGACTATTGATGTCGTGGTGAGGTCTTTCAACAATTTGTTGTGACCTGTTAAAGTGCACGAAATCTCGTGATTTTAAAATTCCACGATATTGGTCCAAGCTCACCGCACAGATTATAGATGTCACTATCAATAATCTGATGCAATTCACATGTTTGTATTGGCCTAAGGCTATGAACAACGAGAAATCTGATGCGAATTTGAGAGAGACCACAAGCCGTCCTGATGATTGGGAAACCATGAAACAGGCTGTAGACGGATGGTGTGTTTTTTGGATTGTAACAGATTTCTCTCCTCGATATATATATATATATATATATATATAAATATATATATATATATATATATATATATATATATAAAACATTCTTCAATGTTGAGGACGTCGCATAGTCATTTCATGTATACAGGGCGAGTTAAAAGATACACTCGCAAGTTTATTAGAAAAATGCGGTATTTTTTTCAATAAATACCCTGTATTTCGAGAAAACATTGGTTAATTTTCATGAATTTTTGATAAAATGTACGATCTCTGTTATTTTTAATGAATTTTCTCAAAGTGTTATTTGTTCTGTGAGCGATATTAATACCTTTATGTGTTAGATAATTAGAAATTTTCTCTGAAGATTTGCCAAAATAAGTAATAACCCTGAAATTTGACTTCGTATTTGTATCAATTTCAAACGAATTCTGTTACAGAATAAAAATATGTGTAAGTAGGGAGAGAAAAGTACAAAAAAAATAAATCATAGTTCATATGTGGTTGAATTATGATGAATATACATGTTGTTCATAACAGAATGATTATACAGTATCAACTCGCTTTCTTGCCTGTATGTTTGCCTGTCTTTCTGTTCGGTATACATTTTTCAATCGATTTCAAACTAACTTCCCGATGATGTGAAGACTGGTAACCTTGAAAATAGCTCGGAACTGGATGGGAATGCAACATTAACTCGCTTCCTTGTCTATGTTTTTGTTTGTCTGATCAGTACACATTTGGTTATCGAATATCACAATTTACATGGCGCCTTCAATGACGGTTTATACGATAGGGAAAACGATGGAATTATTTATACATTTCAGTCCGTACAAAAATGTGGTATATTTTTTTTATTTATATAATTATTTCAAATTATTGTGCACTTCATGAAAAATTTCACAATTTCTCGTTTCAGGCATTATTTGCTTTGCAGTCATGAATGTCCAATTCACTGTAATTTTTTTCTCAAGACAATATAGAAAATTAGTTATTGAAATAATAAATGATTCCTACTAATAATGAAATTAAAAGAAAAACGATTCCAACGGCAACAATTTTTTCTACAGTATGTATATTGTCACACACACATTGTCATGAAAGGCGTTTTTTTTATTCCCATTTGTGAAGAATATATAGATAACTGTTACTTCGGGATATTTAGATGAAATAAAATTAATTTACCACGTTTCTAAAACGGACTAAAAATAAAAATAAAAAATCCTAGATCCATACAGATTTATAACCCCATAAATCTGTATAATTTTTGCTTTTCGTAGTTGACAACGCATGACCAGGCATTTGAGTTGAATTATAACGTTATACCGGGTGATTCTCTAAGATGGCTCACCCTATAATTTTTTTATTATTGAAGATAAAAAAACGAAATTTGGGGGTTGAGTATTATAGTTCAATTTACATTTTTTGACATATTTACTTGTTGTTGTTGTAGTCGGGTTAGAGTTTTCAAAACTTTTTATTTTATTAAAGATAGCGAGAAAAGTTATTCGAAAAAGTTGTTAACAATTTAATTTTAGGATCACATGCGAAATCAAAGATATCTATCTGGAATAATTGAAAATTGCAATTTTTGCAAATGCAATATTTTTGTTGATTAAACAAGTAAACAAATAGATAATATTATATTTGATAAAAATGCGTATTACGGTCTTATATTTCGACCGTTAATTCGTTCAAATTGATAAAATTCGTCAAACCTTGAATAAATCGACAAGAATGGATGAGCTTCAACTTGGGAATCCCAATTACAGAGGGCAATTTTATTTCCTGATTCAAAGTTGATCAACCGATGGCAGCCTTCATCACAATTACTTGCCTCTATTAGCTATGTGAATTCTGTATCGAAATAAAAAAAGAAGAAATATCATGTTTTGCCAGGTGCAGCAAATTAATCGTTAATACGTGATTGTTATGATGCAATATACATGGTGTCCACAAACACAAAATATTCGGTATGAGTTGAAATAATACTAGGGATTTTTATAAATTTTTCGAAGTGCAACGTTTGCATGTAAGGTTTTGAAAGTTTTCAAACGAAACGCATCTGGCGCAAAAAGGTACTTGACCAGAGAGCGAATAAGAAAGAAACGATACCAAAAAAAGGCCATGCTAACTTGTTATTAAATCACATACACGATTTTGCATAGTAACGTTAAGTATTACTCAAAAAGAGGTTGGGCATAAAATACGTCGAATTGAACCAGGACCGCCCGCTTGGAGGCGAGCACTTTATCACTGATCGATTGCCCGTAAATGATCAGAATATAAAACTATCAGAACGGACAAAGCTAAGAAATAACAACGTCAAAACATAACAGTATCAGAATCGGAAAACATCAGAAACGTAAACGTATTTGATCAGAATTAACAACATCAGAAAGAGCTCCATCAGAATGAAACTACATCAGAATCGGAATTCATCAGAAACGTACAATGACAAAATATAACATAACAGAATCTAACAATTGCAGAATATAACTTTATCAGAACGTACTTTTGTCAGAACCGGACATCATCAGAAACGAACATAGTCAGAACAAGGGATCATCAAAAAAGCACATGATCAGAACCATAAATCATCAGAAATGAATAGAGTCAGAACCGTACATTATCAGAAGCGCACATTATCAGAACCGTACATTATCAGAATCGTATATTATCAGAACCGTACATTATCAGAACCGTACATCATCAGAACCGCACAATATCAGAATCAGGGATTCAAACGACAAATATCAGTTACGCTACTTTGTCATAGATGGTGTCACCTCTTCAATAAATCAGAAATGGTGTCGGAGGCCAATCAAGGCGAATAAAAAAAAAATAATCTCAACTTTTTACATATAAAGTTCAACATATTTTTTTGTGCAACCCACCGTTGTCGTGACTTCAGACTTGTTTTGGGTAATTACGGCTGATTTTGATTTATCTGTAATCCAACAGTAGATGTCATGGTATAAATGTCCAGCAGTGATTGAATTCTAAATCAACACGTTTTTCGAAATATCAAATGATGCTATATGTGAAATACCATATAGTATTTGACAATGAATTCCCTGTACCACAGTATTGATGAATCATTTTCTGATTTATTGATGAAATAATACCATCTATGACGAAGTAGTATAACTAATGTTTGTCGTTTGAATTCCGAATGACAATGCGGATTGATGCTGATATTGTTCGTTTCTGATAATGTACTGTTCCGGTAATGTGCGGTTCTGATGATGTCCGGTTTTGACAGTGTTCTATTCTGATGATGTCCGGTTCTGATTGTGTCAATTCTGATGAAGTTCAGTTCTGACAGAAGTTCGTTCTGATAATGTCCGGTTCTGAGAATGTTCGTTTCTGATGATGTCCGGTTCTGATTGTGATAATTCTGATAAAGTTCAGGTCTGATAATATCCGTTTCTGACAATGTTAGTTTCTGATGATGACCAGTTCTGATACAAATTCATTCTGATGAAGTTCGTTCTGCTGTTGTTAATTCTGATGAAATGCGTTTCTGACGTTTTCCGATTCTGCTCCTGTTATATTTTGACGTTGTTACTTTCTGACCGTGTTATAATTTGACAGTGTTCATTCTGATACAATACGGTCTACCCACTGATCCACCGATGCTTACTATGATTGATGTAGCTGGCAGTGACTAATAAGAAACGAGGCATAGTTCTTTATTTTTCTCTCGCTGGCCAAGTACCTATTTTTCGTCATTTTTGCGCCAGAAGCGTTTTGTTTAAAACCTCACATGAAAACGTTGCTTTTGCTTTTTAATAAGACCTTTCACCTCAAAAATTCCAAGAATCATTTGAGCTGGTCATTGAGAAAACTTCACGCAAAAAAAATATTAATAATTTTGAAGATCAAACACGATAGCACAGGAGATCATATGCATTTTTGTTGAGTCATTTTTTAAAACCTGGAATGATATTTATTCGTTAGTTTGTGTTTGTGTAGTTGTGCCGAAAATGAAATGGCGATTCTGGCACCTGTTCAGCGGTCGCTAGGACGTCGCGACGCTCAGCGTCTTGTAAGGTAAACAATGATGTTGAAGTTACTTTTGAAAAGGTAATACTTCATTCCCATATTTTTTAAACTACTATGAGTATTTTAAAACAATTCTGGCAGGTTATAACTGGTTGCAAATCAGTCTGTCAAATTTTTAAAATTGTAAACAAAAAATTGTTTTTCATGACAAACCTAACGACTTTTTTCCAACAACTGTGAAAAGCTGAAAAAAATATTGAAATAAATGAAAAAAAATTATATGTATCATTGATAATGTTTAACACAGTAAAGATGTAGCTCATTGAAGTTTGGGGGAACTTTATAACTCAGCCAGACAACATTGGGACCGATAAATAACTGCCAGATTGATTTTAAAATAATTATCACTATTATAATTGTTATATAAAAAGTATCAGCTTTTGAAAGATATGTCCCGAAATGTAGGTTTTTGTAAAGCTAATCGGAGACGCGCGAGAGCGTCTAATGACGCGCGGACCTTGTTTAACTTGCCAGACAATGTTAATACCGACAAATAGGTGCCAGACTGATTTTATTATATTTATTATGTTTATACTTACATCTCTTAAAGTAGCTGATTCCGAAAAATAACTTCAAAAATATATTCTTTACAATTTTAAAAATTATAATTTGCCAGAATTGTTCTAAATAAAGTATTAGCTTTTAAGAAATAACTTCAACATCATTGATTACCTCACAGGACGCTGAGCGTCGCGACGCCATAGCAACCGCAAAGCCATGGCCAGAATTGCCATTTCGTTTTCAGCACAACTTAAACTAACGAATAAATATTATTCCAAGTTTTGAAATATCACCTCTAAAAAATGCATGTGAACTCAAGGGATATGACTTTTTGAATCAAAATCACTGGGATGACATGTTGTTCATACAATTATTTGAATTGACATGAATTGTTTAGTCAAGTATAAGTATAAGTATTTCTAATCCCAATTGGACCGACATAAAAAGTTTCGTGAAGGATTTCTCTTTCCAATTGCCGCCTGACATAGGCGTCGGTATATTATTTTCCAGTGGTATTTTTTCAGTTACTCATTCTTAAAATCATAGCAATTGATCACCCCATGTAAAAGTAGACACATGTTATCTCAACTGAATTTTATAATTTGTTTCGAAAGGTCTCCAAAAAGCCATATTGATAACATTATTTTCAATGGATAATTTCTAACGTCACCAACACACGGCACTGATTAGGGTATATTGTGAACTGTGTAAATCATGAGGCTTCAGAAAACAGATGTCCAATCCAGCTAGCCGAGCTTTTATTCCTCAAATATATTTGATAGCGCCTTTACTAATAATCTGGGCAACTAGGGCCACACCACTTAACTTTTTTATGATTGTACCAGGAACGCTTTGAAAGTAAAAACACTGGTAGTATAAACATTTCCCATTTGCCGGGCAGTGAATATGAACACTCCTCGTAGTGCTCTTATTTTTATTGCCGTTCCAATTGGGATTAGAATAACATAGACAATAGTGTTCAAAGATATCTCATTTGGGTAAAGAAAATCAGAAATTAATCCGAATAAAGAAACGAAATTCAATAATGGACAATACATGGTATGAACAAAAAAATATTTTCTGAGCTTATGTTATCAATATTACGTTTCCAAACTATTTGAAAAAATGTGTTTGAAAATATCAACAGGATGTTCATAAAATCAGATATGGAATCATCTGCGACTGAAAGATAATCTGCCATCGGTCAGGATTCATGTTGAAAAGGGAAACATTCTCAATTGAATATTGAATAGAAATATTTTTCTGTGAATTGAAAAATCCACGATAAAAATGAAGTTATTTTCTGTGAATGTCTAATAGAAAACAACAACTTTCCCTGCTAAAGATACGCTGGACATTGTAATTTCGTCTAGGGCATCCCTACCAAGTGCACAATTTCCAGGAACATTTTCGTTACCATGGCAACATAATCAAAACTTTAATGAGTGATATTACGATGTTCTGAATATTCGATATAATTCTGTCGCTTTGTTGTTCACGAACATGTGTTGCCGTCAATAACAAGAGACATTATTATAAGAAGATATTCAGAACAGACTATTTCACGAAGAATAGAAGCATTTATTATGAATAATTTGTTATAATTATGAATAATTTCTTAACTGAAACAATGAACACTTATATGAATACGACATTATTCTCGACTATAATTATTATAACTGATGCATTTATAAACATTTTGATTGTTATGATCAATATTAGTTGGTTACAATGTTGGTATTATTACTTGATGTACTTGGAGTATTTCTAAAAGTATTACAAATATTTCTTGGCAATCTGTCAAACTTTGTCATCCATGGTAACAACGTTGAAAACACCTACGCTGATAGACCAATCAGAATTGAGAGGCAGCTAGTGGTTTCGCGATAAAACAAGTTGTCTTTGGTTTGTGATTGGTCAGATTATGGGAGATTTCGAGATGAGGGGGCAGTTCATTAGTTGAAAAATAATGCGGCGATAGAATAGAAATTCGAGAGGTAGGTAACTGTTTTGAACTGCAGTGAGGTTCCATTATAATATTCAAGAGTAAGATTTCCAAATCTTATTCGTAAACTCATCGAATTTGTCATTATGAGGCTTCTCCTTTGAGTTGATTCCGCATTAAAAGTATTTCCTAGAATCTTAGGATTGCAGTGTAATACACCATAGCGAAACCAGTATTGAATGATTAAGAAGTCAATTGCCTCGATGTATACTCGTATGTAGAGTTGAGATGCAACAGAAAACCGGCGTCTCTTTTGCATTGAGCATGATATAAATATCTTTCAATTTGAACATGTCCATGTTCATTGCTTATATTATATCCATTTGGTCACTATTATTATGGTGATAGAAATAACAGAAAGTCAAATTTGAGAAAGAGACGGAATATCTGATCAAGATTTTTACGGGAGTACGAGAAATGAAATTGTCATACAACTTTTCAACAAAAAATGAAACCGACGAAAAAAGAAACTGAAAAGCAAAAAATAGAATGAACCTCCTCAGTCTTAATAATAACTGAGCTCTTGAACTAATGTGAGTAATTAAGTTTGGAATTAGCAGCACTTTATCCAAAAAAGTTGACGCTAAAAGCTGGTATGGTAGGCCGCCTAAACACTAATATGGGAAAGGCAACTGCCAAACTTTAGCGCAACTATAGCACGTCCGGAACGAGGGTGATCTCACACCGCGCGAAACACAGAATCATCAAAGTCGAATTTTCTGACCAATCATAACAGAAATAATATTGAATACCATTTAATTTCATTGGACAATGATTGGTTGGTAATTAAAAACTCGTCGAAGTATTAATTTTATTACAATTCGCGCGACAAGCTTTTTGAAACCAAATAATTCAACAAAAAATAATTAAATCATTGTCAGTGATGACTTAAACTTATTTTATACGTTTTGGTACACGGCTTAAATGGAAGCTTGTCTTCAAAAAGTTTTTTTAATAGTCATTTTATTTTTGCTTTTTATTCAGTTCGCCTTAATCTGTTCATTTCTAATAGAGCATGTTATTACAAGGTCTCTTCCTGTAAGGTTTGAGCTGGGAGAAATTATGATCTTCGACCCCAAAAACTCCCACACACCAATTTTGAATATAATCTGACCATAATCACAAAATTCGTCCGCCATCCTGAAGTCGCCATTATGAATTTATAGATTTTGTCAAGAACCTCATAATCTTCGAACCTGAAAACGCCCATATACCAATTTTGAATAAAATAGGACCGTAATCAGAAAACTTGCCCTCCATCTTGGGGCCACCATCATAAATTTATAACTTTTGATAAAAAATTCAAAATCTCTGACCGCGAAAACCGCCACATACCAATTTTGAATTGAATCGAACCGTAATCACAAAAATCCTCCTCCATCTTGGGGCAGCCATCTTAAATTAATAAATTTTGAAAAAAAACTCATAATCTCCGACCCCGAAAACCCCCGCATACCAATTTTGAATCGAATAGGACCATAATCACAAAACTCTCGTCCTTCATCTTTGGGTCGCCATCTTGAATTTTGACGAAAGTTTCATAGTCTCCGACCACAACAATCCACACATACCAATTTTGAATCAAATCGGACCATAAGAACAAATCTCGTCCGCCATTCTGTTTTTTCTTTCACAAATGCATTGTCACCGGAATTATGAACACCTGCCAAATTTCAAATTAATCGGACGACTAGAAGTCGGTCAAAATTCACTTGCAAGATTTGACCCGAGCTAACTAACGAACTAACAAGTGAAACTAAATAAAAGCTTGTAAAAATAAAAATGCTTCTCCTCTGAACTCTGAAAACCATGACTTGTCTAAAGAATACGTTGACATCCGGTATATTGTTTTGGCTCCCAACATATTCATTTACAAATATCTTTCAAATATATTGTTTTTGAATGCGAAATTATTATAATTATCACGTGATTCCGATTAGTTATACCAATTGAAAATTGATTGCAATGACGTTCCATACTACACGACATTTACGCAAACATCCTAACCATTCAGGAGTTATCTATGTCGTATTTTTTTTTACACGACATAACAGACAAAATACGGAAATAAATGTTTTATTGGGTAAACAAACAATCAGCTGAACCTTGAATACAGTTGAAATACCTATGATTACTCTTCTGTCAGAAGTGCATTGTCATGCATGTTTATTTGTATATTGAAAGAAATACATGGAATCGTTCTCATTATCACATCATTTATTATTAACTAATTGTTGAATGTTGCATGTCAATTACTATAAATTATTCATAGTATGTATTAGATTAACGAAATGAGATAAAACAGGATTAATGAATGAACCGATCAGATAGCTGTTTCAGCGATCATCGATTCGCTTGAAGTGGAATAATTTTATTGATTGTTGACAGGTTTGTTTAAATACACGATACAGATTATTTCCCGCTAATCTAAGAGCAACAAACACAGTTTTCATTTGGAATATAGAAATAGAAGAATACTTGAAAAAGGAAACATTCTCAATTGAAAATTGAATAGAAGGATTTTTCTGAAAATTGAAAAATTCGCAACAATAATGAAGTTATTTTTTGTAATGTCTGACAGAAAACGACTACTTCCCCGGCTGAAGCCAAGCTGGACATTGAACTACATCTAATAGATATTGAGGATATCTTGAACAATGGAAGATAGTGACCAAAGTTTATCTTTCAGTCGCAGATGATTCCACATCTGATTTTATGAACATCCTGTTCATAATTTCGAACGAATCAATTATATACTTATTGATATGCTCCAGTCAATGGGGACTAAAAACTGCCACTGCCCTACAATAGGCGCGATCTGTCATCTTGGATTAAAAAAAATAAAATAAAAAATAATTCCTCAACGGTTGATTCTACGACAAAAATGTCCCCTACAAATTTGAGGATAAATAAATTCCCCACATTTTTTGACGGTTGTGAAGTTATCCACAACCACAAAATCCACTGAGGAAAACTCGGATCTGTTTCTCGTTGAAATGACAATGTTTTTTTTTTTTTTATGTTATGGTTTCCACGAAAAGGGATATCCTGTAATGTTCAGAGAACATCGTGGGAACCAAGGGAAAGAAGGTAGGAGTTGGTGTTCTTCTTAAATTTCTGGAGGTTGTATGCCTCGGGGAACACCTCCCTAGGCAATGAGTTCCAAAGCCTCGCTGTTCGTTGGATGAACGAGTCTTTGGAAAGTGATGTTCTGCAGGTCTCCAAAGTGACCACGAAGGGGTGTGATGACTGAACTTGTCGGGTTAATCTCGAAGAGACTGCCAAAGCAGGAACGATTGTTGATATTTCAGAAGAGCATCGCCCATGAAAATATCTATAAAATAGAGACAAATCGCCAACTTTTCTACGGTGTTCCAGACAAGTGAGCGAGTTTGTAAGCGAGGCATCACCGACGAGACGAATTGCCCTTTTTTGGACAGAATCCAATAGCCTCAGGATATGTTTAGGTGCCGCGCTCCAAATATGGGAACAGTATTCCAGGACAGGTCGGATCTGTGCCTTATAGATCATAAGCAGCTGAGTGATGGTGAAATAGCTCTTGGCACGAAACAAAAAACCAAGTTTTTGGGATGCACTTTTGGCAATGGACCTCACGTGATTTTCCCAGGAAAGGTTATTGCTGATAGTAATACCAAGCATCGATATGGATGACTTCAGTGGTATGGTTACTCCTGACAAAGTTAAGTTAGGCACAGTGAGATGGGCTTTTCTAGAGAAAAGACATGCTTGTGTTTTGTTTGCATTGAATTCTACCAAGTTATTAGATCCCCACTCGAGAAGTCCATATTTATATTATTAACATTCCTTCCTCGTTCATTTCTGGTTTCACGGGCTGATATAGGGGCCCTGGAAGAGAAAGCGGTATGGAGGGTACTATCATCGGCAAAGCTATGTACTGGACATGAAGTTGCTTTCAACAGGTCGTTGATGTGAAGTAGAAATAGTGTTGGTGCGAGAATAGATCCTTGCGGAACACCAGCATTTATGGGTAGAGTGTCAGATGAAAC
The DNA here is from genome assembly GCA_018342105.1 of Gonioctena quinquepunctata. Classification (NCBI taxonomy): domain Eukaryota; kingdom Metazoa; phylum Arthropoda; class Insecta; order Coleoptera; family Chrysomelidae; genus Gonioctena; species Gonioctena quinquepunctata. The sequence continues at coordinate 316,302 of JAFIRS010001312.1, forward strand.
TCCATCGACCACTACATGGAGAGACCTGTTCGAGAGAAAACTAGCAAGCAGAGAACACAGCTGAGGGGGCAAGCCATAAGACGGAAGCTTGGCGAGGAGTCCCTGGTGCCAAACTCGATCGAACGCCTTGGAGATATCTAATGCCACAGCTAAAGTTTCTCCATACTTTTCAATAGATAGCTCCCATATATGTGAGACGTAAGCGAGTAGGTCACCAGTTGATCTCTGATGGCGGAAGCCATATTGCCTATCGTTGACAATTCCTGAGTCTTCCAGATATTTCATGAGCTCGATGTTGATGGCTTTTTCCATGACCTTTGAAATAATAGATAGCAGTGCGATAGGTCTGTAGTTGCTAGGTAGGGCCTTTTTGCCTTTTTTAGGGACTGGCTGTACTCTTGCAATTTTCCAATTGGACGGAAATACCCCCAAATTGTAAGAGTGGTTGAACAACTTGCAAAGAACAGGTGTTAGTTCGGGGGCACATTTCTTGAGAACAATCGGCGGGATTCCGTCAGATCCACAGGCTTTGTTGGTGTTCAGACCCAGCAAAATCTTTCTGATAGTACGTTGGCGAAAGGTGATCTCGGGCATGTGACTGTCAATAGGTGTTATGTTCGGGGGTTGTTTTCCCGATGAATCCAGAGTGGAATTTCCAGCAAATAGGTGCGCAAAGATATTGGCTTTTTCCTGGGCAGTCGTTGCTAGTGTTCCATCTTCTTTGGTTAGAGGAGGAAATGAGCTGGAAGTGAAGTTTCTTCCCACAGCTTAGGCGAAAGACTAAAATGAACGGGATCCGTTAGGACATTCAGCAAGTTTTGATCTTATTTTGGCATTGTGGGCATCTTTAGAGCATTCTATTGTGTCTTTGCATATGCCTCTAGCCTCGACATATGCTGCTCTGGTCTCAGGGCCCGGATTTTTCAGCCATCGATGGTATGCTGCCTGTTTGGAAGCCACAGCTCTAGAGCAGTTTCTGTTAAACCAGGTCTTATCGGATGATGTTCTTCTTTCGGTATTCGGTATGTAAGTTTGCATCCCCAACATGATGATTTCAGAAATTGTCCCAGTACATCGTGTTGGATCTACTGAAGAGAAACAAACTCTCTTCCATGGAAACGCTGAGAAAAACATACGAAGACCTTCCCAGTCGGCCGAATTGTAATGCCACATGAGACGGGGTGGTATTGTGCAGCTTATTTCAGTACAAGATTAAATTCTGTAGGTTGATAATGTAAGTAATTATATTTAGGAAGGCCACGGGGGTGTAATGGGAACAAATCTTGAAAAAATTAAATATGTTAAATCATTTGTCGCTCCGTCGGAGGGTGTTATGGGGGTGGAAATGTTGAAAAAAATCAGAATTCACTTTGAACAGCAGTGTAGAGTTTTCTAGTATGAAGAATCAAATTCCGGAGGTCAAAATACATAGCACCTGATATATGAAATCATTTGCCGCCCCGTCGGAACGTGTGTATTGGGGGGTGGAAATAAAAAAATTAAAATTAAGTTTAAACCGCAGGGTAGAGATTCCTTGGAGACAGACATAAGGTAGAGATTCCTTGGAGACAGACATAATTATTCAGATTATTTCTGTTATTTAAAACAATTCCGTATGGCTCAAGATACCATTTCACAATTCGTCTAACACGAACTTAACTAGTCACTCGTTTAGTTTTTCTGTCAGCAATTGTTTATTTATGTTTTGATCCCTACTCTGAATTTCCTTTGTTATTCCAGGCCAGTTATGCATTCAGTCCATCCAGGTTATCTGGAAGAACTCCTACCGAAAGAGGCGCCACGAAAGGGGGAGCCTTGGGAAAATGTGCTCCGAGATGTTGACAAACTCATTCAACCTGGCTTGACACACTGGCATCATCCTAATTTCCACGGATATTTTGCTGCCGCCAATTCATTTCCAGCGATAGTTGGAGAAATGATGAGCGCTGGATTCACATCAATTGGTGTCAACTGGGTAATATATTATTGAATTTTATAGTTCTCGGGCAGTTCGTATTAGATATGATGTAGTCCTTTTTCCAAACATGGAACTCAGGTTTTTTTTCCCAGAACTCCCCCTTGGCATCAGATCGGGGCTTACTTTGCCACAGAAATTTTGTCAAGTGATTGGAACTATCTTCCGATTTTAGATTTTATTACTAATGTTAGAATGATATCGTAATTCTTTTCATTTAATCCACTCAATGAAGATATTGACCTGACAAAAATTCCAAAAGAGCCTAAAATCATGGATTCGGCAATTCGAAAGTATGAAGTATCCATTAAGCAATTATTTACCATACCATGGCGCTAAAAATTAAACAAATTCTCCGAATTTTTTTATTTTAAGCTACAACTCCAAAAGTATTGGAGATATGAAAAAATGTCTCGCATAAAAGTTATAGCTCGTTATTTCTTCTACAAAAATATTCACGATGAATTTTGCGATTAATCATGTCGTTGGGAACATGAACGAGATTTTCCAGTTGTAGTCTAACGCCCCGTTGAAATTGTGTGAACGAAAAATGGCCCCAATTTTTAAATAACCGGACTAGTTAGTCGATGTTATTCGCTACTAAGAGCTGCTCCAAGAAAACCCAAAGCATATCAAATATAGGAGAAACATGAGATGAGTTTCGAACTTCATACAAAATTCAATCAGAATACAAAGAGTGTTCAAATATATGTGACTGAGTACACATTTTAGTTAATAAATTCGTAAGGAATCATAACCACGTTAATTCCTTGGTGCTCTGTGCTGTTCGAGATGGATATATCAACCCTGCTCAACCGGATTACTCTCGGTTTTGTTGTAAGAAAATATTTTGATATGTAGTCCGGGGATATTTTTCTTGAAAAGAGTCGTATTCTGTACATATCTCCAGGAATTCAAAAAGTACAATACCTATTCAATGTACTTACAAACCAGCCGATTATTTTTCTATGAGGGTCGTTATAAATTAAAACGGCAAATGAACAACAAAATTTTAAGTTACTCTAAAATTTATTAATTTAATTTATTAAAAACCGAGAGTAATCCGGTTGAACACGGCTAATATATCCACTTCGAATAGCACAAAAGCCCAATGAGTTAACGTGGCAATTATTCCTTATGAATTTATTAACCAAAATGGGTACTCACTCACAGATGATCAATGGAAAATCTTTGTATTTTTGACATATTGATATATATTCCACTCGGAATATTATCTCAAAGGAAAACCAGGAAAACTTTTCAACTGACTTTTATTGACAATTCTTATTTATACCAGATCCAATACGTCTCACAGAAAATGAATTGAACTTCAAATCAGGAACAATAAGAATTTTTTTTATGTCACATTGTCTTTCTTTGCCATTTTTATGCCAACTTCATCTCCAGTCGCCAAAATTATTTTCATTGGTTTTGCCAACTTTCTGGTTTCTTCAAAATATCCTGTAGAATTTACCATATGAACTGTGGCATCTGAATCTAACACCCACTTCAAAACGTTACAATTTTTGTACGATCGCCATTGGGTTGAGGATATGTTCTGCAATTTTTGATCTGGATATTTGTCGATTTCTGATGTAACTCTGATGTTCACTTTGGCGCACTTCTAATGGTCTTGACGTTTCACTTATATAACTATCACCACACGAACAGGTATGTTGTAAACACAGTTCCTGGTACTTTCTTTGTTGTTTTTTGGTTTTGTTTTTGTTAGTATAGATCTCAGTGTGTTTGTTAATTCAAATAATGTTCTCACATCATACCTATCTCCAATCCGTTTGATCTTCTCAGATAATTCGGGGCCATACGGTATTATGTTGGTTGTGAAATTTATACGTGGTGGGAGTACTCCTGTTGGTTGTGTCAATTGGTTGTTTGGTGGATTGTTGTTTTCAGTGTCAGTGGTTGTTTTTTCCACAAACTGATCCGGATATGTATTTTCCTTGAGAACAGATTTTATGAGGTTTATTTCTTCCTGTAGATTCTGGTTGGAATTGTAAACTGTTTGGGCTCGATTATAGAGACATGTAATTATGCCTTTTTCACACTGGCATGATGGTTTGAGATCTGTGTACTGATGTTTCCATTCGGTATGATGATTTTTGGATCATGACATCTAAAAAGTGGAGTTGGTTGTTTTGTTCTGATTCTGACGTGAATTTGATCGTCGGTTCTTGACCGTTTATATGATCCAAGAAAATATTTAATTCATCTTCACTTCGATTCCAGATAGCGAAAACATCATCCACGTATTTCCACCAAACTTTTGGACCATTGAGGAAAGTTTCAACGAAGGATTATTCAAAGTATTCCATGAATATGTTACTTGAATGGGTGACAAAGGAGAATTGGAAATATGTTTTTTCTGTATATAGTTTGAGTAATTCTATGATGGCACTGACATCCAGTTTTGTTCTTGTCTTCAGTGATGTGTCATTTTCTGATCTTTTTTTAACGATTTCCAGAGTTTTATCAATAGAGACATTAGTAAACAAACATCAAAACTTACTAGGAGATCTCCAACTTGAATTTGTAATTCCTCTTGAAAGTGAGGGGTATTCCTTATGGAACTATTTTCATTTCCAGATGGTGGTATCAGAATGTTGAGTAGGTATCTAGCGAGTTTTTTCGAAAGAGATCCAATGGAACTTACAATAGGACGTAGAGGATGAGCTGGTTTGTGTATTTTTGGTTATCCATAAAAATGTGGAGGTTTGCTGTGGTGTGATACTAGGTCTCTGCGTTCTGATTTCGTGCGTATGTTTTTGTATTTAACTAAAGTTCGGTATATTTTGCTTTCTATTGATGAGTTGGATTTTTGTTGAGTTTTTTGTATACTTTGTTTACTGATATGGTAGTATCTTGATTGATTGTTTGATATGTGGTGTTTGGGATCATTTGTGTTAGTTTGTCCTCATCATCAGTAGTGTTCATGATGACTGTGGCGTTACCTTTATCAGCTGGTAGATTGTCTAATCGAACAGATCTCAATGCACCTCTTTCGTATTTATTTAAATTACTTCTAGGATGATGAGGCTGTGTTAGTGCGTTTTCGCAGTCAGATCTGTTATCACCTGCTACTTCAGGTGGTAAACATTGGGCTGTTGCTTTGATAGCAGTGATCATGTTTGGAACCATTTTGGGTGCAACTGCGAAGTCCAGTCCCTTCGCTATCACAAGTTTTTCGTGTATGTCTAAGATTCTTGATGACAAATTGATTACAGTTTTTTCAGAAAAATGTTTATTGTTTGATATGTGTTGAAAAGCGAAAGAGAAAAAATCAAAGTACTCAAACTATTAAAAAAAACTATATAGAGAAATATATAGGCAAATTCAGAATACGACTAATTGAATCATTTTTCTATAGGAAATATAATTTGGTAAACGCAGTAACTCATCGGGGTGAACTAATTAATTTGCCCTTTCTACACATATATAGATTTTCCTGATTATATTTTCATTTTCAGACTGTGGAAGGTTACCCAAAAAATCATGTCAAGAAATCAATGATTAGATAATTACAAATTTTTATAATTCGAACTGTTGATGGCACAAATGCAGTCGTCCCATATTATTTTTTATTGTGAATCTGCATGCTCGAACAACGGCTTGATACATTAATATCGCCTCTGAAATAGAAATATGCGCTTTTGGAAGAGTGTTGAACAGACTGACCACAATTAATGTGTCAATAATTCGCATGAAGAGTTTGTCACACATTAAAAAATATACATATACCTGTTTACATCATGTGTTCATCGCGAATTTCCTATCGTTAACACACATGTTTTTTTTATTACTGTATGATGTCATATTGTTATTTTTATTAATTTCTGATATCTATACTGCGAATAGATATGTGCCGGTCTTTGAACTCTCTCAATTAACGAACTACGTTGGAAATTAGCGAAATGTTTTTTTTAACTAATGACTGAATTATTCAATCATTCAAAATACATTTCTATTTGAGTCAACGTACCTAATACGCATATTTTAATGAAATAAAAACTAACCAATTGAAATTCGACAGTTTGTAGTTTGTTTCATTGAAAACAAAAATGTATTATCAGTGATTTGCTGTAATTATGAACTTCTGAGAAAAATCCTGACAAGGGTCGATTTTTTATTTGTAATTGGAAATTTGCAGCTTAGAAATAGTATGATCCGCGTCCACGCCTTCTTGATTTTCACTACCCCCGCGGGTTGTGCGGCAACACATTCAGAAGGGATTTGAATTCACTATCAAGCATTTTTTCAAATTTTGTTCATTGATTTCTGAGAAAAAATTGTCCAACTCAATCCTTTCACAATAACATTATATAGCGAAATCTTCAAATTGAAGTGGTTTTTCACTGCTACTGTGGCATAAATTCATACAAAATATTATCAAGATTAATGTACGGATTTTTCATATGTCATTCCATGGGTTTTGTAACGGGCGTGTGTTTTACGAAAATCGCTATTTCTTAATTTTCGGACACACAAGAAACATTGAAAAATCTCTTATTTTTATTATTAGAGACAAACGTTCGGACAAAAAAGCGAGTTAATAATGCATTGTTATCGAGTTTTGAGCTATATTTCAAGTATCAAGTCTCTAGCTCCCTCTATCATCATTATTAAAAAAGCAAGACGATTTTTGTTTACTTGGAGAACATTTTGTATGTCCTTGGAACTCAATTCGTCAATGTATTCGGTTATTTTATTCACCATATTTTTTGGTCGATTAACATAACCTTCTGATTTCGAATAGCCTCATATAAAGTGATCAAGATCGGTCAAATCGGAAGACCGAGGTGGCCATTCAATAATTTCACGTTTTCCAATACACATTTTGTTTTGAGATTCAGTTACCTGTTCATTGTAGTCGGTATATGGAATGTTTGGTTTCAGATGGCTAGTCCTGCTTATACGGAACTCGAGATGGTCATGATGGACTGGCTCGCTAGACTATTGAACTTGCCAGAAGCATTCCTTAATTCTTCGGATGGCCCAGGAGGTGGAGTTTTACAGGTGAGCTGTCAACCAGTTCATGATTTAGTTTCTGGCAACGAATGAAAAACTGGAACAATACGTACAATGAAAATGATTTCTGAAAAAGAATAATGAACTGGGTATTGATTTGTGCATCACTCCCAAATCATGTGTTGAAAATTATTATAAAAATTACATTTCAAAAAGATAAAAAGTTGTTGCGTTCAGATACAATCCCTCACTACCAGGGTGTATAAATAATTGTTATATTACGAAACAAAATATTGTGTGTCCGGGCAAAGAATAGCAACTAAACCACATCCGTTAGTCGTTAGAGGCGACTGAGGCTCCTCTCTTTCATTTTTTTCCTTCACCTTCCGTCTCGAGGACAGCCACGCGTGTTGATTATCTCCTCGAATAAATCAAGGGACCTTTCTTTATTCTGGTTGAAATTCCTCACTACCCCTTATGTGGGATAAGGGCTCTTTACTTCACTTCATTCATTCTTTTTACTTCAGGTTCTCATCAAAATGCCTCTCATGAATCAATGGTTTCATGGAAACCATCTATCTCTCATCATTTTCAACTCTAGAATATATTCAAGTCAACCTTATAAGGAATAAGGAATTTGAAAGTCTTCACACTTTTTAAAACACTCCTTTTTTTCCTCTAACTTCAGGCTCACATAAAACCCGGGGGGTTCCAAAACCTTTCCCTTTTTTCAAGCAAACCTTATAGAGAGTAAAGAGTTTGAAAGTCTTTTCACCAGTTTATTGAAAACAATCGACTTTGTCAAGCCAACCTTATATAACACAAGGAGTTTGAGAATCCTTCCACCAGTTTATTATTATTATAATTAATTAATTCTTCTTCTCCAGCAGTTCTTCTACTTTCGCACCACCAACTCCAGCTTTGCATCTGTCAACATCGCATCTGTCAAAAGTTCTTTTTTCCAAACCTCATATGATTCTCCTATTCCACCAAATTCACAACAAAACTTGAAATTCACTATCTAGTTCGATATTTCTCTCAACCATACAAGCCATACTGCTTCTATATATTTCTATGATTGCATCCCAATTAGTTATATTTGAGGGATTGCAGGGTGTTGGACAAAAAACAACTATTCTACGTCTTCGCTAACGTTTCGCGAGTATATTTCTTGCTTCTTCAGAGCTTAGGCGTAATCAATCGTACAAAGTACTTCGTTGAGGTTGTTTATGCATTGTTGCAAGTCGTCGTTGAACATTCCTCTTTTAAACCAGTTTATAAATAAGTTTATGATTTTTAACAATAACCAATATGCTCAAATATGCTTCTATATATTTTTTATAATATAATTTAAAAGTTTGAATGACGTCATTACTCATAATCATAAATTTGTTAATCTGACAACATCGCACACAACGTGACCCTTGACAGCACGAGGTCTCACCAGGGCTGTCTAGCTGTTGGCCAATAATTTTCAAAATTAAAAAAAAAAGTTGAATTTTACCAAAGATAGTAAATTTCCATCAATTTGAACTAACATAATGGATGCGATTCTTTGAACCAGTAGTCTAATAGAGAAGTGAGTTTCCTGCGAAAAATAGTTCCAAGTCTCCAAACGATATGAGTAATAGCTCATTCGATTCAGGATGCAATTCTGAGAAAGATTTTTTTTGTTTTTTTCTGCTTACGAAAATTGCAATTGTTATTAACAAAAAACAAAAACAAAAAAAAGGGGTTCAGTTTTTTGAGAATAACTCAAAAACCATAGGAGACAGCAAAAATTGAAAAAGAGGTTCCTAAAGAGGACAAAATTTCCAATGAAAAAGTTCGGACTCTTGGAACTCTATCTCCATTATTTATAATTTTAATTTAACGCTGAAAATAGGGCATGCTCTAAGGAGAGTACACCACATAAAATATTTTTTTATAGTATTAAATATCAATTAATATTTTTTATGAATTATGGTGTGTTTTGAAATCTTGAAAGAACAAGGTCCCATTAAAAAAAAAAGTTTATTTTTCAACAAGTTAGGCATTTGTTAATGTCCTCATTTTTCGGACCTCAGTTCTCATAAAATAGTTAAATATTTTTGAAAAACAAATTTCTGCCATTTTGTTATTTACAAAAGATAATTATTTTACAAAACAATTTTTTTTTTCTTTTGTTCATAATCTTTTTTATCATTTAAATAATTAGTTGAAACTTTGATTGGCATTTCCCAATAAAATAACAAAAAATATATAAAAAGTCTAATTGTTTATTGAGTTAAAAATTTGTTATAAACAAATTTCAAATCTCATTATATTTTTTTCTGAAACTACAAAAATTTACAAAAACAACCATATGAAAAGTCAAAGTGTTTTTTATATTGTTTATAGATGTAAATTAAAAAAAAAATATTTGAGACTTTTTTTGCATATGGTTGTTTTTGTAATTTTAAGTAGTTTCAGAAAAAATAATTATTTGAGATTTGAAATTTGTTTATAACAAATAGTTAACTTAATAAACAATCAAATTTTTAATATATTTTTTTTGTTATTCTATTGAGAAATGCCACTTATTATTGTCCAAGAAAAAAAAAGTTTTAACTAATTAAATAAAAAACTATTATAAACAATAAAAAAAAATTAAGAAAATATTGTTTTCTGTAAAATAATTATATTCTCTAGACAACAATATAGCAAAAAAAATACAAAAATATTCAACTAATCAATTTCTTTTTGAAAAATTTAGAAACAAATGTCCTGAAGTTTTTATTTGAATGTTATTCAATGTCTTCGTTTGATCCAAAAACAGCAATAGCGAAATATATGGATAAAAAAATTAACAATATACTTTCAATTTTTAATTTTTTGTTGACTTTAAAAAATTATAATAAACGAAACAAACAACTTTTGAAAATATTTATAAAGTGATCTTATTGAGCCCTATGTTCAGCGTTAAATTAAAATTATAAATAATGGAGATAGAGTTCCAGTAGTCGTATTTTAGTACTCTTTGAGAATATTTTTACCGATTTTCGCTATCTCTTGTGGATTTTGAGTTATTCTCAAAAAACTGAACTCTTTTTTTTGTTTTTTGTTAATAACAATTGCAATTTTCGTCAGCAGAAAAAAATAAAAACATATCTTTCTCAGAATTGTATTCCGAATCGAATATTTTTTGGAGACTTGGAACTATTTTTCGCAGGAAACTCACTTTCCGATTAGACTACAGGAACATACAACACATGTGAGAATGCTCATAAGTTTCACTTCAATCAAAATGATTATTTATTCTCATGACAGCTACTGAACAATCTTTTTTATGTGTACATCGAAATTATATACAGGGTGTTTCCTAACTACGGTATGAATCTTCAGGGGGTGATTCGTAGGTCATTTGACAAAAAAAAGTTCCTATGAACATATGTCCGGAGTTGCTTCGTTTCTGAGATACAGGGCGTTGAAGTATTAAGAAAAGGTATTTATAAAATATCCTGAATATCCTGAAACCGATGTGGTTGAAATTTGGTACAGCTATTCGAAGTAATAAGGCAATTATTTGGCCCCAAGTAGGTCCAGGGGCGTCTCAGTGGGCACCACAGCCAACAATACTGAGAAAAAAAAAGTACTTTTTTTTGTAGTATTTTATTTTCTCAGATTAAACAACTGAAAATACAACTCTTCGGCCCCTTGTGTTTTATTCATATCAAGCTTCGTTTTCGAGAAAAAAATACTTTAACTTATTCTACAAATTATCCATGGACAATATAAAATACAAACCTAAAGTAAAAAATAAACAATTTCGACCTTAAAGTAAATGAGCAAAATATCCACCGTCTGATAGAATACACGACTGCAATCGATGTGTCATTGATTGTCTGACACGTTCAAAAATACCTGGAGTATTCCTTATGACATTGCAATTGTCACTTATTCGATTCCTCAAGTCATTCACATCTAGTATAGGGGTTTTATAAACGAGAGCCTTCAGATGACCCCATAAATCTTAATCTAGAGGATTCATATCAGGACTGCGAGCGGGCCAATGTTGAGGTCCTGCACGTCCAATCCAGCGATTAGGGTAGGTGATGTCGAGATGCTGACGAGCAAGAACACTAAAATGAGCTGGACCTCCGTCGTGCATAAACCACATGTTGCCTCTTACAAGTACGGGTACTTCTTCCAACAAAATGGGTGAATGATTTCGCAAAAAAGCCGTGTAGGATGGACCTGATAATCTTGCTGGTAGAAAAAAGGGTCCAATTAGGTAGTCACCAATAATTCCTACCCAAACGTTCAGCGAAAATCGTTGTTGAAAATGACTTTCTCTAATAATGTGGGGATTTTCGTCGGCCCAGAAATGGTTATTCTGAAAGTTCATAATAGAATTTCGTGAAAAATTTGCCTCGTCCGTAAATAAAATATTTGGTAAAAAATTATTATTGTGTGCCATCGTATGAATCAACCACCTGCAAAACATTAATCTTGGGTGAAAATCCCTAGACAGTAGAGCTTGGACCCGCTGTATGTGATATGGGTAAAGAAGGTATCTTTTTAGAACTTTCCAAACGGTTTTTGGGTTTACTTCAAGCTGCAATCTTCCTGGTACTATTTGAAGGATCCTCTTCTATCGCATCAAATATAGCTTCTTCTAGTTCAGGCGTTGTTACAGTTTCTGGTCTTCCACCACTTACATTTTTCTTAAAACTTCCAGCTTCGCATAATCTTGCATGTAGCGTTCCAAATGTTTTAGCAAATGGAATTACTCTGTTAAGATATCTATCCTGGTAGATTCTCCGTGCTTCTTCCGCATTTCCATTTGCTAATCCATAAATAAAGTGCATGTCAGCTATTTCAGCGTTAGTAAAAGTATTCATGATGGAATCACTGCTAATTGACAACTCTGACTTTTACTGAAATGACAATACTATCACTGTCAGCTGGTCTCCATAGCAGGTAATCATGATTGTAGAGTGCCTTCATTTTTTTTGTTCTCGAAAACTAAGCTAAATATGAAAAAAACCACAGGAGACCAAAAAGTTGTATTTTTACCACGCTTATAAAAAACTTTTCATAACCCACGCTTATTATCGAATGCACTGAAAAGGAGAAAATAATTTTTTTCTCAGTATTGTTGGCTGTGGTGCCCACTGAGACGCCACTGGACCCACTTAGGGCCAAATAATTGCCTTATTACTTCAAATGGCTGTACCACATTTCAACCACATCGGTTTCAGGATATTTTATAAATACCTTTTTTTTTATACTTCAACACCCTGTATCTCAGAAACGAAGCAACTCCGGACATATGTTCATGGAAACTTCCTTTTGTCAAAAGACCTAACGAAACACCCCCTGAAGATTCGTAGAGTAGTTAGAAAACACCCTGTATACATTTTAGATGAGCACTGTAGATGGCCGTAGTCCGAAAGTGCTTCGCTTGAATATACAAAAAATTCACACGAAATATAGAACGATTTAGAATCGTCGTGTACACAGCAGTAGTGAATATTATTATTATTAATAGAAACAAATCATAAAAGTGTAATTTGTTACAGGGCTCAGCAAGCGAAAGCACTCTCCTGTGCCTGCTGACATCAAGAGAACGGAAAATCCAAGAACTCCAAGCCGAACAACCAGATCTGAAAGCGGAAGAAATACTGGGAAAACTAGTCGCCTACTCCTCCGACCAATCAAACTCATCGATCGAAAGAGCCGGTCTCCTCGGATCGATGCCCATGAGGCTCCTCCCATCGGATTCTTGCGGAAAACTCCGTGGATCAACTCTTCTAGAAGCCATGAGAGAGGACAAACAGAAAGGACTGATTCCTTGTTACGTGGTGGCTTGCCTCGGTACGACCCCCACCTGCGCCATGGACGATTTGAGTGAACTGGGACCCATCTGCGAAGACGAGAAAGTCTGGCTGCATGTTGATGCCGCTTACGCTGGCGCTGCGTTGGCTTGTCCAGAGTATCGCCATATCATGAGGGGCATTGAGTTCGTAGATTCCTTCAACTTCAACCCGCACAAGTGGATGTTGGTGAACTATGACTGTTCTGCAATGTGGTTGAGAGACGCCAGGCATATGATAGATTCCTTCAACGTCGATAGGATCTACCTCAAGCATAACAAGCTACCAGACATTCCAGAATATCGTCATTGGCAGATACCGCTCGGAAGGAGGCTCAGAGCAATGAAACTCTGGTTCGTGCTGAGGATATATGGGATAGAAGGGATCCAGAAGTATATAAGAGGACATGTAGCTCAAGCTAAATATTTCGAAAGATTAGTGAGGACTGATAGCAGATTTGAGGTGGTCACTTCTATACTAGGACTAGTGTGTTTTCGATTACAAGACGATTCGTCCACACAAAAGCTTCTCGATAAATTGGTGGAGAGGGAGAACATATTTTTGATCGCTGCGAACTTCAACGAGAAGAGGGTCATCAGGTTTGCTATCTGTAGCAGACTTTCGGAGAAGAGGGATATGGATTTCGCTTGGAAAGAAATATTGACGGTAGCAGATGGTATCGTACCTAGGAGGAAAAGAGAAATCACTTGCGTCGAGTTGACAGAAGAAAATATTTGTTTTTCGGATAATCTGAAAATAAAGCAGAGAATTTTATGTGAGTCCGAAGAAATTCCCGATTTTTTATGATTTTTCCTGGGTGAAGTTCATACCAGTCCAAAAGCAATGTGATTTTGACAGAGGGGCTTGTTGAGTGAGTTCCCGGGTTATAGTGATAATAGTGCCTTCCAACAAATATTCCTAATGATAATTTCGTGGAAACTTGTTCGAATAAATGAATAATTACAATTTGAATTGTTAATGCATTGATTTATATGATACATTTTCCAGTGCACCTGAAAATATTTATTATATCCGATGAGATTTGTGGTAGCAAAATGGTGGTCGTTTGTATTCATTTTGTCATTTGTATCAATGTAATGAAAGGTATCATAGGAGGAAACATTATTATACTTAATGGGAGGAATGTATCAACTGTACCTTGTAATATTATTTATTGAATATTTGATAATTAGTAATTAGAGAAAAAGTAATTATTTCTGTTTTTATTTTTTCCTTACACCCTCTTGTATAATCAATCGAATACAATGCTTCAGTCACTTTGACTAGAACCACAGCGCTAACAATAATAATAACACTTTTTATTCCCTGAAATGATCATTTAACAATGATATGGGAAACATCAAGTAAAAAAAAGAAAAACATGTAGATGTACACTATGGAGTAGTAAAAACTAACATATACAAATACAAATACAAAATACAAATATACTTTATTCCAGTAAGACCATATTACATGGTATTGGACATGTCAAAAAATAAGAAGGATAATATAAATTGTATAAACACACACATATATACACTCATATACAAGCAAACATATAAACACATTTAAATAAGCTCATACACAATACAAAGGACTCTAAAGAGGTCTTGAAGATGTGATATAATAGTACCAAAATTATTCCTCGAATACATCAAATAATAATAATAGTTAGTTTGAGACATTATATAAATAAATGAATGAATATACAGGAATCGTCAGTGTAAAATATTAAAATAAACAAATAGAATAAACATATAAAGCTTTGTCATAACTATTTTCTACTAGAGTATTCCAGATACTCGTTTATAGAAAAGAAACTTCCCTCCAACAAAATTTTTTTTATTCTCAGTTTGAACAAAGGTAATTCTGAAATAATTTTTATATCTGGTGGTAAACAATTGAAGAGCCTTATGCCTGCTGCAGAAGGTGATTTTCGCCTGCTACAGAAGGTGATTTTTTAAACAACGAAGTACGATGTAAATTTAGTAGGTTTCCGTTTCTAGTTGGGTATATGTGACACTTGGAATTTGTTTCTAACCTGTATTCATTTTTTTTTCACATAGAGTAGACAATTATAAAAATGTAGATGCAGGGTAATGTTGAAATATTATTTTCTTTGAAATTTGGTCTGCAGGAATCTGTGTAACGAAGACCATATAATACACGAATAATACGTTTCTGAGCTACAAACGCTCTTTCTATGTTTGTTCCATCTCCCCACAGGAGTACATTATAAGACAGAACTGAATTTACCATGGCATAATAGACATCCTTCAAACAGTTTTTATCCAGAATCTTTTTCAGTTGTACTACTGCATAGAAACTGCTGTTTAATCTTTTACATACATGGTTTATATGGAATTTCCAACTTAGTCCAGAAACAATGTGTGATCCTGAGAATTTGGTCGTCTCCGATGGATATATTGCCACGTTACTAATTTCAATGTTCAGAGGTTCATGATATGTATATATCATGCAAAAAAAATGACTTAAAACTGTTTTATCTGGATTGACTATAAGCCTGTTTCTGTGACACCAATCTGTGAATCGTTTACTAATAATGTTGAGTTTAGTTTGAAGTTCCGCAGGAGAGTCGGCTTCTTCTGAGATTGAAGTATCATCGACAAATAATGATATCGAGCTTATAGCCAAATGTTGTGGGAGATCGTTTATATACAGTAAGAATATCAATGGTCCCAAGACTGAGCCCTGTGGAACTCCTATGTTCACCTCACACATATCAGAGTCAGTATTGTCCCATCTTATATATAATCTCCTATATTTCATATAGGAAAGTACCCAAGCCAGAAATTTTCCACGAATACCTATAGTGTACAGTTTATCAGCGAGTATATCAATTACACCGGCACACAAAAAAAAAGTTGTCTGTGCCCCGGGCGCCACCTATCTACGGGCATGTTTTTCGACCCGCTGAACACGAATTTCAAGTCAGTTTAGGCCGTCCGGGCTTCAATTTCGAGTAAATTGCAAAAAACCCCAAAAAATAGCAAAAATTCGATATTTTGACAAGATAAAAAATTCTGATTCTGCAATAAATTTGGCCCATAGTCCCCTCAAACATTCATAAAACTGCAAAAAACCGATAAAATAGCAGAAAATTGCTGCTGAAAAAATGGGAATTTTTTTTTTAAACACAATTAAATAAATTTTTAAAATACAAGATTAAGATCCAAGAATGTACACAAATTGAATTTTTAACGGTTTTTCGAGGGTATTGTACTGTTTCATTCTCAAATGATCTACGATGTGGATACCTCTTTTTCCACCTTTTCCTTTATTTAGTAAAAATTTGTCATCGTGTTGGAATTTCAACTTCTTCGAAGTGCAGACTTCATTTCATTGCATGATCGCTTGTACTTGCAACCAGGGCACCTCCTCGGGGTGACGGTGAGCAACAGAACCATCTGGCAGAGTCCCTGGGTTAACGGCGTGTGTGCCGTCATGGCAGGTAAAAGTGATGAGTACTTTACCACAGTAGAATTGCTGAAAGAACCAGTATTCTCATTATCCCCACTTTTTGGTATGCAATCCCAATGCGCATGTTCCAATCCAGGCCGGGCATTTTTGGGTGCGCAGTAAATTGTAGTGTGAACGGCAATGTTTGCAGATGAACAATTTTTCTTGAAATTCACCACTTTTGTCATCCAACTTCTGAAAACTCTGACCTATAGTTTGTTTATGGATCTCTGCTTCGCAATCCCTAACTGGCATAATTCGTTGTTGTTGTTGTATTTTATTCAATCCGTATTTAGATTTGGATTTATATTTGAATATGATAAGGATTATACGAAGCGAGAATAATTTCAGTGAAACTTGGCAACATCCAAAGACTGTAAGTTCTAACCTACCTGAGTGTGAGTGTGTTGTATCGTTTGTATTCACTGCTCTTTTAAGTTCGCTTGCTTTGATTTTACCGTGTGTTTTGATTACAACTCTCGAATTCATACTTCAATGATGGCCAACAATTTGTTCAGACAACCCAAGAAGGCATCGGAATATTGTGTAGTTTGTTCCCATAATTCTAAGAAAAATCCTCAATACAGCTATTTCAGATTTCCCAAAGATGAAGCTAGGTGAGTTCAATACGATTGATAAATATGGCTGATGTGAAATGAGATGAACACTACTACAAAGTTCAAACCTAAATTTTCCAATGACTTCAAACTTATTGTAGTTTGTACAAATATGTTTTTTACAATTTTTATTGAATAGTTTCACAGTGCTAGATGTTCTTATTTCTAGAGGCAGTATATTAAAAACTTTTGGTGCCAAATAATTCACAAATATTTGCAAGGAGTCTTTTTTGAATATTGGAATTGCTATTTGTTCATTATGTTTTGCTCGTGTGTTATAAGAATGAGATATTTGTTGTAGATATTGACTATTTTTGTAGTAGAATGTTGAAATTGTTATAAAATAAAGATATCTGACATTTAAAATGTTTTCATTATATAATAAACTGGTTGAAAAGAGCTTACCTCTATTGAACATAACTTTTAGTATGTAATTTTGGGCTACATTTAGTGGATGAAGTTTAAGAATGGTTATTGAACATGTATATAAATATAATAATTAATATATCAAGTGTCTTTTTTTCACCCCTGAATATTTCGGATACATTTTGAAGAACTGAAAAAACAGCCAAAAAATAAGCAGACCTACTTAAAATAATAAAAACACATTTACTAGACTCAAACATAAGGTTTTGAGATATAAAATATAGCATTCAAAGGGGTTTTGAAATTGCAAAATTATGTCTCTAGTTACTGAATTATACAGTCATTATCATGAAATTATTTTTTAATCACCCTCTCAAAGAAAAACATTAAAAAAATAGTCAAACTGTTTTTGCATTCAAGAGAATGATAGTAAAAGGAATTGTTAGCCATTTAGAGAGCTATATTCAATCGCACTAAGAAGTAAACATTTTATTTGTTATTCGTATGTTACACAAAAATATTTTTTTCCTTTTTAGTGCATTTGAATAAAATCTTCAATCCTCTTTAGTCATTCATAAAATCTGTCATTATGAATTATTGACTTTCACCAAAAAAATCATAATCTCCGACCCCAAAAACTTACCAATTTTGAATGGAATCGTACCATTTTCCCATAACTCGTCGGTCTGAGCTATCTAGTCCTTCAATGAAGAGACCATCTAAAGATTAACTCATCCTCCATCTTGGAGTTGTCATTTTCAGTTTATGAATTTCAACTTCAACTTCAACTTCGACTAAATTCATCATCTCCGACCCCAAAAACCCCGACATACCAATTTTGAATCGAATCGGACCATAAACCTAAATATCGTCCGCCATTTTGTAGCGCTATTTTGCTTTTTTCTCTAACAAAAATTCCATAAGCCGCCATTCCAATTAAATAAATTTTTACAAAAAATTCATAACCTCTGACTTCGAAAACCCCCACATACAAATTTTGAATAGAATCGGACCATAATCACACAAATCCTCCGCCATTTTGGATCCGCAATCTTGAATTTATAAATTTTGACAAAAAATTCATAATCTCCGACCCCGAAACCCCACATACCAATTTTGAATCAAATCGGACCATAATCACAAAACTTGTCCGCCATCTTGGAGCCGCCATTTTTTTTTCTCTAACAAAAATTTCATAATGCTTTGTCACCGGAATAGGCTTTTTCATTCAGAAGACAAATGACTAACTTTGTTTACCGGTCAGACC
This sequence comes from Gonioctena quinquepunctata, assembly GCA_018342105.1. Lineage (NCBI taxonomy): Eukaryota > Metazoa > Arthropoda > Insecta > Coleoptera > Chrysomelidae > Gonioctena > Gonioctena quinquepunctata. Next base: position 334,827 of record JAFIRS010001312.1, read on the forward strand.
CAACGGCATTAACGGCGATTTTTTTTTAAAGGAAATAAAATATTTCCGAGTTTTCCTATGGATAGTTGACTTGAATTTACATGGAAAAGAAAACTCACCATTAGAAAATATTCGTCTACATGATCTTATCTACGAATGAAAAAGGCCTATTATGAACACCTTCCAAATTTCGGCTCAATCGGATGTCGGCAAGTGCTCCAAAAATGGATTAGAAATTTTGAACCGGATAGAATGACTGACATACAAACGAGTTAAATGAAAGCTTGTAAAAATACATTTTGCATCTCTCATTCCCTGAAAATTATATGTTGGAATGTTCGAAAATATCAGCAAGTTTGTTTTTGATTTTCAAAATCACGTTTGTCTAATGAAGCAGGCAAACAAAAATAATTACCATCGGAATAGTGGGCAATAAAATCTCAACAAATAAAAGTTTTCGACAAATAATAGAAATTTCTGTGGTACTTTACTTTCAGCTCAAAATTTTACAGTTTTAATAATTCTTGAAATGTTATGCAGACGTTATTTTGAAAGAAGTGATTTTTATATTATTGAGCAGTTTATTTCATTATTTCACTTGTTGAGTAGTGTATAAAATGGAAACGCTGATAGATCGACTCCAGGCCGGGAAAATCATGATGCGCAGTGGTCCTAAAAAAATGAAACTGTGAGACAGAGACATCAAAGGTTCCGACAAGAGTGATATTACTGGTTCTCTATAGAGCATTCTACTGTGACTTTACGATGCAGGGATTCGGAAACCCAGTATCGGCGTCTGGTCAGGGTGAGAAAGCAGGCCCGCAGGCGTCGTCATCCAGCGACTGCAGCTCTTCAGTAGTGGGAAACTTGGCTACTGGAGAGTATACTATTACAAGAAGCAATTCCCATCCATGCAATAAGGTCCTGATCAATTTTGTTACGTTTGGGGGAGTTTCAGCCGGTAAAAAACCGCAGAACGTTTTCAGATAGATTAAAACAAAATCCCAATTTTCTTCGATTTTTGTAATTTTTGATGATTTTTTACAATTTTTTTAGATTTAAAACGGTTTATGATTGAAGTACGATCCAAATTAGTATTTAACAGATCAAAATACATGAAAATTATGCTTGCATTAGATCTCAAAATTTTTTTTCTTGCCAAAACATCGAATTTTCGCTATTTTTTGGGTTTTTTTGCAATTTACTCGAAATTGAAGCCCGGACGGCCTAAACTGACTTGAAATTCGTGTTCAGCGGGTCGAAAAACATGCCCGTAGATAGGTGGCGCCCGGTGCACAGACAACTTTTTTTTTTTGTGTGCCGGTGTTATAGACATTACAATACATTGAACACAGTTACTTCGAAGTATACTCAAAATATTCATTGGTCGAGTGTTAAAACATCCCTCTGAAAGGCACTCTTCAACCTTCTTTTTGAAAGTAGGTATTGATTAAATGCTTTTTATATTTGAAGGCGGGTGATTGAATATTTTCGAACCTGATAGAGAGTGTGATTCTCGGAACAATCTCGTACGATGTTGTTGCAGCTTAATTATATTCCCGTTTAGGTAATTGTGACACATTGAATTAGGTTCGAACTCAGACTCCCGTTTTTTTCACAAAGAGCAAAGGATTATAAGCGTATAAAGATGGTACTGTTAAATTTTTTTCTCTAAAAATGGGTCTACCGGGCCATACAACATTCGTAAGATCCTTTTTTGAGAGATGAAAGCTCTACTAATGTTCATACCTTCTCTCAACGAAAGAACGTTGTAAGGAAGACTGAATAACCATCGCATAGTATATGTTTAGCAAATGAACAAAAAATACTTTACTACGATTTTCACAAAAAAAATGGTTTACAAAACGCACGACACGTGTTTCGTTATAATAAAGCTTTCTCAAGTGGAGATAAACTAAATTACAATTACTGGGGTTTGATATAAATAATAGGAGCAATTAGTCGGTTGTGATTATTGGACGAAAGATTATTCAATTTCTAGTAAACAAATTGAAAAGGGGCGAATTATTCAAATTAATCTGGTCATTTAATAAATATTGTGAATTCTTGTCTTCGTTAATTTTTAAGCTTCCTAGGAGATTGAGTTTTTGTCCTTTCTTTTCTACATGCAAGAGTTCAAAGTCATTAACAGAGCAATGCTTTTCAGTCAGGAGATGGTTAGCGAAAGTTGAATCAGATTTACACTTAATAAAACTGTTTTTATGCTCGGATATGCGTTGCTTGAAAGTTCTACCTGTTTGTCCTATGTAAAAACTTGGACAAGTACCACAAGTTAGTTTAAACTCCGAATTGAATAAACTTTGTTGTTTTTAATACATTGTCCCAAAATTATTTGTTCTGTAAGCAATATTAATATATTTGTCTTAAATATGTAGAAATTCTACGAAGGTTTACCAAAAAAAAACCCAAATTTTGGATAAACTTCCTGAATTGCCTTTTTATAAAGTTTTTTCGATAGAATCTTGTCAACTAAACTTGAGTTTTGTACGTTATTGGTTGCAATTTGTTTGATTATATTTAGTTATTTATTGAAATTCTCTTCTGACAACATCAGTAGGCTGTGGATCATACTATTATATGCGGCTACTTTGTGATGGTAGGAATGAGTCGGACTAATAGGTATTGTAATATATGTATACGAAGGTTTGTGGAAAATAGATCTTATTTTTTGTTTATTTTCGTTATGGTCAAATCAAAGAAGTTTATCGAATCATTCATTTCAATTTCTTTCATAAATTTGATTGAGCGATGAACGCCATTGATGGAGTCAAAAAATGTATTCAATTGTCTATCAGTTCCTACAAAGCAACATAAAATGTCGGGTACATATCTATACCAGTATAAGAAGTTTTTTATCAACGGGTTGTTATGAATTTTACTTTGGAGATTATCCATGAAAATCCCTGCTAGTAACGAACTTTTTTATTCACCCTTCACTGGAAAAATAAAAATTATTATTAAATTGGATATAATTTTGTGTTAACTGTAAGTAAATCCAATCTTTGATGATCGGGTTAACTTGGTTTCTATTCAGTATGATTGTTTCATCTCGGAAAAATATTTCGAACATCGAAAGAAATGAGTTTGGAATTCCGGTGGAATTTTTATTGTGAAGTTCAGTGATGACATTGAAGACCTCAGTTGGTGTAACAGTTTTTTAATTTAAGCTATGCATATAGGATTTCATTTTTTTTTTAATTTATGTTAATTGTTTGGAACCATGGTTGCATAATATTTGGCAAAAGAATCAGCAATTATTTTTTTATTTCCGACCAATTTATTTTCAAACTACATTTCCTGTGGACATTCTCTCAATGTTTCTTTTCCTCTCAATTTATTAACAGTTTTTCATATTTGCTTCTATTCATCCTGTATAATATCTAATGCGGCTATTGTTTTCTCATGGTACGATACAAATCAAGCAAATTTTGACCACCATGTCCGTCTCTAGTTAAACAATAAATTTCCTTCAGCTTTGAGTGCTTCTGTTATCCATTCATTTCTTGTGGCATATCTATCAATTTTTATTTTTATCAAGGGACATGTAAGATCCAAATCATACAGTAATATGTTGGACAAATTCGAGTAAACTCCGTTTATGTCTAAGCTACTTTCATATACAGATTGATAGTTTTCAATGCTTAAAAATTCTCTTAGTTTCGATAAATTCTCCTAACACGTTTCGTGAATTTTTTCAATGTAATTTTTTTGCAAACAATCCACTCTTAATTGAAATATCAAACCATAATGGTCACTGATATCCATTTCTCATTGAATATTGTCCTATCAATATTTGAGGCGAAATAATCAATTCGTGTTGAAGTTGAAGTATCACCATTTTTATCCATAAAACTCTGGTAGGTTTATCATTTTTAAAATATAATTGATAGCTCTCAAGTGAATCAATAAATTGATCTCTATCTTTTCTCGCGCAATTTGACAAATTCAAGTTATCTATATTCATATCACCACATATGATAATGTTCATGTAACATCTAGTAAACTGGTTCCAAATTTGGGACAATCTGTATATGAAAGTGTCAAGTGACCCACCGGAGGGTCTATACAGTGAGCATCATAAGTGTAACCCCCCCCCTATGTAACTCGTTACTGGACTATTGTTAGGAAAATCGCCGAGACACATCGCCTTTTGATTTCTACAGGGTACATTTTTGTATGAATAGTTTACTCCTGATTTCATCCCTTACTGGAGGGGAGCAACCCTTTCGAAAAATTTAAATAGCATGGGGTGTGGTGAGTGATAGCTCATCTGAAAGAATGTGTTATCCTCCATTCAACTGTGCAAAAAATTTGAAATTTGCTTCATTACGTGTTAAGTTATTAATGTTTAAGAATAACAAAACACCACAAACAGGAAGGCAACTAAACTAACACTAACCTTATCTATTATTACAATAAATGTTCAAAATGTTCCCCGTTGACCTCCTGGCAAAAATAAAGTATATTTTTAGTTTCAGCCCTGACGCTTCGCAGAATTTCTCGAGTAATTGTTGCACACACTTCCGTAATCCGCGCTCGCAACTCCTGAATAGAGTGACACTGAATCATGTATACTATTTCAGGTAACCCCATAGAAAAAAATCTGGAGGGGTTAGATCTGGTGATCTTGGTGGCCATTCCACAGATCAGTATTCAAATAATTCCTCACAGCAACTGCAAAATGAGGAGGAGCCCCATCTTGTAGCAAAATAATTTTCATGTCAAATTCGTCTTCATTATTTTCGACAGTTGCCACTATCAGTGGATCTATCACTGTGTCCAGCATTTTCAAATAGAGGGCACCAATCAGATTTTCCTCAATAAATAACGAACCTACAATGTGGTCACCCAGTATCCCTGCCCACACATTAACTTTTTGTGGAAACTGAGTATGACTTTCGCTAAAAAGTCGATGATTTTCTTCGGACCAGTACCTCACATTTTGTCTATGCACGGAAACGTTTGAAAAAAAGTAGCCTCATCACTGAAACAATGTGTTTCAAATAGCTGGGATTTTGCAAAATATTATTAGATACAATTTTGCAATATCCTAGACGGCGGTCTGGATCATCGTCCGTCAGTTCATGAACCATCTTTATTTTATAGGGATGATTTTTTTTTCAGAACTCTCAATACAGTCATCTGCGAAACATCACAATTCAAGGCAACAGTCCTACTCGATGGGACGGATTATTCACGAATTCGCCCATAATGTCCACTTGTTTATCTTCCCCAGAAGTAGATCGCCCAGACGTTTTTTATTTGGCACACTGCCGTTCTCATAAAAATTTTCCACTAAATGTTTGAAATAATGTCTATCAATAGGGCGATCTGGATAACGTTCATTGAACATTCCTACAGTCTCATGATAATTGCGATGAGCCTCACCAAAAATAACAATCACTTTGCATTTCTCATTTAACTCACGTGGTGCAACCATTGTTTGGAGATGAATAGCAATCAAAACTAACACCTAGAATACACTGACTCGCATTCTCCTTACTATCAGTTTATTGGTTCGACCATTTATCCCGAAAACAATGCAAAAACATCAACAAAAACGTGTAGTTAATATCCAAGCATATGGCAAATGAGTCTCACTTGACGTCTGAACCAAAACCGATATCACGCAGGGCCGAATTTTAATTCTAAGGATGAGTGCGTTACCTTAATTTTCGTTATTCTGAAACAATAATGACTCGAGAGTTAAGGAAGCAAATGTCAATTATTTGGCACGGTTGATTAGAGAATAAAAACCCCTTTCAAATGAGCTATCACTCACTACACCATGCCAATTAAATTTTTCGAAAGGGTTGCTCCCCTCCAGTAAGGGATGAATTAGGGGTAAACTAATCATTCAAAAATGTACATTGTAGATATCAAAAATCGACGTGTCACGGCGATTTTCCTAACAAGAGTCCAGTAGCGAGTTAGATAGGGGGGTTACACTTATGATGCTCACTGTATATGTTGAGTGAGTAATTCTCGGTTCCAATAGAGAAACTAACACTGAACTAACCTAAATGATATTATTGGAACGAAGTTCCTTTACGCAGCTTGCGGTAGGTGTTGACTGGTAGAAATCGTCACGAAAGAAAGAAGCGTTATGCCCTCTCCATGCGACTTTCTTTCTCTCTCTCTCTCTCTCTCTCTCTCTCTCTCTGTCTCTTCCTATTATATACGAGTCTGTGTGACAAGCGTCTAGCCTTTGCTCATACGATTCCGAAGATATCTTTGATTATTTTATATTTCTATATAACGTGTGTTTAGATGTTTATATCCTTTTTTGGACATAATTTCTCATGTTTTTTGTATGCCAAAGTTGGATTAATGGTTTACTTTGAATATGTTGCACGTCAATTTGATATAATATAACGAATAGTATTATCAGGAATAAAATACCTTTTATTGTGGCGGAGGAGTTTGGAAAAAGGATATACAGTGCTCGTCTAAAGTCCGTGCCCCCCCTAGTAATTTTTGAACCACGTGGTATATCACAACAAAATTTGAAGGGCTCAAATAGGAGATAAAAACCTACTTTTTCATGAAAAAATCACAGCAAAAAATTTTAAAATGGCGGCTGAGCGCTATCTTCAATTATTTCTTTGAATAGAACACCCCGTATATTATTTCATTTTTGAAATCTGCTTATAATTCTCAACAGTTTTCTCCATTGCACTTTACTCCTAGATTCAATTGTTTTCGAAATATTGACGTTTGAAAAGTGACATTCGGGTTTAAAATGAAGTATGGATTTTGGTCACTTCCGGTAAAACATTTTGCTAACTAAACGTTGTTATTGATTTGTAGTTGAATCTCTTTATGAATTCGACTAATAAGAGGCGTGAAGAGAGTTTATTATGGAAAATCTCGAAGCCTACGAATGTGTTCTCTAAATTTACAATCAAAACAACTTAGTTAGCTAAAAAATTTTAATTTACTAGCTGACTCGACAGACGTTGTCCTGTCCAAATTTCTATGTTCCCTAAAATGTTTTTCCCGAAAATTTTCCCGTTATCCCATTATCCCATTTTCCTGTTACCCCTTTTTGTCTTTACCCCGTTATCCCGTTTTCCCGTTATCCCCTTATCCTGTCATCCCGTTATCCAGTTTTTCGTTATCCCGTTATTCCCGTTATCCCGTTATTCGTTATCCCTTTATCCCGTTATCCCGTTTTCCTGTTATACCATTTCTCCTTATCCGGTTATCCCGTTTTCCCCTTATCCTGTCATCCCGTTATCCCGTTATTCCATTTTCCCAGTTTTTCGTTATCCCGCTATTCCCGTTATCCCGTTATTCCCGTTATCCCGTTTTCCTGTTATCCCGTTTTTTATTTATCCCGTTATTCCGTTTTCCTGTTATTCCCGTTATCCCGTTATTCCACTTTCCTGTTATCCCGTTTTTTATTTATCCCGTCATTCCGTTTTCCTTTTATTCCCTTATCCCGTTTATCCCGTTATCCCATTTTTTATCTATCCCGTTATTCCGTTTTCCTGTTATTGCTTCATCCCGTTATTCCCGTTATCCCGTTTTCCTGTTATTCCGTTTTCCTGTTAAAAAAAAATAAAAAATAGGGGTTGATCGTAGAAGGGTGAAAATTTAGGGTTGTATGTATTTTTGAATGCTGTATCTAAAAACCAAAAATGTCGTCTAGAAAAAAAAAATTAAGGAGCGGACTACCCTTAACATTTGGGGGAATGATTCGTGAATCTAAACCATGAAATCTAAATTTTTTTCATACTTTCTACACCCTGTATCTCAGAGGGGATGCATTTTACGACATACTTCGATAGCAACTTTTCACCTCGAAATGAGGTGAGGAATCTGTAGTCGGAGTTTGTCGGTCTTATTCTGACTCATCCTGTAGAGACTGGCAGATCAAAATAAATAACAAACCATCGCAAAGTGACTTGTTTTGAAATCCACAACGTTTGAAAACTATTTGAAATGTAATAAATTTTACACAACAGCACGGAAGAAATGTATTGTATAGCACGTCACTTAGACGATATTGTAACGAACCTAGGCCGGACCTGTCGCCTCACGCGTTGCCATCGACAACGATGAGATCATCCCCGGAGATATTCGAGAACCATCCAGTCGCTCTGCCACGGAAAACAACGGTCAATATTGGAAACAATTGGAACATACCGTTCGCCAACTGCCGGAATTCGAAAGATCGGGAATTCTGTGACGGAGATAAATAGGTAGCCCTCAAGATGGCACGGACAGTCTGAACGAGCCCATACGATCGAGCTATACAGTGGCGTAGTAATATAAATTAAGTTGTAGATTAAGTGTGAAATAAATTATTAAAACTAAGTTAAGTTTATTTACGTTACAATTGGTGTCGGAAGCGAGATTTCGAAAATAAACAAGTGATCGTGGAGTGGATAGTCAGAAAAATAAATTGATAGACCTTTTTGTACGCCCAAAATAGACAGTGGCCCGGTTTTCGCGAAGTGGACAATTGTGCGTGGGAATATAAACTGATACACTGTTCGCGTGAAACAGAAAATAGACAGTGGCCTGGTTTTCGCGAAGTGGACAATTGTGCGTGGGAATATAAACTGATACACTCTTCGCGTGAAACAGACAATAGACTGGTGGCCCGTGGAAAAGAATTCGCGAAGTGAATTTTTAACAAACTGATAAACTTTGTCGTGTGAAACAGACTGATACCTCGTCAAAGACAAAATGTGTTCAAGAAAAGTGCGCCTTGCGGACTTGAAGGTAGCGGAATTGAAACAGGAATTGGAGGAAAGGGAACTGGAAACAACGGGTAAAAAGCAAGTACTCCAGGAAAGACTTGCAGAAGGACTTATACAAGGAGGTGAGGACCCCGAAACATTTTTATTCGAAGTTCCCGGAGGTGATTTAAGTTTGGTAATGAATAAACTCGAAGAAACTACTAAATCCGTGAAAGAAGAACTGCAACAAAATGCTAGAAATCTGGAAGGGAAGCTTGAAGAAAATTCTAGAAATCTGGAAGAGAAGCTTCAAGAAAATTCTAGAAATCTGGAAGAGAAGCTTCAAGAAAATTCTATAAATCTGGAAGAGAAGCTTCAAGAAAATTCAAGAAGCCTGGAAGATAAGCTTCTAGAAAATTCAAGAAGCCTGGAAGATAAGCTCCTAGAAAACACAGAAGGCTTAAAAAAAGAACTCTGTGGTGTGGCGAATCGTCTGGAAAAAAGAATGGGAACCGTCGAGGCAGAAATGGACAAAATAAAGGCAACGATCAGTAAGCTGGAAAAACAAATTAATAGTGCGTCCTCCACAGAGATGGTTAACGAAAATGCAATGCTGGACTTGAGTTTGAACGTGGATAAAGTTCAAGAGGGTATAAAAGATGTCAAGGTCATTTCAGAAATAGGGAAGCTTTCCATGAAGCCGCCTCAGTTCGACGGAAAAACTCCATGGGCAAATTACCGCCGGCAGTTTGAAGCAGCGGCCAAAGCAAACGGATGGAATGCAGGGGAAAGAGCTGTAGCACTGACACTTGCATTACGTGGAGAAGCGACAAATATTCTACAAACTCTCACCGCCCAAGAACAGGAGGACTATGATCAGCTGATTAAACATCTAGAATTACGATATGGCCACGCCCATTTGGAACACGTATACCACTCCCAGCTGAAAAATCGCTGCCAAAAATCGGGCGAATCCTTACAAGAATTCGAAACTGACATTGCACGCTTGGTTCGTCTCGCATATCCAGCCACACCAGAAAATGTAATGGAGCGACTAGCGGTTCAAGCATTCTTGGATGGACTCCGTGACCAAGAAACCAGACAAGCGTTGATATTAGCTCGTCCAACACATCTTGTAGACGCACTGGCACGAGCTTTGGAATTCGAAGCAGCAAAACAATGCTGCAAAACCCAAAGTAAAGTTCAAACGATTGAGGAAGACTCACCGGAGCCTGCTAACTTGGAAGCTGCCATAAGAAAAGTGATGAAGGAAGTGTTGCCTGAGAAAAGACAGATAAGATGCCGGAATTGTGGCAAAATTGGACATGTGCGTAGCAAATGTCCAACATTCATCGACTCCGATGCAGGAAAACTAAAAAAGGTCGACGAGAAGGGGCAATCGTCGGCATGTGTCCGGCAAGCCTCGGTTATCAACGCATATGTCGCTATCCTTCAACGACAGAACAGAGGTGTCTTCGTAGACGGTCTCATCAATAACGAGCCTTGCACCATGCTGCTAGATACAGATGCGACTAGGACAATTCTCGGGCCTTCCTTTGCCAGAACACCGGAACGGATTGAACCGACAACTTGGAAGCTACGCACAGCAACAGGGGAGCCAGCTACTGTATATGGCGAGCTACCGATTGAAATAATTTTGGGCAGCACTAAAGTGAAACATCAGGCACTTGTAGCGGACATCGAAGACGATGCAATCATCGGAATGGACATCATGAATTCCAGAGGGTTTGAATTGGATTTCAAAGACGGCGTCCTACGTGTCAACGGAGAAGAGCTGGTGCTTCATGGGAGAAGTGAGGGGTTGATCCGTGTGTTGTTGGCTGAAGATGTAAGCGTACCTGAGAGGGCTGAAACCATTCTGGAGGCTCGCCTGGACGGGAGTACGAGCAGTGGAAACGTGGTGATGTTCGAGCCCAAACTTCATGATGAGAAAATTGGACGAGGGGTTGCACTAGGGAAGACCTTGTTGCGTGCTGACCAATTTGTGCCCGTAAGGGTCATGAATGTCAATTATTTTCCAGTGACCTTGAAGAAAGGAACAATATTGGGGCACTGCTCGCCAGTTTCCTCAGTGATCCGGGTGTACGAGGTACGATTAGCCAACCCAACAACTTGCCCACAGAACTAGAAAAATTAGTTGCCATCTCTTCCAAAGATATAAAACCAGCTCAACAGCCCAAACTAAGAGATTTAGTTAAGAAGTACCAAGACATCTTCGATACCGGACAAGGAAAAGGAGGTCGAACTAATGTGGTCCAGCACAAGATTGATACTGGGGGTGCCCGACCGATCCGGCAATCAGCAAGAAGACTTCCTCTTGCCAAGAAGGAAGAGGCTGACAAAATAGTCAGCGATATGGGAAAAGAAGGAGTTATCGAACCATCTGACAGTCCCTGGTCCTCTCCAGTCGTACTGGTGAAGAAAAAGGATGGATCGACACGCTTTTGTGTAGACTATCGCCAACTTAATAATGTCACGAAGAAGGACAGTTACCCTCTCCCGAGAATAGATGACACCCTAGACACGTTGGCTGGTTCCATGATTTTCTCGACCCTTGATCTGAAGAGTGGATACTGGCAAGTAGAACTGGCTCAGGAAGATCGAGAAAAGACTGCTTTTACCATCGGCTCAGGATTGTGGCAGTTCACCGTTATGCCATTCGGGCTCTGTAATGCTCCCGCCACATTCGAAAGATTGATGGAGACAGTGCTGAAGGGACTCTCATGGAACACGTGTCTAGTGTATCTCGACGACATAATTGTGGTCGGCAGATCGTTCGAGGACCACGTGAAAAATTTGGAGGAAGTATTCCTGCGACTGAGGAACTCCGGATTGAAGCTGAGCCCTAAAAAATGCCATCTGTTCCAAAAAGAAGTACGATACCTCGGCCACGTTGTCTCTGGGGAAGGAGTAGCAGTGGATGACCAGAAGATCAAAGCTGTTAAGGATTGGCCCATCCCAAGAGACATTCACCAACTTCGAAGTTTCCTTGGTTTATGCACATACTATCGCCGATATGTGCTGGGATTCGCCAACATCGCTAAACCACTGACCAGGCTCACGGAGGGCCAAACAAAGTTCCAGTGGTCCGAAGAATGTCAAGACTCATTCAGGAAACTGAAAGGAGCTTTGATCAACGCACCTGTACTGAGCTATCCCCTACCCAAAGGGAAATTCATTTTGGATACGGACGCCAGCAACGTGGGACTTGGAGCTGTCCTATCTCAGATCCGGGAGGGACAGGAGAAGGTCATTGGTTATTTCAGCAAGACGCTTAGCAAACCAGAGCGCAATTACTGTGTCACCAGGCGAGAGCTGTTAGCTGTTGTAAAGGGAGTGGAGCACTTCTACAAGTACGTGTATGGAAGAAGATTCCTGTTGAGAACTGACCATGCAGCTCTCAAATGGCTCTTACAGTTCAAAAATCCTGAGGGTCAAGTAGCACGTTGGATCGAGAGACTCCAAGAATTCGATTTCGAGATCGAACATCGAGCCGGAACTAGCCATAAGAATGCAGATGCCTTGTCGCGAAGACCATGTCCAGATGATTGCTCACATTGCCGACGAGCAGAAGAGAAAGAAGCAACACTTTGTAGAACCGCGGCAATGGATGACAACTGGAATGACAGCAAGATCCAGAAAGACCAGAGAGAGACCCCGACCTTGGCTTAGTCGTCAGCTGGAAGAAGGGCAATCGAAGACCATCATGGCAGGAAGTCGCAGGTTACTCGCCGGCTGTTAAGTCCTATTGGGCACAATGGAACTCTCTTATTCTGGACAATGGGATCCTGAAACGTGTGTTGGAGGCCGATATTGGTGGGGAAGACAGACGCCAAATAATTGTTCCCAGGAACAGAAGAGAGGAAGTGCTGCGGGAAATCCATGATGGAGTCGCCGGAGGACATCTGGGAGTGACGAAGACCCTGCAGAAAGTGAGGCAACGGTTTTACTGGGCCAATTGTCAAGCTGACGTCCAGGACTGGTGCAGAAAGTGCGCTGTATGCGCTGCTAGCAATGGACCTCGAATACGACCCAAGGCCCCGATGCGTCAGTACAACGTAGGCAGCCCGTTCGAGAGAATCGCCATTGACATCGCCGGCCCGTTTCCCGTATCCGACCACGGGAATAAATACATCCTTGTGGTAATGGACTACTTCAGTAAGTGGGCCCAACCAGGAAGCCATCACCGTCGCCGACGTCTTGGTGAAAGAATGGATATGTCGATTCGGTATTCCAATGGAGCTGCACTCGGATCAAGGCAGAAATTTCGAATCCAACCTTTTCCAAGAAATATGTCTACTGCTGAACATCCGCAAGACAAGAACCACGGCAGTCCGATGGAATGGTGGAACGGATTAACAGGACGATCAACCGCCACTTGTCCAAGGTTGTCTCTGACCATCAAAGAGACTGGGACCAGTATCTTCATTTGTTCCTGATGGCCTATCGATCCGCAGTACACGAGTCAACCGGTCAAACTCCTGCTAGTATTATAATGGGCCGAGAACTGCGACTGCCTTGTGACCTGAAGTTTGGGATACCGCCAGGACAAGACACTGCGGAAGAGGACTACGTCAGCAAACTTCGGCAGAGAATGGACGACATCCACGAACGAGTCCGGTTGAACATCCAGAGTGCCAGCGATGAAATGAAGAAGATCTATGACATCAAGGCCGACGCTGGAGGATTTAAGGTTGATGACCTGGTTTGGCTGTACAACCCCAAACGTCGTCGTGGACTATCACCAAAGTTGCGGAACTCGTGGGAAGGCCCGTATAAAATCGTGAAAAGGATAAACGACCTTGTGTACCGAATCCATAAGCCACCCCGAGGGAAACCAAGGGTCGTCCATTTCAACAGGTTGGCCCCTTACGCTGGAAACCATGACCAAGTTCGCACCCTCAAGCCACCGGAGGATGATATGACGTTCGAGAAGTTTATGTCCTTGTATTCAAACGGGCAGAAAGTTCTACATGGGGTTACTAGAGAGGAGTCACGAGACCTTTTCGAGGTGCCTGCTGACTACGCACTAGCGACTGTGTGGCAGAAGATCTTCGAATGTCCAGGGGCATCGCCGTAGTGTTCTCCAAGAAATTTGGTCAACTCCAAACACTGCGGAAGCAGAATCCAGAAGTTGGTGGGGTGCTACAGTTGAAGAAAGGCCAGAGAAACATCTACTACCTAGTTACCAAGAGGCATTCCCAAGATAAACCGTCCTATGAAGATGTCTGGAAGAGTCTCACCAAACTAAGAGATACTATGGTGGACCAGAACCTGGTGGATCTAGCAATTCCAAAATTATCCTGTGGTATTGATGGGTTGGACTGGAGAGTCATAAGAAGTATGCTGGAGGCGATATTCAGATCCAGCGGCGTCAAGATTTTGGTTTGCTGTAACCCTCTTCCACGACCGATCATGAAGACCGTGGAGTGTTACTTCCATCGAACTTCACGGTGCAGATATGGGGAGTCATGCAGATATCGTCACACTCCAAGGATGAAATTTCGGGACGAAATGTCTTTAAGAAGGGGGCAATGTAACGAACCTAGGCCGGACCTGTCGCCTCACGCGTTGCCATCGACAACGATGAGATCATCCCCGGAGATATTCGAGAACCATCCAGTCGCTCTGCCACGGAAAACAACGGTCAATATTGGAAACAATTGGAACATGCCGTTCGCCAACTGCCGGAATTCGAAAGATCGGGAATTCTGTGACGGAGATAAATAGGTAGCCCTCAAGATGGCACGGACAGTCTGAACGAGCCCATACGATCGAGCTATACAGTGGCGTAGTAATATAAATTAAGTTGTAGATTAAGTGTGAAATAAATTATTAAAACCAAGTTAAGTTTATTTACGTTACAATATTGTATAGCACGTCACTTAGACTATAGGTGCGTTTTTCTATTTTTCAGGTGTTCTTTTGGGTTTTCCCTATTTTTTTTGTTTTCAAACCACCCCTGTATTATAGAAAACGAAACAAAAAAGAAATTATTCAAATCGGTCAAACCGTTTTTGAGTTTAAGCGAGACTAACGAACAGCAATTGATTTTTATATATATAGAGAATTTTGAATAACACTTTTATTTAACCCCAACAATCATTTTATCAAGTATCCAATGTGGCCCCTTCCTGAATCTTGACAATAAAGTGCCCTATTATAAATAGCTTCTCTCACGTTGATGAAAGTCTGTTCATCTATTTCTTCACATTATCCTGCGTTACAACTCTCCTATTGTTTGGCATTCAGTGGCGTAGATTTTTGACTTCAGATACCCTCGAAAGAAAAAATCTAGAGGTGTAAGATCCGGAGATCTTGGTGGCCATTCTATACTTCCCCTGCGACCTATCCATCGCCCAGTTAAGTCTGTATCGAGGAACTCTCTAGCCATGCGATCGAAATGGGGAGGTGCCCCATCCTGCTGAAATATGATTTCACGATTTTCAAACTCTTCCTGATTGTTCAATACAATTTATCTTATTCAAGGTTCAATTTCAGTTTCTAAAAGATTTCTGTAGATTCTGAAAATCGGTCCAACAACGCGATTGCCCAAAATCCCCGCCCAAACATTCACCTTTCTAGGAAACTGGGTATGTCCCTCTCTCAAAATATGCGGATTAGTATCGCTCCAGTATCGTACATTCTGTTTGTTGACTGTTCCATTGAGAAATAACGTGCATTCCTCTGCGAAACATACACGTTTTAGGAAGCCCCGTTCTCCTTCAATTGTTCTTGTTAACCACCCACAAAATTCAACCCACCGGTCTGGATCATCCTCCGTGAGAGCATGCAGGATTTTCATTTTATAGGGATGAAACTTTTATTTTTTTGGGACTCTTTGGACACTTTTTGAACTTACTCCACAGGATTCAGCAACTGCAGACGTCGACTGAGTCGGATTGATTACCATTTCAGCAACAATTTCTACCTTTTTTTCTTCTGAAAGAGGCGGTCTTCCTGATCTTGGAGCATCTTTTAGCGTACCAGTTGCTTGGAGCTTATTTGAAAGTTTGCGCAAATGTGACCCCGAAATAGGATTCTCGGGAAATCTATCATCGAACATACAGACTGCTAGATGATAATTTCTTCCAGCTTCTCCAAATATCGAAACTGCTTCAAATTCATCGTCTAAACTACGAGCCATGATCACACTTTTCATAAAAGGATTTAAAGTGAGTTTATACAGCAAGTAAAATAAAATAAGAAATAAAATAAAGTAAAATAAGAAGTAATAATTTTCAGAGTGTTTATAGAGTTGAGTAAATTAATGTAAGAAAGCTATCAATGGAAATTTGGGATTTTATGTTGTTTCCCCAAACTTTAATGATGAATACTTAAAAATTTGGTCCCCGTTATTGTTTTTGAGTAAAATGAAGCCATTGTTGACAACACCACCAATATTATAAAATCTTGTCATCCAGAGACAAAAAGGAATTCAAAAAAATGCCAGTGAACACACCGTTTTCCGATTATGAAAACAAAAATATGATGAGGAGTGCTATTATATCATGTCATGTATCATCCTATCTCGTCAATTTGTCTAAATTATTCAATATGTACATGTGCCTAACAACTTGTCAAGTAAAATAAAATAAAAGATAAAAGTTAACCATCTTTTATTTTACTTCTCATTTTATATTACTTCTTATTTTATTTTATTTCTGTATAAACGTGGTATGGATGTTGTGTAGTTTCAACTTTTTAAATTACTTTATTTCATTCCTTATTTCATTTTACTTGCTGTATAAACTCAGTATTAGGTGCTCAACGGACTATTTGACAGTTAGCAATTCAGTTTGACAGTAAACAAGATGTTACCGCGACAACGAGTTTTTCCAATGCAAACTTGATTGAAAGCAACATTAGTGTTTTTGGTTGCGATTGAAATTACCAAAATTTCACTTTTCAAACGTTAATATTTCGAAAACAATTGAATTCAGGAGTGAAGTGTATAAGAGAAAACTGTTGAGAATTATGAGCATATTTCAAATATGGAATAATATACGGGGTGGTTCATTTAAAAAAATCATTGAAGATGGCGCTCAGCCGCCATTTTAAAACTTTTAGCTGTGATTTTCTCATGGAAAAGTAGGATTTTATCTCCTTTTCAAGCCCTCCAAATCTCGTCGCGATATACCAGGTGGTTCAAAAATTAGTAGGGAGGGAACGGACTTTAGATGAGCAATGTATATGTATAGTATTGCATGGTGTAATGACAATTGAATGTGATGGAATAGAAAACTTCCAAAAGGAAAAATATTGAGAAAGATAAACATAAAATGGTGGATACATGAGATTGATGGCAACATATTCTGCTACCTCGATATTAATTGATTTATTGGATCGTTTGGAACCATGGAGGGAGCATAACGCTTTTTCCCTACGCGACGAACATATACAAATATAAACAATCTAAATCTCCATATCGAATTATATTCGGAGTTGAAGAAAACCTGGCCAATCGGATAACCGAATGAAATGTGTTTACAATGTTAGTACTCACTCACTCATATGATCCGATTCTATTCAAAATTGGTATCTAGGGATTATCGGGGTCGGAGATTATGATGATCAAAATTCAAAAATAAATCAGATAGAATAACTAAACTAGTCATTTGACATCATAAGTACTAAAAAATCAAAAATAAGTAAACGAAAAAAAAATTTAAACAAACTTTTAGTAGTTGTTAATAAAAACAGAACTAAAAAGTTAAAAATAAAAATTATTGAAAAGAAATTGAAGACAAGCTTTTGTTATACAAATGCAATGAAAAGGAAAAACATTATTTCATTGTTTGAACTAGGTTATTCTGTGAGTAACAGATTCAAAAGCTTGCCACGCATACAAAAGAGGTAATCTTTCGCAGTAAGATTTTGAATCTGTTACTCACAGAATATCCTAGATCAAACAATGATAATAAAAGCTTGTCTTTAAATTATTTTTATAATTTTTTTAGGGGTTTTCACTTGATTAAACTTTTTATTGGTAGTGGGAGCTCAACAGTCGAAATCTAAAACCCAAGACTCTCAGTGACAAATCATGTGTGTTATTTTCGAGATCTCCCTGTATATAATTCGAAACACTATTTCTAGTACCATCAAAACCACGTTGGATTCTGCCTATATCCACTATATATTATGTGCTTGAAATCGAAACCATGTACAAAGAATATAACGGATCCATCTTTTAATTGACTTGATCATTACATTTATGGTTACAAAACAAATAATTTTCTTGGCAATGCAATAAAACTGTTTGCAAAGTGCGTCATTCGTCTAGGTCGTTTTTCGTTCTCATGAAGAGGTACGCTTTTATTGCCGTTTTATTGTTTTTTTTTAATTATCCGTCGATGATTATTTTATGTACTCTCAAGAATTGAAGTAGCAGACGTACTGAAAATTATCAAATTTAAATAGAGCAGACAACAAAGCTGGAGAACAAAACAGTCAACCCAAGCTTGTTATTTGAATAAAGGAAAAAATTTATATACAGTGCCATCGTTGAAGTCAGGATTTTTTTCATTAGGTATACAGTTTCCAGAAATTTAGAGGTCGTGAACAGTTTTTGCTTTGAAAATAATGCAAAATGACGTTTAGGATTTTATATATCTATCGGCTATATTTGTCAATTTAATTCATAAAGGTGAACTCTTTTGGGAAACCGAAAGCCTAAACTTTGGTTTCCTAATTAAATTGACTTGTCTTGTTCCATAACTGTTAATTTTAAATTATGTAATCAAAATTTTCATTTGTTTATGTATTTCTCACCGAGTATGCTCGATATATTGACGGCAGTCGTAGAATTTTGAAATGAATATATAGAGGTTTTCTGAAACCACAATTTTCCAAAAATCTCAAAGCTTTCAAAAATATACAGTGCGTTCATAAAGTGTGGAAACGCTCGATTATCTTGAGAGTTCATTATTTTCGGAGTTGAACAAAAAAATAGTTTTTACCCCCACTACCTCACAAGATATGACGTCATCGATAATTTTTTTAAATGGAAAGGGTATATTTTTGTATCGAAAATTTAAAGCTCATATTTTTCTGAGTTCAATCATACCACATAACGTCATATGAAACATTTTAATTTACGGTATACTGAGTATAAAGGAAACAAGTGCTCATATTTCTTAATATTTATTCCATCATGTGTTTTGCAATGAATACCTGAAAATTACTCAGTAGTTAATTCGAGTATATTTCCAAACCTGAAGTAGGCTATGAAAACATTTGAAATTAGCAACCAGACAATGAGTTCTTAGTTACCATTGCATATGTCATTATTAAAATTGATTTGTTGTGTAGCATATCGATTTATAAGTCTTCAATATCTTTCTGAAAAATATTACCCTAGAAGCAATCATTTGAAATTACGATATAGGTACTGTCAGAAAAATAGTGAATAGAAGTTTTGATGATCTTAGGTTACGGCGATCGTAAAATAAACATGGCGCAATTATGAGACATCTTTAATGAAAAAAATATCCTGATGAGAACCAATAAGCAAATCGACATTAAGCAAAATATAGCATGAATTTAATGGAGTTGGCAATGTTGAAAATAAGCAAATAAGAGTGGCAGACCTACCGTTACCTATGGCATTCAAATGAATGTATTACTTGGAATTGAAAAAACTTTATCGTTCAATTACAACTTTATCTGGCAACAATGAGATCTGCCGCCAAATTACATCCATATAAAGTTGAACTCGTACATGAACTTAATGAAGACGACTTCGATAGACGCATTGAGTTTTGTAAAAATATGCAAGAAGTTTGTAATCAAAATAACGGTTTTAATTTATGTCTCATTTCCTGACGAATCAACTTTTTGTATGAACGCAAATTTGTCGTTACTGGCAACACAAAATTCCAATACCCTCCAAAAGTAATTGTGATTCTCAGGAATACCATTGTAGAACCATATTTTTTGACGGTACTGTGACGAGTGGGAAGTATTTAGAAATGTAGCAAGCTGATTAGTTCCAGATTTGACTGCAACATTTCCAGACATTAAGATGATTAATGTCTGATCAAATAAATTCTACTATTTGGTCCATGTTATGCACTAGTAGTTAGAGATTTTCTGAATGAAACCCTTTCCAATCGCTGGTTTGAACGTTGCGGTCAAATTGGGTACCTCCATGTTTACAGGCTGCCCTCTGAAACCACAACAAAAAACCTATTAGAAGTTCTTAGAGAAACTGCCCCGCACATACCCTTCAAATGTGAACCTCTCCATAAAAATGAAAAACATGTTCCATGATTGTAACATTTCCGATTGCCTACGTCCGAGAAGTATACGACCCCGAAATATGGCCCAATGGTACAATGGCAAACAGATACAGATTTCAGAAGAATACAAATTTTCAACAGAAGCCTTGCAGCGAAACCAAGCATAGAAGATCTAAACAGGTTTTTCCAAATTCCAATCACTTTCTGAAAATAATTCACCTTAATATACAATGCATAAATAATACATTGAATATCATAGATGCATTCCTAGCAGAGCCACAAGTTTCTGTAGAAGTATTAAATGCCATAAAGGTGTTGTTATATTAGCTAGGTCAGAATGTCTGAAATTTTGCAAAGAAATAAAACAAGTTGTAAGTCTTTCTCTCGAATTAGATATTGAATGCAGCGCAGCCTAAGTAAACAGTGAAGTCTGCATTATGGTCATATATCGATCCACAAATGGAAATTTAAACACATTTTTTATAAATTTCTGCAGAATTCTCGATTTCCTAAGCAATACCTACAAAAAAATGTACAGACTTTAATATCGAACAATTCAAACACTACCTGACCAAACTTGAAATAAAATGCTTAGACACCCCTATCCTAAATGAATCTTTCTAACTATACTGGGAATATTTTTCATTTGCATTCAAAGCTTCCTTCCCAAAAGCTTTGACAAAGTCAAAATCATCTCGAACTTCTGCCCCCTGGTATACCTATGACATCAAATCCGAATAATTTTTTTTACAGAAATTGAAAACCCTACGGAAAAAATATCCAAATGATATCGATCTTCAAACTGAATAAAAACATTCCTACAACCAACACGTAAGGAAGGCAAAACAATATTACTATACAAATCTTATAGAAAACTCTAACAACAAAAACAAAGCCATCTGGGGCATAGTAAATTCACGCCTGAACAAGAAAAAATCATCAGAAAACATTGAACTCAACCACAGCGGGGAAAAAAATTTAAATGAAAGAGATATAGCTAATATGTTTGGACACTTCTTCGTGTTGGTTGTAGGTGACCAACTTGAAACTCACTTGAATGAAAAATTATCTACAATTTCCACAAAATCCCGTTCCCATCTCACTAATTCATTTTTCTCTGAATCTCTCTGCTACCGAGATAGAAGAAATAATAAGAGACTCAAAAAACAAGAAATCTACCGGAAAAGATGAAGTTTCCGTTTATCTCCTGAAAAAGTGTGCTCCAGACATAGCGCCATACCTAGCATTCATTCTGAATAAATTTGTCGAAAAAGGACAATTTCCAATTCGCCTAAAAATATCACTAGTATCACCTATTTACAAAAAAGGAGAGAAACTGTCACTCATGAATTACAGTCCAAAGTCCTGGAGAAAGGTATATCCAAAAGAATAAGTAGTTTGATTTGTTGACAATATAAACAGGATATTCATAAAATCAGATGTGGAATCATCTGCAACTGAAAGATAAACTTTAGTCACTGTTAGACATTCACAAAAAGTAACTTTATTTTAATCGTGGATTTTTCAATTCACAGAAAAATCTTTCTATCAATATCCAATTGAGAATGTTTCCCTTTTCATAATAAGTAGTTTCTTAGATAGGTTTAATATACTGAATAAAAAACAACATAGATTCAGGAGAGGGCACTCTACTGAGACGGCGACAATTGATTTTGTACAAATAATATGACTTATTTCATATTTCAACTTTTTTTCCCATTTTTCCTCATCGCCTGTACAACATGAGGAATATAATGTTTGACGAATGGTGTATTGTTAGATATGATGATATCACTCTCTGAATTTTTTCTCATTTCTCCCTCCCATCGGAAAATCACATTAATTGAATTATGTGACGGAATTTCACAAAATCTTGCTGCAAATAGTAAATAAAACTGAATTGTCTCCAAGGTATGATGCCAAAATGAAAATGAATTTATTTTCACACTACGAATAAGATTTTTCAAGACAATCAGGAATTGTAAAATATGACAATTTGTTGATAGTTTTTTTTTCAAGCAAGACATCAGAATGCATCTACAATATTTTATTGAATTTTTTTGCAGCATCCAACGTACGAAATTAAGACTTTAATCCACTCGAAAAATTGATTTACGTATTATTTCTGTATTTCGAAATATTGAAAGTTGTTACATTCGACTTCGATAGCAATACCCAGCTTCCATGATTTTGTTCTTTGAATTTTACTGTAAATGATTGAGATACAGAACATTTGCCGATCACAGTTGGCTTCGAAAACAAATTCATTTCTAATTGTAAACAAACCATTTTTGACGCATCAAGAATAACTCGCAAATCTGTAGAGTAATTTCAGTAGTTTTTCAATTCAATCATGGATGTTCGACTAAGTATACAGGAGAGAGTAGAGATTGTAATGACACATGGTGACTATTATCATACTTGTAGAGACACTGCCAATATTTTTAATGAAAGACATCCAGGTAAAAACGTTGAAAATTCGACAATTACAAGAATTTTGAAAACATTCAGGAAATCTGGATCGGTTTCGAAAAAATACAAAGTGACACATAAACGACCGATAACTGAAAAATAAGAAACTGTTATGAATATTTTGCTGTCTACGATTGAAAATCCAAGAATGTTATTATCGCAAATAGGAGAAAATCTTGGTATATCCGATCGATCAATGAGAAGAGTTCTAGGTAATAATAAATTCAAACCGTATAAACCAAAATTCATACACACTTTGGAACCGAGAGAACTGGATAATCGCTTGGATTTCTGTTTCTGGTTTCAGTCTATGATGGAAGATAAGACAGTTTTCGAAAAACTTTCTTTATAGTGACGAGTCAACCTTCACATCCAATGGGGTAGTCAGCTCCTAGAATTGCAGGTGGTGGGCAGATAATAATCTCCATTTCATGATACAATGTAGAGACCAATATCACTCCAAAGTTAACGTCTGGTGCGGAATTATTACTGACTTTATTGTTGGACCAGTTTTTTTCAGACAACCACTGAATTCTGCAAGATACTTAAGAATGCTGCAGACATTTCTCTCCGATTATTTAGATGATATTCCTCTGGACATGAGAGCTGGAATGTTTTTTCAACAAGATGGTGCATCCATTCTTTCTACGCTAGAAGTGAGAAGGTGGTTAAACGGAACATTTCCAAATCGATGGATTGGAAGATATTCCAGTAACGCTTGGCCCGCCCGGTCACCGGACCTCACTCCTTTGGATTTTTTCTCAGTGTGATATCTCAAAAAGAAGGTATATTCAAGAAGACCATTTCAAAATATACGTCATTTGAAGAATACTATCAGGAATTGTATTCGGGGAATAGCTCCCCAGATACTAAGGAATGTTCATGATGAAATGCACCGCAGTACTATGCAGTGTATTGAGAATGGAGAACTCCACGTAGAATGAAGTATAGGACATATTTGTTTCAAGAAATGTTATTTGTATTGTGAAA
This sequence comes from Gonioctena quinquepunctata, assembly GCA_018342105.1. Lineage (NCBI taxonomy): Eukaryota > Metazoa > Arthropoda > Insecta > Coleoptera > Chrysomelidae > Gonioctena > Gonioctena quinquepunctata. Next base: position 358,240 of record JAFIRS010001312.1, read on the forward strand.
AGGAATTGATTGGCATTCTGGCATCATACCTTGGAGACAATTCAGTTTTATTTACTAGTTGCAGCAAGATTTTGTGAACATAATTCAATTAATGTGATTTTCCGATGGAATGGAGAAATGAGAAAACATTCTGAAAGTGATATCATCATATCTAACAATATACCATTTGTCTAGCATGATATTCCTTATGTTGTACAGGGCGATGAGGAAAAAATGGGAAAAAAAGTTGAAATATGAAATTGGTCATAGGTGGCTATGATTTGAATTTCTGGATCAACATTCGATTTTGAACAATATTTCCCCATGAATTTGAATTCTACCGTGAGAAATAAAGTGATGGGATCATATTATTTTGAAAACAAACATGCTTTTCTATCTCCCTCGTATAGGGTCGTATAAAATACAATTTTGGTATTGGCAATTCAGCTTTAGGATGAAGCAGAGGTTTTCTCATGAATGATTTTTTTTTGAGAAATCAATAATAAAAAAGTTTTTTATATGCTGCGAACTTTATGCCGGACACTGTATAAGTCTAAATTGGCAAGTCATTACCACTACTTTATAACGTCGATGTGACGTCATAAAAGTGTGCTTTTTTGTCGTGTTGGCATACATACCGACGTCTTACAAGACATATTACAAGACATAAGTCACGGATTTTTGCGAAATGTCTTGAAGACGTCTGTATAACCGAATTATGACCTCTGTGTGCTATATCTTATCTCAAAATTATCGTTTGAGGTCTGAGCTTGTGTGCTTTTTGTGCCTTATTGGCAACACTGTGTACAAGGCCTTTGCAACTAGGAAGCAGTGTTTAATCGATTTAATTGAAATTATTATCTCGAACATTCAACTATCTGGGGAAATTTGTACAAACTCTTACGACTGCAATGGAATGCTTTTTATCAGAAAATGAGGAAGCTGATATAATTAACCTTCCATTTCTGTGATAATTAACCGGGAAAAATTGGGAATGTGAACTTCAGTGTTGACAATCAATTTTTTCTTAAGGTGTACATGGCATTTCAATTCATTTTACCTATCACACTACGAGGTTGTTTCCATATGGTAATTTTGATTGATACTGGTTGTGCTTGAAATTCTTTCGGGAATTCCCGAGTCTTTTTATACACTTCAGAATGGTCATTTTTAACATTGTATCAGAAATATTCATGACCGGATAATTATAGTGTATTTCCTTTCTACGTCATGCAACTTGCATTCAAACGATTTTTACGGATTCAAACGAGCAAAAATTGTACCGTGTTGATAAGCGATTCCTGAGCAACACCTTCCGATATTTTTTCACTAAGATAAGAATTCGAAAAAAATCATGAAAATCCATGAAAATTACAATTTGGTTGCAGTCGCTCGTGAGATTTTCGATTGAGGCGGTTATTCATAGTATTGAAAAATATTTTTGTTTAGTACTCGAAAGATTTGTCATTCCACATATTGAAAATATTAATGAACATTAACGGATAATTCCATGTGAACCCTCATTGAGACTTTTCATAGCATAACTATTTTTCTAATTTTGTTTAGTGATTATGCAGCTATTTCCAATACCTCAGTAATAAATTGAAACAATTCTAAAAGTACGTGACTGCACATAAAAAAATTAGCTGCAAAATAAGTTGTCATATTGTGTTTTCTTTACTTTTATTCAATCTTTCGGAATCCGCACTGTTATCATTTTATGTGCCAATTTATATTGTATTTTTATTAATATAATTATTCAATAATTGACAGCAGTTCCAATAAGCAATTACAATATTGAAATCTGAATAATCATTCTTAAAATAAAATTATTAGTAAAACTGAAATAATAATAACTCTACGGATTCCTTATTTACCTAATTTACATTAAGACACATATCCTATTGAAAATTATAAATGATAAATTGAGCTTTTATAGTTACATTTACTCTCTGTTACTATCCATGAATTCTAGGAATAATTTTTTTTCTTGTATATTTTCAATTTTTTTAAATCTATATTCCTTAAAAAAAATTGAGATACCGGGCAGACAAATATATTACTTCTGCAATTATTTAAATTATTGTGGTTTAAACTAATGTGAGGGTTATAATACTCAGTAACTTGGAGAAAAATGATACAAGAGCCAGTTTTCTTCTAAATTCTAGAGTTGTGAATTTGAATTCCATTAAGGTACTGTGATAACTGAGATTGGAAATATATTAACCATTTTTTTTGTAATAGTTTAAAAAAATTCCCGGACTTTTCCAATTTTATTCTTATGGACTGAATAATAAGGTAACCATACTGAAAAGGGAAACATTCTCAATTGAGAATGTTTCCCTTTTCAACATGAATACCCCACAAGAGGTTATCTTGGACGATGGAAGCTAGTGATTGAAGTTGATCTTTCAGTCGCAGATGATTCCACATCTGATTTTATGAACATCCTGATCAACCATTTCTGTTTCAAACAAATCAATCTATCACATCCCATAACAGGTTTTAATGTCAAACAAAAACTAATTTGAAAATGCCTCACCAGAAGAAATGTATCTAACATTCGTCCATCTTTGCAAAGTGAGATTGCTTCTTGGAAATGTGTTTCCCATTTCTTCCTGTCTTCCTGATGATCGTGGAAGCGTGAAATAGATTTTCGTCGACCAAAATGTATTGAAGACCTAGTGGGTGCGTTGCCTCTCTTGCATCAATGTTACAAATGATTTCTGGTAAGTACTCTCTTTTGGAAAACATTCTTCTTTGCCTCATTCATCTTTAAAAGTCCTTAATTAAGACTGGAATTTGAAATCAAATAACTATCTGAATGAAAATGCAAATTTTCACTTTCAGATTTTTTGTTTTGAGTTAAGGTCCTATCTCAATATCTATTTTATGTAGTTCATTGTCGAGCGTGGCTTTAGCCAGGGAAGTAGTTGTTTTTCGTTAGATATTACAGACAATTAATTAATTTTTATCGTGGATTTGTCAATTCACAGTAAGATATCTCTTTTCAAAATTCAATTGAGAATATTTTCCCTTTCAACACGAATACACCACAAGTGGTTTTTTTGAACGATGGAAGATAGTGACTGAAGTTTATCTTTCAGTCGCATATGATTCCACATCTGATTTTATGAACATTCCGTTCATTTCTTCAAACATCAATCTATTATGTTTTCTTTACTTCTATACAATCTTTCGGAATACGCAATGTTATCATTTCATACACCAATTCATTTTGTATATTTATTGATATATTTATTTAATTATTAAATAATCTACAGAACAGCAGTTCCAATAAGCGATCACAATATTGAAAACCTAACCTAATAATTCTTTAAACAAATTTATCGGTAAATCTGAAATAATAATAACTCTAAGAATTCCATATTCACCTAATTTACATTAAGAGACACTCCTATTGAAAATTATAAATAATAAATTAAGTTTTTTTTTTTTCAAATATATTTTTTCAAACAATTTGCAAGGAAAAATATTCTGTACAGTGGAGAATTTTAGACCTAGGTTGGATCGAGCTTTAAGACAGACGAATATATTCCTTCTTCTATTATTGAAATATGTATTAGGCTTTAAACGAATCCCAAAGGGGATTCCCATATTAACTATGTAATAAGTTACGTATGATTCTCTACAAGTTCAAATATCTGCAAGATATATTACCTTTCCATCAGCTCAAAGTACTTTACCCTGCATTAGTTGAGAGCCACTTGCGATATTGTATAGTAGGATGGGGAGGGGCATTGAAAACACTTATTCATCCTCTGGAAATACTGCAAAAAAGATTCCTCAAGCTGATTATGTCCATAGACTATGAATATCCATCTGAATAACTATTTCATGAAGCACATGTATTCGATATTCATCAGCTTTTTTATAATAATATCAATATAAAATACCACCAAGAAAAACATATTAATTCAAACCTACCTAATCATAATTATCAAACCCGGAAAAAACTCCATAACAAAATCCCACAAATGCAAAAATCTATTGGCCAGCGGTCATACCACTATATGGCTCTGAAAATGTAGAACTCCATACTTCTCCATATACAAAAAATTGATAAATTGATACTATATAAGAAATAGTTGAAGATCTTCATTCACAGCCAACCTAGGGGAAAAAGTTGCCCACAGGGTAATGTGATTTTTATTTTTAAAACCCTATATTCCGAAACTTTGGTAACGTTCTGATATGTCTTGTTTAGTGTATATATGTATGCCATATGTGTATATATACTCTTTGATTTGGATTTGAATCAACTGTTTTTATATATCTGATTTTACTGTGAAATTCAACTCGTTAGCTCATATATTATCATTATTATTAGTAGGTGATTGTCTTATATTCTAATTTGATTTTTTCAACGTCTATTTCGAAACGAGTGTGTTGAGCACTTATCGAAGCATCCGATATCTATCCATCATTGTTCATTGTTTATGTATCTGTCTTTATATGATATGAATAAATATCTATATTATTATATCATGTAGTAATTCAGAGAAAAATAATACAACAGCCACTTTTCTCCTAAATTTTAGGGTTGTGAATTAAAATTACTATAAGGAACTGTGATAACTGAAATTGGAAATATATTTACCATGTTATCCCAGCATATTCCAGTATATTTTGGTGAATGATAAAGCCAAAAATATAAATAAATTATGATAATAAGTTAATTTAAATAACTGTTCACTTGCTATAATTATTAAACTACAAACCCAAAAACTTAATGAAATTAACATAAAAGATAATAAATCTATACCTAACACAAGGAAATGAGCTAATTCTATTAAAGGGGAAGCCCTATCTTGAAGTATGGTCTGTTTGCTCAATCTTGAGTTTTTCATCTAGCGTTACCCCTAAATCTTTACATTCCGCTTTCTTTATCAAATATTTGTCATTTATTGTTTATCGAGATTCATTTCTTTGTTTTTTCCTAGTAATTGACATACTGAAGAATTTGCTGCAGGTGATCCTCATGGACATTTTTAATATCTAGTTTTGTTTTTTTTTCTCAGATATACCAAATTTCGATAATCCAAAATATTGTTAATTTTTTTATATTTTTTACAAATCTCATCTTTTCTTCTTAGCATTACCATTTCGCACTTTCCGGTATTCCCTGTATAGTTTTGGATTCTGTCTGATCCACTGTCTTTCCCTAGTAATTGACATACTGAAGCATTTGTCAACATTAAATCACTGACGATTTATCAGGGACCAGTCGTGAACTATATTCATACCTTTCCGCAGTAGAATCACATCTTCATGATTTCTGATTTCCTCAAATAATTTAAAATAATCCACAAATGAAGCAAATTGTGAGTCTTGAATAACCTCTGGCAGATCGCCTATCAGTAATAGAAATAATAAGGGCCTATAGTTAGATTCTTGTGGTACACCGGATATTGTGAAGAAATCTCCAGATTCCCATCCCTTATAAACTACATACTCTTTCCTTTCTGTTGGGTATAATGCGGATCACTTCAAAAGTGTTTTTGAAAACTCAACAGTGTTTAATTTTGTCATCTGAATCCCAATGTCGACCCACAAGGATCACTAATACCAGCTGCACATTGATTGACCAGATCATTTCAAACTGTAACAATGAGGAATCATGTTACGTTATTGATTGTGAAATTTCCGATCATCGTGCGATACTCTTAAATTAACGAAATCTGACATCAATCAATAAAACTGAAATGAAGAGGTGTTTCAATGAAAGTAATTTAAAAAACTTCGAGTTTATGTTGGAAAAAGAGGAACGGAGCAATATTTATGAATATGGTGTTTGCGAAGATGCCTTCAATCGTTTTTATGATACATTCCTGCATTATTTTGAAACTGCCTTCCCCAAACGGAAAATATATTTTAACAAGAATAAACAGGGGTGGATTGACGATCTTGTTAAAGAATCTAGTCGTTCATTGGAACATTTATTTCACCTAAAGAAAAGTAACACTGCTTTATCTGAAACATATAATAACAACAAAAAGATACACCTGAAATTGGTTAACGAAACAAAAAAGAAATTTTACCAAAACAAAATTAGAATGTCAGATAATGATCCGAAAATTTTATGGAAAGTAGTATCTGAACAGAAGTAAAAACTCATGTGAGAACATCGTTATTCGAAAAAATGATGACGTTATCGAAGACCCTTCAGAGTTTGTGAATGAATTAAATAATTTTTTCATCGAAGCACCACAGGCCTTAATAGGTGATATTCCGAGTAATAATTATTATCGCCCGCACATAAATAATAAAAATGGAATAGATATAAATTCATACACAATGTTTTAAGAAACATTCAGCGAATCAGAATTATTGAATTTATTTATTTATTTTATTTATTTATTTGGTACACCATTCAACAGCCGAAGCCAATTACAGAATGGGAAATATACATTCAGGAAATGTTAAACAGAGTTAAACCTAAAGTACAGACATTTACAGAGATAATCCTAATGTACATGAAATAAGACAATTTATTCCATAAAAAGTAAATAATAAGAGCAATGATGTGTATGAACTGAAAAAAACTCAGTGAGAAAAAAGTTCATACACATCACAACAAATATGAAACTATATTATATGTTCAGTAAGAATCATTATGATTGCAAGATAGCTATTTTGATGTCAGTTGGCTTGCAGTTGAAAATATCTACGTTATTCTGGATTGACAAGTAATCAAAGCATATTTTGTACATAGGAGAGCGTGTAAGTACATTTGTTTGAGGAAAGGGGAGGTAAAATGTATTACTATTACGTACAGGTAGCCTGGGAACATGCAACTTTATATGTGAAAGTAAGTATGGACAATTAATTATAGAGAAAATAACCTTGTGCAAAAATAATATACCTAGGTATTTACGACGATTGTCTAGAGAGTGAACCTGGAATCTCAAAAGTAGCACTTCATGCGGAATACCTTGGTTTGGATAGAATCCATCACACTTAAAACTAATGTACTTCAAGAATCTTCTCTGAATATTCTCTAAATTTATGACGTGTATGTTGTAACAAGGATTCCACACGACACAGCAATACTCAAACCTTGATCTCACAAGCGCATTGAAAGGAGTAAGTAAGTGTTGATATCAGAAAACCATTTGGAGTTTCTAATGATGAAACCGAGGATTTTGAAGCCATTTGAAACAATTGTATTCACGTGATGAGTGAATGTGAATTTTCGTCAAGGTTTCCATTTTTGTAGGTATTCGGTGGGTATTTTTTCGATAAAGGAAAAATTGATTTTTGTTTTAAGAAGTGAGTTCGCTTCACACCATAAATCTAATTTTTGGATATCTTTTTGTAGGTAACTGCAGTCGTTCACATTAGAAATCTGACGAAACAATTTACAATCATCTGCATATAGTAGAATTTCAGAGTCTAACTCAAGGCAAATGTCATTTATAAAAATAATGAATAGCAAGGGACCTAATACAGATCCCTGAGGAACACCAGAGGTGGCTATTATTTCGATAGATTTAAAACCGCGGTATTGAACTCTCGAACGTCTTTCGCTTAGATAAGACTCCAAAAAAAGTGTAAGGTTGTCAGTCAAACCAACCGAACTCAGTTTTTTGAGAAGTACACCATGGTCAAGCCTGTCGAACGCCTTTGAAAAATCTGTATAAATGACATCAACCTGGGAAGACATATCCAAAGCTCCTGCTATGTATTGAGTAATGCATGTAAGATTACTTGTGGTCGAACGACCCTTAACAAATCCATGCTGATTATCGACAATCTGACATCTCACATGTGCATATATAATATCATATAAGATCATTTCGAAGAGTTTACTGAAGTTGCATAGTATAACGATTGGTCTGTAATTTTCAATCATATGTTTGTCCCCCTTTTTGAGAACAGGACATATTTTACCATATTTCCAGACATCCGGAAAACAAAGTGTTGTCAGTGCTAGATTGAAAATGATGGATAAAGGTTTAGCGAAGCTGACAGCACAGTCTTTCAGGAGAAATGATGGAATACCATCAGGTCCCGTTGTCATTTTGGTTTATTTTTTAAAGACTTCAGCACATCATCTTCAGTTATTTTAGGGATGGACAAAGTTGGTATGTTGAAATTATTAGTGCTTTCAGATTGTCGATAATTGGATGATCTGATGAAAGCAGATTCAAAGTAGGTGGCAAAAGCATCGACTATACATTGGGGATCAGACAGACTACTATTTTCATAGTTTAGAGAATCAGGAATAGCTGAGCTGCTCCTAATTGTATTCAGATAAGCCCAAAATTTGGATGGATCATCTCCTAGATCTTTCTCCGCCGTTCGAATATAATTGGAGTGTGCTATGGCGATATTTTTCTTTATATCTCTGCGAAGATTTTTATGCAATTCGAAAAAATTCAGTGTTACCCGTTGATTTATAATTGCGTAAATACTTGTCCTTTGCTTTCAAATTTCTTATGATATCGCCGGTAAACCAAGGTGGGTAGGAAGATTTTTTACCAACTGTTTTGGGAACGCATTCTGTTAAAATATTATTTAATAGGTTGTAGAACCTATCGCAAGCTATATCTACGTTATCATTATCTTCCAAAAAAGTCCAATCCGCATTGAAGAGCATGTCATACAATTGAGGAAAATTTGCTTTCCTAAAGTTGAAGGTTTTCATTGTATTCGTTTTGAATGTGTTAGGTTTCAGACTGAAGGGATAGAAAATTCTAGAGCAGGATGGTGCACATCAATAGGAACGAGAGGAAATGATGACTCTTGTACATTCATTGGACATCTACTACATAATAGATCTAAGATTCTATTGTTGGCGTTCAATACCTCATTATATTGAACTAGGCCTAGGAAATTCATAAAGTTCTCCAGTAGAATAATTGATTTCACATTATGAAAATTGGTACTAGCATGAACAACATATTCAGGGATGTTGAAGTCTCCAGTTACAATCAGGTTACTATCATCATCAAGCAAACATTGCAGACTACAAATAGCTTCGAAGAAACCCTCGTATGAATCAATAGATGTATTTGGAGGTATATAGAACGTTATAATGTAGGTAGTAAAATTATGGAAAACAATTTTAATACCAACAATGTCAATATTGGGGAAAGATTCAGTTATGAAATTGAGGTCCATAGGACATGTGTAAAACTTTGAGTTTACGGCAATTAGCACCCCACCCCCTCTTGTTGTGTTTGTGAGATCAAAGTTACGGTCTCTTCTATAAACCGTATACTGGTTACTGGTTATTTCGGAATCCAAAATGTCAGATGACAACCAGGTTTCAGTGAGACAAATCACGTCAAAAATATTTTGTGCAATGTTATTATAAATGAAGCTTTTCCCCTTTTAATTATTTAAGATAGTTTAATTTTTTCTTGTAAATAGGACATTTTTCGGCCTCCCATACAGCGTGATCAGTATCGGTTAAATTAGCATTGGTACAGTTTATGCATTTACGAATTGAGCTAGTACAGACATTCAACGGATGATTACTAGAACATTTGGGACATACGATTCTATTCTGTTTACAATTGGACTGACCATGGTTGAAGCCGCTGCACTTGAAACAAATTCTTATATCTGTCGCATCATAAACGGTACATGCATCATAATTAACAAAGAGCTTTCCTCGTTCCATCACCATACCATATGTAGTAGCATCTAGTTCGACAAGTGCTTGAAAAATGTTTGGATCTTTATTTGTGGCCCATAATTTCAGAATTTTCAAGTGAGATTCATCGGAGAAAATATCATTTTGTCCTTTTAAATATTTCATCATATCGTAGGTACAGAGTACTTTTAGATTCAAATTAACAGGGTCAATGTTTTTCATTATAAAATTTTTTTTCTTGAAATTCCTCGCACCTTCAGGGTCATTGCAGCTGATAAGAATACCACCATCTTTGATCTGCTTTACCTGCGATACTTTTAGATTCAAATTAACAGGGTCAATGTTTTTCATTATATCTAGCTTCGTTTTTGAGTTAGTCTGTTCGATGTCATTCGGTTTGACAATGACCATTGATTTTGATTTAACAATCTTGGAATACGTGGGAACATCTTCCGTTATCTTGTGAGAAACATCAATTTTTGAAAAACAATCTTTAGCTTTCTCCGAAATATTAATCATCAAGTTATTAAACATCGTTTCGAATTCGCCTATCATTTCACTCAATTTGGTATCGAACGAAGTTTTGATGTATCCCTCGTATTTATTTCGTATTTTATGACAATCTGTGCAATACCAGCAAAAACCAGGGGATTTCAAACATTGCAAAAACTCGGCAGAGACTCCAACACAAATTGCCTGATAAATTTTGCAACAAAAATTTCCTTGCGAAACCCAGAGCAGGTAATGCTTGGCGATTTCCTACGATCGAAAATTTCGTTACAGTGTCCACACGTCGACATCATTCATAACATTTATCTGAGTGACCAACTTGGAAAATTAATCTTACTGATAGATTACTTACAGCTTATTCCATAGATTACATGAAAATCACAATATTTGGCACAGAAACACAGTCTGAATTTTGATATAAACGGAGAGCACTTCTACACACAATATACCTCAACCGTTTATGTCGCTGAATTCAATCAATCGTAAACTAAGGAGCAAATAATCATCAGGAACTGACGAGATACCAGTGTTTCTACTAAAAAGAGTTTTGCACATTATTATAAAACCGATAACTTTTTTAGTGAACCTTTCATTTTCAAATGGCAGTTTCCCTACATCCCTTAAGGTGGGAAAGAACAAAAAATTATCAACTATTGAAAATTTTTGACCAATCACTGTCCCCCAGAGCTTCTCCAAAGTCTTCGAGTATGCATTCCTAGAGCGCTTGAATGCTTTTCTTGAATCACACAATATCTTGATACCCATGCAGCATGGATTTCGCTCTGGAAAATCGACTCGAACTGCTCTACTAACTTTCTATGAAATTCTGATAGAGTTCATTGGAGTGGGCGAGTGCCCAGCTGCTATTTTGTGCGATTTGAGCAGGGCCTTTGACTGCGTGAATCACCTGAATCTGCTGGATATATTGGAATGTTATGGTCTGAGGGGAAATTCACATACCTGGATATCCTCGTTTCTCAGTAACAGAAACCAATGCGTCTCATTGAGATTTGATCAAGGTGGTGTGGTTTCGTTTCCCACATCAGAAACGAAACTGGTCCGGACTGGTGTGCCTCAGGGATCTATATTGGGGCCGGTTCTGTTTCTCTTATGCATAAACAATATTGATAGGGATATATCTTACTCATTATTCACTGCATATGCGGACGATATTAGTATATTGATCTCGGATGAGCAAACTGATATTTTAACACACAAATGTACAGATATCCTGAACTTAACCTCCGAATACTTCAACAGACAGGATCAATTTTTTAATGCTAAAAAAACTCAAGGTATTCGTTTTTATAACTATCAGAAAGAAACCGAAGCACTCCAACTGAAGGTTAATAATACTACCTTACAAAGCTCTCATAATGCAGTTAAATTCTTGGGTATGCAAATGGATGAATATCTGAACTGGATTCCACACTGTGAACATCTGGTTTCTAAATTGTACTCACGCCTATATCTCTCTAGGAATCTGAGAGTCGTTTTGAATAAAAAACAACTCATCAGTGTATATTATGCTCAGGTTGAGTCTAGGCAGCGTTATGGTGTTTGCTTGTGTAAACACGTCTTCAATGAGTAAAAACGTCTTCATTGAACAGAAGGCTATTTTACGTTGTATATTTAACACCCCTAAACGAAGCTCCTGTAGAACCCTTTTTATAAATCAGAATATTCCAACTCTGACAAGTCTATTCATATATGAACTTTCAGTTTATGTATTCACCAATAAAACCGACTTCATTCTGAACAGTGATATTCATGGTAAGAACAATCGTCAGAAACGAATGATACATGTCAAAAGTGCCAAATACAAGATTACTCAAAATGCTCCTAAATGCATTGGACCTAAATTTTCAATCACTTTCCAGTAATGATCCAGAGAGCTGAAACTGCAACGAATTTTAAAGAATGTCTGAATGTCTGAAGTCGTTTTTGTTGATCAATTATTTTCATACACTCGATGAGTTTTTATCTAGTCCTATGTGATCCACTCTACTGTGTGTGTGCAATATTGTTTAGACCCGTAAATCTGTTTGCTTGGTTTTTAGTAATAGTTGTTAGTTAGATATAAGTACTGACTATTCCTATACAAAACAATTTTTTTTGTCATTTCAATGATTTGATTTGATTGATTTGATGACCTAGTCGAAGGCTTTACTGAAATCTATGAAAATAACATTTTGACTGTTACTTTCAACCACTTCATTGGCCTCTTGTACAAAATACGTGAGGTTAGTTATTGTGGATCTCTTGGGTAAGAACCCATGTCATTGATTAACACGATTTAAAAATTATTCATGGTCGATAATTTTGTTTATTCTTAATACAATTTTTAAATCTTGGGGGAACTTTTGAGCAGTGGGTAACTATTACTTTTCGAATTATAAATTATTTTGAGGGATGTGATTTTGAAAATAAACAAGTGATCGTGTTGCCGTCGACAACGATGAGATCATCCCCGGAGATATTCGAGAACCATCCAGCCGCTATGCCGCGTAATGCAACGGTCAATATTGGAAACAATTGGAACATGCCGTCGCCAACTGGAAGAATTCGAAACATCGAGAATGCTGTATCGGAGATAAATAGACAGCCCTCAAGAGGGAGAAGACAGTCTGAACGAGCCCATACGATCGAGCTATACCAGTGGAGTAGTAATATAAATTAAGTTGTAGATTAAGTGTGAAATAAATTAGTAGAACCAAGTTAAGTTTATTTACGTTACAATTGGTGTCAGAAGTGGGATTTTGAAAATAAACAAGTGATCGTGGAGTGGATAGTCAGAAAAATAAATTAGTAGAACCAAGTTAAGTTTATTTACGTTACAATTGGTGTCGGAAGCGAGATTTTGAAAATAAACAAGTGATCGTGGAGTGGATAGTCAGAAAAATAAATTGATAGACCTTTTTGTACGCCCAAAATAGACAGTGGCCCGGTTTTCGCGAAGTGGACAATTGTGCGTGGGAATATAAACTGATACACTGTTCGCGTGAAACAGAAAATAGACAGTGGCCCGGTTTTCGCGAAGTGGACAATTGTGCGTGGGAATATAAACTGATACACTCTTCGCGTGAAACAGACAATAGACTGGTGGCCCGTGGAAAAGAATTCGCGAAGTGAATTTTTAACAAACTGATAAACTTTTCGTGTGAAACAGACTGATACCTCGTCAAAGACAAAATGTGTTCAAGAAAAGTGCGCCTTGCGGACTTGAAGGTAGCGGAATTGAAACAGGAATTGGAGGAACTGTACTACAGCAAAAAAAAGGGAAACAACGGGTAAAAAGCAAGTACTCCAGGAAAGACTTGCAGAAGGACTTATACAAGAAGGTGAGGACCCCGAAACATTTTTATTCGAAGTTCCCGGAGGTGATTTAAGTTTGGTAATGAATAAACTGGAAGAAAATTCAAGAAGCCTGGAAGAAAATGCTAAAAATCTGGAAGAGAAGCTTCTAGAAAATTCAAGAAGCCTGGAAGAAAATGCTAAAAATCTGGAAGAGAAGCTTGAAGAAAATTCTAGAAATCTGGAAGAGAAGCTCAAGAAAATTCTAGAAATCTGGAAGAGAAGCTTCAAGAAAATTCTAGAAATCTGGAAGAGAAGCTTCTAGAAAGCCTGGAAGATAAGCTCCTTGAAAACACAGAAGGCCTAAAAAAAACACTCTGTGGTGTGGCGAATCGTCTAGAAAAAAGGATAGGAACCGTCGAGGCAGAGATGGACAAGATGAAGGAAATAATCAGCGATGAAATCAAAGACGGAATCGAGGCAGAAATGGACAAAATAAAGGAGACGATCAGTAAGCTGGAAAAACGAATTAATAGTGCGCCCCCCACAGAGATGGTTAACGAAAATGCAATGCTGGACTTGAGTTTGAACTTGGATAAAGTTCAAGAGGGTATAAAAAATGTCAAGGTCATTTCTGAAATAGGGAAGCTTTCCATGAAGCCGCCTCAATTCGACGGAAAAACTCCATGGGAAAATTACCGCCGACAGTTTGAAGCAGCGGCCAAAGCAAATGGATGGAATGCAGGGGAAAGAGCTGTAGCACTAACACTTGCATTACGTGGAGAAGCGACGAATATTCTACAAACTCTTACCGCCCAAGAACAGGAGGACTATGATCAGCTGATTAAACATCTAGAATTACGATATGGCCAGGCCCATTTGGAACACGTATACCACTCCCAACTGAAAAATCGCTGCCAGAAATCGGGCGAATCCTTACAAGAATTCGAAGCTGACATTGCACGCTTGGTTCGTCTCGCATATCCAGCCACACCGGAAAATGTAATGGAGCGATTAGCGGTTCAGGCATTCTTGGATGGACTCCGTGACCAAGAAACCAGACAAGCGTTGACACTAGCTCGTCCAACACATCTCGTAGACGCACTGGCACGCGCTTTGGAATTTGAGGCAGCAAAGCAATCCTGCAAAAACCAAAGTAAAGTTCGAAGTATTGAAGAAGACCCACAGGAGCATGCTGACTTGGAAGCTGCCATAAGAAAAGTGATGAAGGAAGTTTTGCCTGAGAAAAGACAGATAAGATGCTGGAATTGTGGCAAAATTGGACATGTGCGTAGCAAATGTCCAACATTCGAAACACGACTCCGATGCAGGAAAACTAAACGACAGAACGTCACGGCCCCGGTTAACAACGCATATGTCGCTATCCTGAAACGACAGAACAGAGGTGTTTTCGTAGACGGTCTCATCAATAACGAGCCTTGCACCATGCTGCTAGATACAGGTGCGACTAGGACAATTCTCGGACCTTCCTTTGCCAGAACACCGGAACGAATTGAACCGACAACTTGGAAGCTACGCACAGCAACAGGGGAGCCAGCTACTGTATATGGCGAGCTACCGATTGAAATAATTTTGGGCAGCACTAAAGTGAAACATCAGGCACTTGTAGCGGACATCGAAGACGATGCAATCATCGGAATGGACATCATGAATTCCAGAGGGTTTGAATTGGATTTCAAAGACGGCGTCCTACGTGTCAACGGAGAAGAGCTGGTACTTCATGGGAGAAGTGAAGAGTTGATCCGTGTGCTGTTGGCTGAAGATGTAAGCGTACCTGAGAGGGCTGAAACCATCCTGGAGGCTCGCCTGGACGGGAGTGCGAGCAGTGGAGACGTGATGATGTTCGAGCCCAAACTTCATGATGAGAAAATCGGACGAGGGATTGCCCTAGGGAAAACCCTGTTACGTGCTGAAAAATTTGTACCGGTAAGGGTCATGAATGTCAATTACTTTCCAGTGACCTTAAAGAAAGGAACAATTTTAGGGCACTGCTCGTCAGTTTCATCTGTGATCCGGGGCGTACGAGGTACGATTAGCCAACCCAACAACTTGCCCACAGAACTAGAAAAATTAGTTGCCATCTCTTCCAAAGACATAAAACCAGCTCAACAGCCCAAACTAAGAGATTTAGTCAAAAAGTACCAAGACATCTTCGATACCGGACAAGGAAAAGGGGTCGAACTAATGTGGTCCAGCACAAGATTGATACTGGGGTGCCCGACCGATCCGGCAATCAGCAAGAAGACTTCCTCTTGCCAAGAAGGAAGAGGCTGACAAAATAGTCAGCGATATGGGAAAAGAAGGAGTTATCGAACCATCTGACAGTCCCTGGTCCTCTCCAGTTGTACTGGTGAAGAAAAAGGATGGATCGACACGCTTTTGTGTAGACTATCGCCAACTTAATAATGTCACGAAGAAGGACAGTTACCCTCTCCCGAGAATAGATGACACCCTAGACACGTTGGCTGGTTCCACGATTTTCTCGACCCTGAAGAGTGGATACTGGCAAGTAGAACTGGCTCAGGAAGATCGAGAAAAGACTGCTTTTACCATCGGCTCAGGATTGTGGCAGTTCACCGTTATGCCATTCGGGCTCTGTAATGCTCCCGCCACATTCGAAAGATTGATGGAAACAGTACTGAAGGGACTCTCATGGAACACGTGTCTAGTGTATCTCGACGACATAATTGTGGTCGGCAGATCGTTTGAGGACCACGTGAAAAACTTGGAGGAAGTATTCCTGCGACTGAGGAACTCCGGATTGAAGCTGAGCCCTAAGAAATGCCATCTGTTCCAAAAAGAAGTACGATACCTCGGCCACGTTCTCTCTGGGGAAGGAGTAGCGGTGGATGACCAGAAGATCAAAGCTGTTAAGGATTGGCCCATCCCAAAAGACATTCACCAACTTCGAAGTTTCCTTGGTTTATGCACATACTAGCGCCGATATGTGCTGGGATTCGCCAACATCGCTAAACCACTGACCAAGCTCACGGAAGGCCAAACAAAGTTCCAGTGGTCCGAAGAATGTCAAGACTCATTCAGGAAGCTGAAAGGAGCTTTGATCAACGCACCTATACTGAGCTATTCCCTACCCAAAGGGAAATTCATTTTGGATACGGACGCCAGCAACGTGGGACTTGGAGCTGTCCTATCTCAGATCCAGGAGGGACAGGAGAAGGTCATTGGTTATTTCAGCAAGACGCTTAGCAAACCAGAGCGCAATTACTGTGTCACCAGGCGAGAGCTGTTAGCTGTTGTAAAGGGATGGAACACTTCTACAAGTACGTGTATGGAAGAAGATTCCTGTTGAGAACTGACCATGCAGCTCTCAAATGGCTCTTACAGTTCAAAAATCCTGAGGGTCAAGTAGCACGTTGGATCGAGAGACTCCAAGAATTCGATTTCGAGATCGAACATCGAGCCGGAACTAGCCATAAGAATGCAGATGCCTTGTCGCGAAGACCATGTCCAGATGATTGCTCACATTGCCGACGAGCAGAAAGAAAGAAGCAACACTTTGTAGAACCGCGGCAATGGATGACAACTGGAATGACAGCAAGATCCAGAAAGACCAGAGAGAGACCCCGACCTTGGCTTAGTCGTCAGCTGGAAGAAGGGCAATCGAAGACCATCATGGCAGGAAGTCGCAGGTTACTCGCCGGCTGTTAAGTCCTATGGGCACAATGGAACTCTCTTATTCTGGACAATGGGATCCTGAAACGTGTGTTGGAGGCCGATATTGGTGGGGAAGACAGACGCCAAATAATTGTTCCCAGGAACAGAAGAGAGGAAGTGCTGCGGGAAATCCATGATGGAGTCGCTGGAGGACATCTGGGAGTGACGAAGACCCTGCAGAAAGTGAGGCAACGGTTTTACTGGGCCAATTGTCAAGCTGACGTCCAGGACTGGTGCAGAAAGTGCGCTATATGCGCTGCTAGCAATGGACCTCGAATACGACCCAAGGCCCCGATGCGTCAGTACAACGTAGGCAGCCCGTTCGAGAGAATCGCCATTGACATCGCCGGCCCGTTTCCCGTATCCGACCACGGGAATAAATACATCCTTGTGGCAATGGACTACTTCAGTAAGTGGGCGGAAGCCTATGCCCTGCCAACCAGGAAGCCATCACCGTCGCCGACGTCTTGGTGAAAGAATGGATATGTCGATTCGGTATTCCAATGGAGCTGCACTCGGATCAAGGCAGAAATTTCGAATCCAACCTTTTCCAAAATATGTCTACTGCTGAACATCCGCAAGACAAGAACCACGGCCCTACATCCGCAGTCCGATGGAATGGTGGAACGGATGAACAGGACGATCAACCGCCACTTGTCCAAGGTTGTCTCTGACCATCAAAGAGACTGGGACCAGTATCTTCATTTGTTCCTGATGGCCTATCGATCCGCAGTACACGAGTCAACCGGTCAAACTCCTGCTAGTATTTTAATGGGCCGAGAACTGCGACTGCCTTGTGACCTGAAGTTTGGGATACCGCCAGGACAAGACACTGCGGGAGAGGACTACGTCAGCAAACTTCGGCAGAGAATGGACGACATCCACGAACGAGTCCGGTTGAACATCCAGAGTGCCAGCGATAAAATGAAAGACCTATGACATCAAGGCCGACGCTGGAGGATTTAAGGTTGATGATCTGGTTTGGCTGTACAACCCCAAACGTCGTCGTGGACTATCACCAAAGTTGCGGAACTCATGGGAAGGCCCGTATAAAATCGTGAAAAGGATAAACGACCTTGTGTACCGAATCCATAAGCCACCCCGAGGAAACCAAGGGTCGTCCATTTCAACAGGTTGGCCTTACGCTGGAAACCATGACCAAGTTCGCACCCTCAAGCCACCGGAGGATGATATGACGTTCGAAGTTCATGTCCTTGTATTCAAACGGGCAGAAAGTTCTACATGGGGTTACTAGAGAGGAGTCACGAGACCTTTTCGAGGTGCCTGCTGACTACGCACTAGCGCACTGTGTGGCAGAAGATCTTCAAATGTCCAGGGGCATCGCCGCAGTTTTCTACAAGAAATTTGGTCAACTCCAAACACTGCGGGAGCAGAATCCAGAAGTTGGTGGGGTGCTACAGTTGAAGAAAGGCCAGAGAAACATCTACTACCTAGTTACCAAGAGGCATTCCCAAGATAAACCGTCCTATGAAGATGTCTGGAAGAGTCTCACCAAACTAAGAGATACTATGGTGGACCAGAATCTGGTGGATCTAGCAATTCCAAAATTATCCTGTGGTATTGATGGGTTGGACTGGAGAGTCATAAGAAGTATGCTGGAGGCGATATTCAGATCCAGCGGCGTCAAGATTTTGGTTTGCTGTAACCCTCTTCCACGATCGATCATGAAGACCGTGGAGTGTTACTTCCATCGAACTTCACGGTGCAGATATGGGGAGTCATGCAGATATCGTCACACTCCAAGGATGAAATTTCGGGACGAAATGTCTTTAAGAAGGGGGCAATGTAACGAACCTAGGCCGGACCTGTCGCCTCACGTGTTGCCGTCGACAACGATGAGATCATCCCCGGAGATATTCGAGAACCATCCAGCCGCTATGCCGCGTAATGCAACGGTCAATATTGGAAACAATTGGAACATGCCGTCGCCAACTGGAAGAATTCGAAACATCGAGAATGCTGTATCGGAGATAAATAGACAGCCCTCAAGAGGGAGAAGACAGTCTGAACGAGCCCATACGATCGAGCTATACCAGTGGAGTAGTAATATAAATTAAGTTGTAGATTAAGTGTGAAATAAATTAGTAGAACCAAGTTAAGTTTATTTACGTTACAATACATTCCACGAAAAAAAACTACTTGTAATACCAGGATTACTTGAAGGGAATCAAATGTTCGAAGTGAATTCTGCCAACTTCCTGACATTTTCTGGCTCTATCAATTGTTTCGCATCAGATTTCGCAACATAGCCGGATTGGTTGTGGTTTAGTTGGGATTGGAATCAATAAAGATTGAAGAAAAAACTTTTGTTTTCTCGCCGACGTTTCGAATTGATTCAATTCATCCTCAGGGCTCTGTAACAAATGGTTCCTCAAATAGTGAAAAAGGTTTAATTTTTCAATTATCATTATACTTGTCACGATGTATCATTGTACCTAAAATTTATGTTAAAATGTTAAGAAAAAGTACTCGCCAAAAAGTAGTTATTTCCGAGTTGAAATCCTTAAAATTTAAAAACGTTTTCAGTCGTGATAGATACACCGAAACGAACCTCAAACGGGCACAATGCTGCTTGTATACTAACGGGACGAAAATGAAATACTGAGATAAGAAATTAAGATTGAAAGAAACAATTCATAAAAAATATACAGTAAATAAAGAAACAATGCCAGTGTTTTTATTATTGATGAGGAGGCGAGGTGTGCCTTCTTCGAGGCCCTTGACTATGTCCGACACTATTTGCAGAGGAGCTTTTGTTGTGGACATCTTTTTTCTTAAACCAAATTGACCTGGGAAAAGCAGAGAGTTTATTTCCAAGAAGTTGAAGAGTTGTTTTTTTATGATGATGTTATGACTGCTCGTTATTTGTTAAAGCCTAGCCTTAACTATACTGGGCGTTATTAGTCTATTGACCAATAACTGAACAACCTCCCAGAGCGGCTTAAGAAGCTATCACACCTAGTATACAGGGTGGGGCACCCTATACGACACGGTCCCAGTAAACCGAACCATAATTTTTTTCTGGAATTTCTCCATTTCATTATATGTATATTGATTAAGGCTGCGAAGAGAAATTATTTCGGAATATACAGGGTGGCTCAAAGAAGTGTGACATATCAAAGTTGTGTTTTTTTAAATGGAACACCCTGTATTTCGTTACACTTTTGAATTGGTCAGAAAAAATAATATGATTTCACATCAGGTACTAGGTACGAGTTATTGATTTTTTAATGAAAATGCTAGGTGCAATTGGAAACTAATTAACTTCGAAATATATAGAAATCATCCCTTCGAATTATGACCAAACATAAAAGAGGTTTTGAGCTATTGATTTCGATAAAACCCGTTTCTCAATATTATACAGAATGTTTTGGAGCTCAATTATCATTAAGACAAAGGAAGTTTGTTTTATTGTTTGCTTTTCAGTTGATTTTTTCGTCGGTTTAATTTTTTGTTAAAAAGTTTTTATTTTTCAATTTTTTTTGGTTGAAATCTACTAATTACTACCTACTTAAGTTTTCATTACTTCCAAAATACTTACTTCAACTATTAGCTGTTAAATAATATGATCATCTACTTTAACTATTCATTGTTATACAGGGTGTCTCTGGACTTCCTCTTTTCCTCTCGGGAATGTGAAGATGGGGTCAAAATATCACCAGTACTTCATATAACTTTTGTTCTTTAAAGCCTTCGTTACCAAGTTACGGGCCCTCAAAGTTACAAAATGAAAAATGTATTTCTTTGATAACTTTCAAAGTGAATATTCAATATCATCTAAATTTTGGTGATTGACTGAACAAATGAATTCCTTCGATGAACTTCCATGCAGGAGTCAGTTGTTTTGCTACAAAGTCAGGAACGGACTACCCCCGATGGTCCACACCCCAAAACTTTGTAATGACTGGGATTTGTCAATATGTTCAAACAAAACAAGGTTACCTGGACAATTTCCTGAATAAAAGTACTCATGTGGTAAATCGATCGGAGCAACGATTTTTGATAAAAATGCACTTTTGTTCGACGACATCCAACCTGAGATGTCTACCGTTATTCGAAAAGATTGATTTGTAATGAAAATAGAAATTATAGGTACAATGTTCATAACGAATTTTTATCATGCAAACACGTTTACCTTACAAAACTCATGGTGTAAATAATCAATCGCAAGCCTCAAGAGCAAACAGAAATGCAAAATCCGCTACAAAACTGCTCGATATAACCCCGTCTCTCAATACATTTTCTTAGTCGGCGCACTCGAAATGGCATGCCAGGGTCGTTTCGTATTGCTTCACAGTGTAATGTAATTCTATTCAACAAGGCATCTCTGGTGTAAATGGGTGTAGCGAGAACGAGGGCTTTTAAGATGCCTCCACAGAAAAAAATCCAATGGATTTAAATCCGGAGACCGCGGTGGCCATGAATATGGCCCACCTCTACCAATCCATCTATTGGGAAAAAATCTGGTTCAGATGGTCCCTCACAATCAAATTAAAATGAGGAGGAGCGCCATCATGCATAAACCACATATCCCTTCGGGTTTGCAATGGTACATGTTCAAAAGTCCTTTCAAATCGTTCTGAATGAACTCCAAATTACGTTCTCCATTCGATCGGTCATGTAGAACGAATGGTCCTGTAAGATGGTTTCCTATGATACCAGCAAACATTCAGTTTGAATTTCCGTTGGTGTTTGGTTTGCAATATCCATGGGGATTTTCTTTGCCCATATGTGGAGATTATGAGAGTTGATTACTCCCAATAACACAGAATATACTATGGATATCCATTTCATGTCCAATTCGGGTAGGGATATCCCTGGATTTGAAATGGACATCCATAAGATATCCGTCGACGGATTTGAAATGGATATCCTTCAGAAGATATCATATGGATGGCCATAAGATATCCGGAGCAAATTACAAGATTAATTTTTATTGTGTCAATTTCTGAGCTTCTTTCATGCTCGTACATATAGATTAATTTTTTTGGAAAAATCTCATGTTTCGTTTTTCCACTTGATTTGAAATGGATATCCTTCAGAAGATATCCTAGGGATAGCCATGAGATATCCAAAGCAATCATAAATGAATGTAAATATTCCCGTAGATACACAAATTGTACCTTTTCAAAATATGTTGTCGGGGGGACCCTCTGCGACCACAGAACAGATATACATGTGTATGCGACAGCCTGGCCATACTATATGCATAATTACTGGCGACGTCTGTCATTTTGTTGAGGAAGGTCGAAAGTCATAGTCATAGCACTGAATCCAAACAAAAGTCGTGTTTTTTTTTCTATTTTCTTTCGTTTTTGATACCCTGTTGGTCTGGACATAATGGTTTTCATCTATAGCAATTGATTGTTTCCAAAGGGAATTATACAGTGCTAGTCAAAAGTCCCCTCCTCCCCTCGTATCTTTTGAACGGGTACACTTATAATAATGAAATTTGGAGGGTGGAAATAAACGGATGTAGGCTTCTCAACTGGTCATAACAGGTGACGCAATAGTCATAAATGACGTCACAAGGCCACTGTGACCAATAATTTTAAATGGGACCCTATGGCAAGTGACAGCTCGTTTGAAAGGTATTGAAAATACCTATTCAGTCATACCAATTTTGTTTGGGTTTCGGCTGATTTTGATTGATAAATTGAAGAAAAACGAAAATTATAGTTTCGCATTTAATTAATAAAGATTTTAAAGTACGCCTCTGGTTAATTGTCAAAAAGGTTGACATTTTTGAATTCTCTACTTGTCAAAAGTGTTTATACCTTGAAAATTTACCTAAGCTATTGTTTAACGAGACGTTTAAGTGTTTACATAGGCAAAATGGTACGTACTGTAGCCGACAAAGTAGCAGCTATCTTAATAATTGGTGAATGTAGAAACAATTTCCATGCAGCGGAACGACTGTTTAATGAGAGGTACCCCGATCGCCCTATATCGAGGGTTTATTTGAGGGAGCTTCTTCGGAAGTTTGAAGCATCAGGTAGTGTTCAAGATGCCAAACGATCTGGTCGACCAACAATTAGTGATGACAAAAAATTGACATAATTGGAGAAATGGTAGTAAACCCTACTTCTTCCACAGCCCAAGTTGCGTCTATCTGTGAAGTCAGTCAAAGGACAGTACATAGGGTGTTGGGTAAAAAACAAATTTCATCCATACAAATTAAAATGGTGCACCAACTTTCAGATGATGACCCCGACGAAGACTAGAATTCTGTGAAACTATGTCCAATAAAATGAACCAACAACCAGGCTACATACAGACAATTTGTTTTAGTGACGAAAGTACTTTTTTTCAATGGAATGTTAACACTCAAAATGTGAGGTATTGGGTGACACAAGTCTCCATCTTTCGTGAAAAACATACTCAATTTCAGAAAAAGTAAATGTTTGAGCCACATAGTTGGGCCTCTTTCTCAATGCTAACAACCGGTGAATTGTATCTGGAGATGTTACAAAATGATATTGAGGCGTTAATTCTTGAAATTCTAGAAGATAACCCAGATGAATTCGACAACTTGGAAATAACGTTTCAACAAGATGGTTGCTCCTGCACACTATTACGGTGCAGTAAGACGTTACCTAGATGAAGAATATCGTGGTAGATGGATTGGACGACGAGGTTCGATCAGATAGCCAGCTCGGTCACGGACCTTACACCATTAGATTTTTTTCTATGGGAATTGTGAAATCTAAGGTTTACGCTACAGCACCTGACAGTATTGCCATTCTGAAAAAAGCGAATTTGTTGAAGAATGTAGGGAATTTCCGCTGACACACTGGGACGAGTACGACAAGAGTTTAGCAATAGGATGCTTTACTGCCAGGAAGTAGATGGAGCACATTTGAACACTTATTATAAGAACTGGTTCTTAAATCTTTATTAATTAAATGCGAAACTATAATTTTCGTATTTCTTCAATTTATCAATCAAAATCAGCTAAAACCCCAAACACAATTGATATGACTGAATAGGTATTTTCAATGCCTTTCAAACGAGCTGTCACTTGCCATAGGGTCCCATTTAAATATTGGTCACAGTGGCCTTGTGACGTCATTTATGACTATTGCGTCACCTGTTATGACCAGTTGAGAAGCCTACATCCGTTTATTTCCACCCCCCAAATTTCATTATTATAAGTATACCCGTTCAAAGATACGAGGGGGGGAGGGGACTTTTGGCTAGCACTGTATATTGGCCGAATACAGGTAAATATCAATCGAGAAGGACATAACCTATAAAATCCATTATTTTCAATGCATTTATGTGTTTGCTGTTTGAATTTCGATATTTTCAAAAATGCTGAGAAGCACCTCGTTACATTGCCACAATACACGGAAGTTTTCAAATGTCACAGTGCCCAGATTAAAAAATGGTGTGAATGCCTACAACAGTGGACATGTGATGAAGATGATTCATCAGTAGATTCGAACATTTTCCTTTTGATTGCACCGAAAAATTAATCTTTCGGAAGAATATTTGGGAACTGGATCGAAGTTCAAAGCTTCTGTAGGTAAGTTGTATGTTTTCTATTCTAGAACTCTTTTTTAGGTACCTAAATGAAATCTCAAAAAATAGACAGTGGAACGATGCCTTCTTCCGTGCTCACTAATATGTTTGCCTCAAATATAGCTGGTATGGAGCAAAAAAAAAAACAACTAAAACTGGCTGAATTATCACTAGGTGAAAGCCCTTTCCCAGTTGTTCAATTTATTTGATAATTTGTATTGTCTCATGAGAGACTGCTAGTTCAGTGAGATGCAAAATTTCCAAGAAAAGTTTATGTAAAAAATGCTTATATATATATATATATATATATATATCATAGTATACCAATAAGAGAGAGAAAACTATGGCAGTGGTATATATATTATCATCATCAGTATTCGAATTCAAAGCATCATATTTCTCAGGGATTTTTTGTAAGAATTTCCCGTATTAATTATACCGTGAATATATCATTTCAGGAGCGGCTGACCTCAGTTGATTCGAAGGAAAATAAAAAAAGCTACTGAAGAAGCCATCTAGGCTTGGCTGAGAAAGAGCCAAAGAATGGCATCTGTCATCTTCTAGAATAAAGAAACACCTGAATGGACGAGAAAATAGCATTCTATTTTCTTTAACTTGATTTTTTTTATTATTCTGCATTTAATATTTGTTTTATTTTAGAGTTATTAACTCCTTTATTTTAATTGTTGATAACTCCGAGTTTTTTGAGAATTTTTTTGATACCAGAGTTTATTGATTTTTTTGTTCATTATTTCATTTTCCTCCAGATTGCTATTACTATATTTTATCTTCGATGGATATCCCCGAAGGATATCTTTTTGAATATCTCAAGGAATCTTTCAGATAGCTTTTGAATATCCTGAAGGATATCTCATGGATATTCTTGAAAGATATCTTATGGATATCTCTGAAAGATATCTTTTGGACATCTCTGGAGGATATCTTATGGATATCCTTGAAGGATATTCTATGGATGTACAGGTTGTTCCACTTTGGACATCCATCGGATGTCATGAATCTTTGGATATAATTGGATGTCCATAGTATATCCATAAAATTCATGGAAGGATGTCAATGGATATCCATTGGATGTCCATGGGTTATCTAGGTCCATCTCTACTGACACCTGCTTTATCAGTGAATAAAACTCGAGTAACAAAGTCATATCCTCTCTTTGCTTATCCTGGATTCAATTGGCATATTCCAGTCGTGCTAGAAATCTTCAGGTGTCATGGCATGTACCTTCTGGATGTGATATGGGGGGGAACAGTTGTTCCCTAATTATTTTATGAATAGTGGACTTGGATGTATGGAACTGTTCTGATAGGTTACTTGCTCATTGAAGGATCATCAGCGACAGCTTCAAAATATTTTCCATCGATACAAAAGGGACGCACGCCCTAGGGCGCCCTCACCACTTCGTTTTGGCAAAACTGAACCCAAAATAATATCGAACTGAACAGCAGGCTCAATTAATTATCCATTAGACATACCTGTCTTCCTCAAGCTGCGATCGACATCGAACGTTTCTCTTGCCGGTAACGTTCGATTGGGAAGATGCTCGGCTACGAAAGACGGGCTTCTGCAGCATTACAAATGCTCGTCCATACAATGCATGCATATCTGCATATTGTTGAATGTAAACTGTTCGGCCATATCAAAACACTTCATACTGTCCTATTAGAAAATTGACAATACAATGACAACGCACTACTCAACAAAACAAAATCGCATTCCAGTTGTCATTTTATCCACACTAATTTTATTTCTTTCTATAAGGTGTTTTTTTCAACATCTGTGGGAGAAATGGAAATATTATTACCGGATATTTTTCACCTATTCATGTGCAGCCGTTTTTGTAGTTTATTCGTTTGCTTTTATTAGTTATGTCTTCCCATGTGCGTTTCTCCAGCTAAATTTATCTTCGGGCTAAAGATTTTCTTCCATGAAATTTTACCTATCAGTGACTCCTCAACATTCAAGCTGTGAATACGAATTTACAACTTCCCAAAAGTTGAGGTTTCAGGAAGGTGATAACCAACACGCGATGTTTATTCCGCACTTGATACATACAAAATATGGACTGAATTCGATATTTCATAGTGGAGTAGCTTGTTGTTCAAACACCACGAATCTACATAACTTGATGTCTGTTTGAAGAATATCTACATTGTGAATGAAACTTCAAGTAGGTACTTTACTTTTTTATTTCGACTTTATTTCGGCATATTTGGGGTATTGTTCCTGGTAAAAAAATGTTGTTGAATTAACGTTAGCATTGAGTATTTCTGCTGTGAAAATTTCTCATTTCAAATAATGGTGGACGATCGGGTTTGATTTCGTCGTTAAAACTGCATTCTTAATAAAATCGTTGCTCGATCGACTTTCACACGATACTTTTAGAAAATTGTCTACGCAATTATTTTGTTAAAACTATTGAAAATTATCTGTTTTCAAAGGGTTGTGGACCATCGGGGTAGTCCGTTCCTGACTTTTAGCAAAACAACTGACTCCTGCATGAAAGCGCATCGGGGGAATTCATTTTTTTAGTCAATCGCAAAATTAAGATTTTTTTGAATATTCACTTTGAAATTTGAGGGCCCGTAACTTGCAAACAAGGCTTTAGGAACAAAGATTATATGAAGTACTAGTGATATTTTGACCTCATCTATGCCTTCCCGAGAGGAAAAGAGAGACACCCTGTATAATATAAATTATATCAAAAGGGTTCGGTTAGTTGATTCCCATCACTTTGTATATAATTCCATCCTGTCATAGAATGTAATTATTGTGACGGATGTAGGAGGATCTGTCAATGTCAACTTCAATTGTCAACGTTCACAAGTGAAAAATCAATCATCCCCTATGTTTCTACCCATAAGGGTTGGATTATTTCATTCAAATGGAAATATGATCAACTATGAAGGAAGAATAATCCAAATCGGAAACCACTAGTTATGCCTATAGAGATCCGTTAACGGCCCAAAGGGAAAATTCAGAGGGTGAACGATCTATATTCCACATTTTGCTACCCTTAGGGATGGATTTTCTTTTTGAATTCAAATGGGACAACTCCGAATACTCCTATCCAATGATGAAAATCATCGGAATCGGACTTTTTTGTGGCTATGCGTAGTTATAAAAAAAAAAAAAAAAATATAGCGTCGATAGAATTAAAACCCCCTCCTTTTGGTTTCGTCGGTTGAAAAAAGTTTCATGTATCGAGAAGGTATGTTTAACAGTAGGAATTCTCTTTCTCTAAGCAGTTCTATCTAAAGGTCAAAAAAACCGGCTTGAAAATAAATTTTCTCCTTAAAACTAAAATGTCTTTAACAATAAATAAAATCGAGTAATCTGATATCAACAACCACAACCGAATGATCATTTCGATCTTTCCATTCGAAGAGTTTCACTTGCTGCATTAGTTAACTCAATGGTGGCGATGCTCTTCTTTTCCTATTCGCTTTACTCTATTTCTGGAGGGGAAATATCTCTTCGGCTTGGGGCCGCAGTTCCTCCAAGAAAAATCCCCTCGCTTTTTTCCCTGGAGTCGACTACAGACAACCCAAAACCCTATGATAATTTACCGTTGAAATGCCCTGCGATAACTATGTTCTTTCTTTGGTCGACCCCCGAGTTCTTCTGTAAAATCCCGGCATCCTTCCCGCCGAATCACCAGCCCCCTACTCGAAGTGCCGGGCTTCAGAAAAGCTTTTTCTGACCAACGGCTCTTCGAAATTTTGGCCAAAAATTTTTGACGTCTTCTGGATAATCTACTCCATAAATCTTTATACGAACCGGTTTCAGCGCCCTGAATTTTCCTTCCCAAAGGGGTATCTGGGGGGGGGGTATTGAAAACCCCTTATTATCTTTTAGGTATATTCTCGTACGTTGAACTTCGACTGGTATTTGGCGTTTTTTAACATCGCTGAACAATCAAGTTCCCAACATCCATTTGTGGGCATTGAAGTTGGGGGGTCCCTATTCGCACCCACCATCAAATGGCGGTATTCGGCAACAAAGGCTGTACCGGCGTAGGCTGCGTCAACATGCAGCCAGATGTCCTCTTTGAACAAATCGGTCCCAGTTCCGTCAGATCGTCGAAGGCACAAGTTGGCGTAGTTCTGGAAAGCGACTACGGCGGGGAATGAGGCCTTGTTCTTTATCCTTACGTATGGCTTCTAGCAGAGTAGATCCTGTCAATTTTTCCGTCTTCGTCGGCTGGCAGCAGCCTCATCGGCATAGATCCAAGCAGTCCGCTCTTTCTACAGAGGGAGTTCGATTGGTCGAAGTGTATGCTACCAGCTTTCCTTTGATGTCTGCTTCTTTGAGCTCGGGTTCAGCTCTAATAAATCTTTTTTTTTTCCTTTGGCCGTGGTGAGAGTCACCTCTAGCTGAACCCGAAATAAAAAAAAATGAAATTTGAGGAGGTGGAAAAGGGAGGGGGGGAAAGATATCTTTTTCATTCAATACAGAAGAAGGTTAGTCAATAGGGGTTGGCTTCCATTAATAATACCCGGGGAACCAGAGGTGACTGGCCCCCCCACAATTTTCTATTTTTCCCCAATTTTTATAAGTCGCATGGACGATACGTTTTTTTTAACATCACAACAAATTTTATTTTTTAGAAAAACCCATTTTGATTTTTTTTAAAGAGTTTGAATTTTGTTTTTTTTTGAAAAAATTTTGAAATCGGTTGGAAAATAGCGGGAAAAGTTGATTTTTTAATCGACTAAGATCATTTGAAAAAAAAATTTTAACAAAAATTAAACCGACAAAAGCGGAACAGAGTTAAAAAAAAAAATAAAACCTTTTTAGTCCCAATAACAACCCTAAACAATGTGAGTAACTAATTTTGGTCGGCGCCAAACAACCAAGCAAATGAATTAGATAAGGCGTAAAATATGGCAGTTGGGGGGACATTCTGATAATTTTTTTAAATGATTCAAGTATTCGTTGTTGTTTTTTTGGGCCGACTTCAAATAAACATTAGTTTGGGAAAAAGAAACAAAAAAATTTTTTTTTTTTTTTTTTCTTTTATTTCTCGGGTTTTAATTTTGTTAAAAAAAATTTTTTAAATTTTTTTTGGTAAATCTACTGATTATACCTCTTTTTTTTTACCCAAAATACTCACTTAACATTACCGTTAAATAATATTTGTTTTTAAAATAAATTATTTTTTTTGTTAGTTTATTTCATTACTTTGTATATCATTCCATCCTCTCTAGAATATTGGTTGTGACGGGGTGTGGAGAATAAAAAAAATGACATTAGCGATCTGTCATTTCAACTCATATTGTCCAATGTTCACAGGTGGAAAATCAATTATTCCCCATTTTTTTTCCCGGGGGATAATTTCCCTTCAAAACAAAAATGATCAACTATGGGTATATATCTAGTGTAGTAATTGGTGTTTTAAACCGCAAAATATTGAAAAATAAAAAAATTTTAACAAAAAAAGAAAACGAAATACGGAACTGAAAAGTAAAAAAAAAAACTTTTTTTAAAAAAAAAACCGACGAAGAAATCAACTGAGAAGCAAAAAAAAAAATAAACCCTTTTTGTCCCAAAAGATAATTTCCTAAACTAATGGTAACTGATTTTGAGTCGGCCCAAACAAACCACAATTGTGGGGGGAAAATGATGGCGGAGATGCACAGCGGTTTTGATGACTTCTTTTATAGATAATGATCTTCGATAATTGTTTGTTTGGGGCCCACTCAA